>JAJPUD010000449.1:229248-407335 GCA_023553655.1 Myrmecobius fasciatus | reverse complement strand
TTCTTGTATACAACATATTGTTGGATTCTGGTTTTTAATCCACTCTGAGAAAGCCATTAATTCTTTCTCTAAAGATTTGTCTGTGACTTAGTAAATTAGCATTTATTAAGCACCTGCTAGGTACTGTGCTAAGTGCTGGGGATACAAAGAAAGGCAAAAACCAGTTATGATTCTGAAGGAGCTCAGCAATCTAATGGGTGAGACGTGCAAACAACTAAACACGAATAAGCTAAATATAGGATAAACAGGAGGTAATTTACAGAGGGAAAGCAGTAGCATTAAGGGGAATTGGGAAAGTCTTGTTGTAGAAGGTAAGACTTTAGCTGGAACTTGAAGGAATTCAGGGGAGCCAGGAGATGGAGGAAACTTGGGAGAGAATTGCAGGCTTGAGGTAAAGTGAGAAAAATCTAGAATTAAGAGACTGAACCTCTTATTCAAGGAATATTAAAAAAGGCTACGATTACTGGATCAATGTATACACAGGGAAGGAAGGGCGAAGAAGGATGGAAAGCCAGGAAGTGCCAGATTATAAATGCCAAATACCAGCCTTAGAACCTATGATCTTCAGGTAAGCAGTATGAGTTGATAACATTTTCTCTGGAAACAGACCCCAAGTCTCACAATTCTGACATATGTCAGTTGCCATCTCAGTCCGGTACAATTTGTTCTGTACCAGCTTCAAGATGGTTCAAGTATCTATCCACCTTACCTATGCACTTTTTAATAAATAGGATCTTGCAAGGACAACTAGCCCACTTTAGAAAATCCAATGATACTGAGTTGTGTGCAAGCGCTCTGTGAGAGAGGGGAAGAGATCCCTGACTTATGCTATAATACTTTATTAACATCAGGGACAGCAGCCAAGCAGACTTCTGGATTTGCCAAACCCATTTTACAGAATCCAGATAACCCCTCCTTTGCGTCGGCCTAAAGAAACCCTTTCAGGAAATATTTTCCCACAAGCAGGCAGGAAGTGAAAATGCTGAGGTTGAGGACAACGCCTAAATTGGCTACCCAGGGACAGGTCGGAGGTATCTCTGAGGCTGCTGATTGGTTGGAGCATCTCATCGCAGATGGGGGAGAGGGTAAAGCTTTAGCGGAGGATAAGCTCATGGAAATTAGAGACGGCAAAGACATGATGAGCTGTTCAGTCCATCCGTTTGCGGGTGTGTTGCAAACCCCTAGAGCCAATCTGTCGGCCTTCATTTGAAAACTATTCAGAGATTTATGCTGGCTGTTTGAGTTCTAAAAATTTGTCATAGATTAATCACAAGAGTCTGTCCCACGGCGCTGTTTAGTGGCCGAATCTCTTTCTCCTTGGAGATCCAGATCTCTTCCATCCTGCCTTTGCCTTGAGTCCCCAATGCCAGCCTCAGCTGTGGCACTTGCTGGCTCACTAATCTGGATGGTGAGGGCCTGAAATTGCTGTAGGAAATTAACATTTCAGATGAACGTTTTAGTATTCAAGATTGGAAACCCATAAGGGTACTTTGGCTCCTCCAGATCTCTCCTGCAGGTAATCTGGGTTTCTAAGCTTTTACTGTCTGTTCGGGGTCTCGCTAACGAACCCAAACCCACAGCGCTCAAATGTTGGGCATTTGTCAATCTCCACTTGTTTGTTTTGTCTGTTATTCGATTTGAGTTTTAAATCTATTGGGCACCGAGCACATCTCATTTGTGTTTTGTGCAGGGCTCAGCAAATTACTGGTGCTCACTCAATATTAAATACTATAATCATCATCTTGTCCATTTATTTGGTCATTGGTCCTTCAAAGTAGGATAGCTTTATTAAGAATGAACCCATGCCAGCTTCCCCTGCAGTGCCCATGGCTATTGGGATTTAAGACAGTGGAGAGCATCCAGGGAAACTTCTTTTTTGGGGAGATGAAGTGTGTGTAAAAAAAAGGAGAAAGTGGGGGGAATGGTGATGGGAGGGAAGGAAAGAAAGGAGAACGTGGATTAGATATTCCTTTTGGCATTTGCCATTGAGGTGATGGCAGCCAAAGTCTTACTCCTCTCGGGAGAGGAAGTTCTCACTCACTTCTTTGAAAAAATAATAGAAAAGGGCTCTTGATGAAGAGGAGGAGGGGAAAATCAGACTGCAGAGAAAATGTCCAGTTGTTCCAAGCTTATGAGCCAGAGGGAATACAGAAGGAATCTCTACGTGTCATGATCTCATCCTGGCAATGGCTGTCTGTGTTTCGCTGCGGGTGTGAGCTGAAGCTTGGGGCTGAAGCAGGCAGTCTGTACAGTGTCTGGGAGACGGCCTAATCTGCCCTGTGACCTTCAGCCGCAAATCATCATTGGCTATCTGCTCCTTTGAGCTCTGCATCCTGGGGGTGCTGGCTTCCTTCCCCCTGGTTATGTTTATTACAGTGATGATATGAGAAAGGGAGAGGAAGTAATAAGGGGAGGAGAGGACGAAGGGGGAAAGCAGAAGAGAGAAGAAGGGACGAGAGAAGGAAAAAGAGAATCTAATCAAAATAGCATTCTGAGAGCCTTCCCATATTCTCCTTGATGAACCTACTTAGACTAGCTTTCCAATATTGATTCATACATAGGGCATTAACTTATAATTAGTTATTGACTACGTGAAAAACAAATTCTTTACCAAGCATTTACTCTTATTTATTTTATTTTTTTTTTTTTTTTTTTTTTTTTTTTTTTTTTTTTAGCGTGTGCGATTCCAGGAAAGCCATATACTACAGGATGCAAATGAACTTTAGACAGATAGACAGAGAGAATTTCTCAAAAGGTTTTAGTTCACAAGAAAATGAGACCTGAAATTCAAATCTGAGGAGCTATTTTAATAAAGCAAGCAAACAAAAACAAGTTCCAATCCATTTAGATTCTCTTCTCTCTTGGTCTCTGTCTCAGTCTCTCTGTGTCTATCTCTGTCTTTCTTTGTGTCTATCTCTGTATCTCTTGGTCTCTCTCTGTTTCTATCTCTGTTTCTGTATCTCTGTATCTCTGTCTCTGTCTCTTGGTCTCTTTCTGTTTCTATCTCTGTTTCTGTATCTCTGTCTCGCAGTCTCTCTTTCTCTCACTCAGCAGTGATACATGCTAGGGCATGGATTATGACTTAGAACAGGGAGGAGAATATGGAATTAGAATTAATTCTAATTTTCAAAAGACTCTGTGAATTAATGTTTGACTTTTCTCTTAAACCTACTCATACCCCTCCCCTTTGCAATGCTCTTGATTTAATATCATTTAGAAACTATTTTATTATGTGTCACTGGGCAAGTAAATTCACCTCCTTTCACAGCCACTGCTCTGCATAAGCTGTAACTCAGATTTATTGCACTTGGGGCAAATTCTCTTTCTCTATCCTTTTCTTCCTCCCCCTCATCCTCCCTCATGCCCTCTCTCCTCTTTCTCCCTCTCTGTCTCTGTGTCTGTCTCTGCTTCTGTCTGTCTTTGTGTCTGTCTCTCTCTCTGTCTCTGTATCTCTGTTTCTGTCTCTCTCTTTCTGTTTCTGTTTCTCTCTGTCTCTCGGTGTGTCTCTGTCTCTGTCTGTCTGTCTCTCCCTCCCTCCCTTCTTCTCTCTCTCTTCCTCCCTCTCTCCTCCCCTTTCTCTCTCCTTCTCTCTCCCCCCCTCTCTCTTTCTCTCTTCTCTCTCTGTCTCTTTCTTTCTATCTCTGTCTCTGTCTCTGTCTATCTCTGTCTCTCTGTCTCTGTCTCTGTCTCTGTCTCTGTCTCTCTCTCTCTCTCTCCCCTACCTCTGTTTCTCCCTAGCAAATGGAATAGGGATGGGGTTGGGCAGAGGACAATCTGGCCATAGGTGTAATTGTGTCACGAGAGGGAGCAGCTACTCTCCCTAAGGAGTCTTTTGCATTCTTGCAGATGTTGGAGGGAAGGCGGGCCCCAGTAAAGGGGTGCCAAGGAAATAAAACTCCCTGGGGGGGCGGTGGCCTGGGATAGGATTGCAGCATTGCCTGGTCAGCACAACTCAAGCTTAAAGCCAAGTCTCAGGCACATAAAGTGCCATAAGAAGAAAGTATGTGAGTGTGTATCCCATGCCCCTCCATGCTAGCATCCTTGGGCAAAAGGATTGCCCTCATTAGCTATAATTCTGTTTCTCTGTCTTTGTACTGTGCAGTATTTTGTACTGTGTTTTCTATACTCACTTCACAAATAATGAATTCCAAAAAGCAGCTCTTTCTTGGATAATCAGGTACAAAATATATACAAAGAGAAAGAGGTTTTAGATCAGAGTCAGGAAAGCTGGGGTTAGTAACAGACTCTGACACTTGCTACCTAGGTGACAATGGGCAAGTCACTTACCTCCAGTGACCCCCCTCTCAGATTATATGCTGAAGATAATGAGTTGGTGATCTGCTTTGGTGGAAGAAGTTTCTACCCCAGAGAGTTCTGCACACCAAAGAAGTCACAGATCCAAACAGCCTTCCCCCTTTTTCTTTCCTC
The DNA here is from genome assembly GCA_023553655.1 of Myrmecobius fasciatus. NCBI lineage: Eukaryota > Metazoa > Chordata > Mammalia > Dasyuromorphia > Myrmecobiidae > Myrmecobius > Myrmecobius fasciatus. The sequence goes on along the minus strand of JAJPUD010000449.1, from coordinate 402,907 downwards.
ACCCCCACCAAGAATTATAATTTTCATAATACAAAAAAATCATATAAATCATTATCTTTCGTCTTAAAACTAGAGCAGGCCAAGAAAAAGAAAGGCTGCCTTGAGTTGTAATTAGTTCCTTATTAATGGAGAAATTACTAGGAATCCCACAGCTTTTAGAAATGAGTATATTCTTGGGGTGGAGAGGACTTTGTAGAGATTGACTTGACTGGAATCATTGGATCATACACAATCCAGCACATTGAATTCTTTTACACAGTTAAATATGATTGATTTTTTTATCAGATGGCAGAAACAATTGATTGACTAAGTTGGTCATAGTTTTTTTTTTTTTAATTTTTTTTTAAAGAACCATGATTTCACTGGTGTAGGTTTTCCCTTTATTCATGTAGCACACAAACTCTTTGCTGTATATCTTCCCATAAATTTTCCATGGAAGAACCACTCAATGTGCTGGTGGTCTTCTCCTGGTTGTTTCTTACCTTTTTTTGGGTTATCATATGGCACTTAGGCTGCCTGTCCAACCATTTTTTATTCAAATTGTATCTCTCCGTGATGAGATTTTTGATATCATTTCATCTCTGGTAATACATAGAAGTTTATTTATGCCTACCATATATCTTTCTGTTTGCCCTATAAATAGAGATTAATGTATCCTACCTAGAAAACATGCTAGGATTAATTTTTCTTTAGGATCTCAATCTTTAAAATAATGCCTTGTTGCAGGGGGGAGGAACTATGAAGACTGACAACTGATCAAATGTCTCTGTTCAATGTGCTTGCTACCTGATCACACTTTTTAAAAATTTTATTAAAAAATTTCTCCCCACACACTTTTTTGACATTTTTTTCTCCATGAATACTAAAAAGTAAAAACAAAGCAAACCTGTACAGAATTGTAATTCTCAAAAGTTAAATAAATTAAGAATAATTAGAGAATTACATTAAACAATCCCTGAACTAGAAGAGGGAGCTAAAGAAACCTTCCCCAAAGCGGGGGGGCTAAGCTTTGGAAACTTCCCTAAATGGTAGTCCCTTAGGTAGACATTTAGCTCTCTAAGAGAAAGGAAGAGTTGGTCCTCCCTGAGTATACAAAGCAGCAAAATGGACTAAAATTTCTTAGATATTTCATTATTCTTCATCAAAATATATATTAGGTGATAAAAAGTACCAGTGCCTGGGGCTTAGGATCATAGATTTATACAAAGAAGAGAACTTAGAGGCCAGTTTGTTCAGTCCTTTCATTTGATAGATGAGGAAACTGAGACCCAGAAACATGAAGCAATATATCTAAGATTACATGGCTAGTATGTGACAGGGCTACGATTTGAATGTTGTCTCTTGGATATGAAGATGAATGTTTCATATCCCACTAAACAGTAATGTCAAGATCCAGGCAGTTTCCATTTCATTTTCCATGATAGAAAAAGGATATTGCTAATTCTAATTCATTTTACTTTCCATAATCAGTTTCCCAAAGCTGAGGAATTAACTATGGAAATAGAGCTATAGTGTGGATGAGATTGAGTTCTGGATTTGTTGTCTAACTACCAGCCCAAAGCTTTACTGAATTGTAGATCTCCTAGTGGGGTAATCAACAACAGGATAGGTCTCTATGGGTACTTTGGGTTCTATCTCAGGGGTACCTAAAAAGCCAAAACATCGAGAATCCCATGAATGTCCTATGTGCAATAAGGCTAAGAATCTCGCAGCTTGATGAGAGGCAGGGTTGCATAATGGGAAGATCACTGGGCTTAGAAGCAAAAGACATGTACCTGAATCCCAGACCTGCCCTTTATTGTCTGAATCATTTCGGACAAATTGTTTAACCTCTGTGAACTTCTGTAAAAGGGATTACAATTCCTGGAATGCCTACCTGAATGAAGGTCAAAATGGGAGAATGCATGAAAAGTGCTTTGTAATCTTTTACATCCAAAAAATGTCAGCTGCACAGTCTTTCCAAGGTATAAAGGACATCCCATGATCCTAGTTCAGCTGATAGGCCAGCAAGGCTAATTGAATACCCTCAATAGAGAAACACTTATGGGGCTTTCTGGTGCAGTGGAGAATAAGAAACTGAGTTCTCTCTGTCTCTGCTTTTGTCTCTCTCTTTCTCCTTTGTATCTCTGACTCTTTCTGTCTCTGTCTCTCTCCTCTCTCTTTTTGTCTCTCTGCCTCTGTCTCTCTCTTTGCTGTCTGTCTCTGTCATTTGTCTGTCTGTCTCTGCCTCTGTCTCTCTTTCTGTTTCTATTTCTGTCTCTCTCTGTCTCTCTCTATCTCTCTTTTCTCTTTCTTTGTCTCTCTTTCCTCTCTGTCTCTGTCTCTATCATTTGTCTGTATGCCCCTCTTTGCCTCTATCTCTCTTTTTGTCTCTGAGTCTGTCTGTGTCTCTATGTCTATCTGTCATTGGCTCTGTCTTTCTCTGTCTGTCTCTCTCTTCCTCCCTCTTTCACCTTTTTCTCCCTCCTTCCCTCACCTTTCCCCCTTTTTCTTTTTTCTTCCATATTATGAGTTTATGGATGAACTTGAAATAGGAGCCTGAAGACGTGGATTGTAGGTCAGATTTTATGACAAACTAGCTATAGGACCACTGACTAGTTAGGCTCGGATTTCCCTTTTTGTTTGTGGTCTGGTGCTTCTACTCATCTCCACCCCCCACTTAATAGTATTTTTTCCCAATTACATGTGGTAATAGATTTCAACATTCATTTTTATAACATTTTGAGTTACAAATTTTCTTTCCTCTTTCCTTTCCCACCCTCTAACTCCTTCTAATTGCCCTAATAGAGATACAGTTTTCAAGATTTACAAGTATCATCTTCCCATGTAGGGATGTAAACAGTTTGATCCTATTGAATAACATGTTTTTTTTCTCCTTTCCTGTTTATGTTTTAAAACTTCTCTTGAGTCTTGTATTTGAAGATCAAATTTCCTGTTCAGCTCTGCTCTTTTCATGTGGAAAGTCTGAAATGCTCCTATTTCATTAAATGTCCATCTTTCTCTCTGAAATGAAAGATTATGTGTAGTTTTGCTGGATAGCTGATTCTTGATTGTAATTCAAGCTCCTCTGCCTTCCAGAATGCTATATTCCAAGTCCTCCAATTCTTTAATGCAGAAATGGCTAAGTCCTTTATATTCCTGACTATGGTTTCTTGATATTTGAATTGTTTCTTTCTGCTGCTTGCAACATTTTCTCCTTGACCTCATAATTCTGAAATTTGGCTACAATATTCCTTGGTGTTTTCATTTTTGGGATCTTTTTATTTTTTTTAATTTTTATTTATTTATTTATTAAAGTTTTTTATTTGTATAACATATGTATGGGTAGTTCCCCAGCATTGACCTTTACAAAGCTCTCCATTACAACTTTTACCCCCAGTCCCCTCCCTTCCCCTAGATGGCAGGAAGTCCACTACATGTTAATAATGTAATAATAGTTGACAAGTTGTGCAAGAAAAATCCTATCTACAAGAAAAAAAAAAGAAAACCAGAGAAAGGCAACACAATGCAAGCAAACATCAATACAGATCATGAAAATGTTACGTTGTGGTCCATATTTCATATCCCTCTCTCTGGGTTTATATGGTTTTCTTCAGTGAACAATTGGAATTGGTTTGAGACAGTTCTTTGTTGCAGAGAGCCATGTCCATCAGAATTGATCATCATGTAATATTGTTGTTGCCGTGTATAATGATCTCCTGGTTCTGCTCGTTTCACTCAGCATCAGTTCATGCAAGTCTCTCCAGGCCTCTCTGATATCGTCCTGCTGGTCGTTTCTTACAGAACAATAATATTCCATAATATTCATATACCATAATTTATTCAGCCACTCTCCAATTGATGGGCATCCCTTCAGTTTCCAGTTTCTAGCTACTACAAAAAGGGCTGCCACAAACATTCACATGTGGGTCCCTTTTCCTCCTCTAAGATCTCTTTGGGATATAGGCCCAGTAGAAACACTGCTGGATCAAAGGATATGCACAGTTTGATAACTTTTTGAGCATAGCTCCAAATTGCTCTCCAGAATGGCTGGATCCGTTCACAGTTCCACCAACAATGTATCAGTGTCCCAGTTTTCCCACATCCCCTCCAACATTCATCATTATCTTTTCCTGTCATTTTAGCCAATCTGACAGGTGTGTAGTGGTACCTCAGAGTTGTCTTAATTTGCATTTCTCTGATCAATAGTGATTTGGAGCAACTTTTCATATGACTAAAGATGATTTTAATTTCATCATCTGAAAATTGTCTGTTCATATCCCTTGACCACTTATATATTGAAGAGTGGCTTGAATTCTTATATATTTGAGACAATTCTCTATATATTTTAGAAATGAGGCCTTTATCAGGACCATTAAATGTAAAGATGATTTCCCAATTTGATGCTTCCCTCCTAATCTTTTCTGCATTAGTTTTATTTGTACAGAAACTTTTTAACTTAATATAATCAAAATTATCCATCTGGTGTTCAATTAGGAGTTCCAGATCTTCTTTGGACATAAATTTATTCCATCTCCACAGGTCTGAGAGGTAAACTATATTACGTTCCTCTAACTTGCTTACAAAATCACTCTTTATATCTAGATCTTGAACCCATTTAGATCTTATCTTGGTATGTGGTGTTAGGTATGGGTCAAGTCCTAATTTCTTCCACACTAGTTTCCAATTTTCCCAGCAGTTTTTGCCGAATAGTGAGTACTTATCCCAAAAGCTGGGGTCTTTGGGTTTATCAAACACTAAATTGTTAAGGTTATTGCCTAGATTGTCCTGATAACCTGTCCTGTGCCACTGATCGACTGCTCTATTTCTTAGCCAGTACCAAATGGTTTTGATGACCGCTGCTTTATAAATATAGTTTTAGATCTGGTACAGCAAGGCCACCTTCATCTGCCTTTTTTTTTCATTAATCCCCTTGAAATCCTTGACCTTTTGTTCTTCCAAATGAACTTTGCTACTATTTTTTCTAGATCTGTAAAATAATTTCTTGGGAGTTTGATTGGTATGGCACTAAATAAGTAGATTAGTTTGGGTATTATTGTCATTTTTATTATGTTCGCTCTGCCTACCCATGAGCACTTAATGTTTTTCCAATTGATTAGGTCTGATTTTATTTGTGTGGAAAGTGTTTTGTAGTTTAGTTCGTATAGTTTCTGACTTTTCCTTGGCAGATAGATTCCCAAATATTTTATCCTATCATCTATTATTTGGAATGGAATTTCTTTTTGTATCTCTTGCTGCTGAACTTTGTTGGTAATACATAAAAATGCTGATGATTTATGTGGATTAATTTTGAATCCTGCAACTTTGCTAAAGTTGTGAATTGTTTCTAGTAGTTTTTTTAGTTGAGTCTCTAGGTTTCTCTAAGGATACCATCATGTCATCTGCAAAGAGTGATAATTTGGTTTCTTCACTACCTACTCTGATTCCTTTTATCTCTTTTTCTTCTCTTATTGCTAAAGCTAACATTTCTAATACAATATTAAATAGTAATGGTGACAGTGGGCAGCCTTGTTTCACTCCTGATCTTATTGGGAATGGTTTTAGTTTGTCTCCATTACATATGATGCTTGCTGATGATTTTAAATAGATGCTACTGATCATTTTAAGGAAAAGCCCATTTATTCCTATACTCTCTAGTGTTTTTAATAGGAAAGGGTGTTGGATTTTATCAAATGCTTTTTCTGCATCTATTGAGATAATCATATGGTTTTTGTTAGTTTGGTTATTAATAGAATTAATTATGCTGATAGTTTTCCTAATATTGAACCAGCCCTGCATCCCTGGTATAAATCCTACTTGGTCATAGTGTACTATCTTGGGGATGACTTTCTGTAATCTCATTGCTAATATCTTATTTAAAATTTTTGCATCAATATTCATTAGGGAAATGGGTCTATAGTTTTCTTTCTCTGTTTTCACCCTACCTGGTTTAGCTATCAGCACCATATCAGTCTCATAGAAGGAATTTGGCAGTACACCTTCTGTCCCTATTTTCTCAAATAGTTTGTATAGTATTTTAATTAATTGTTCTTTGAATGTTTGGTAGAATTCACATGTAAATGCATCTGGCCCTGGAAATTTTTTCTTAGGGAGTTGGTTAATAGCTTGTTCTATTTCTTTTTCTAATATGGAGCTATTTAAATAATTTATATCCTCTTCTGTTAACCTGGGCAATCTATATTTTTTTTGTAGATATTCCTCCATTTCATTTAGATTATCAAACTTACTGGCATAAAGTTGGGCAAAGTAACTCCTAATTATTGCTCTAATTTCCTCTTCATTGGAGGAAAGTTCTCCCTTATCATTCTTGAGACTAACAATTTGATTTTCCTCTTTCCTTTTTCTTATCAAATTAACTAAAGGCTTATCTATTTTGTTGGTTTTTTCATAGAACCAACTCTTAGTTTTATTTATTAATTCAATAGTTTTCTTATTTTCAATTTTATTAATTTCTCCTTTTATTTTTAGAATTTCCAATATGGTATTTAATTGAGGGTTTTTAATTTGTTCTTTTTCTAGTTTTTTTTAATAATAAGCCAAATTCGTTGATGTTTTCTTTCTCTATTTTATGCAAGTAAACATCTAGGGATATAAAATTGCCCCTTATAACTGCTTTGGCCATATCCCACAAATTTTGGTATGTTGTCTCCTTATTGTCATTCTCCTGGATGAAATTATTGATTGTGTCTATGATTTGCTCTTTCACCCATTCATTCTTCAGCATTAGATTATTTAATTTCCAATTAACTTTTGGTTTATTTTCTCCTGGCCTTATATTGCATGTGATTTTTATTGCATCATGATCTGAAAAAGATGCATTTACTATTTCTGCCTTTCTGCATTTGATTTTGAGGTTTTTATGCCCTAACACATGGTCAATTTTTGTATAGGTTCCATGGACTGCTGAGAAAAAAGTAAACTCCCTACTGTCTCCATTCAACTTTCTCCATAGATCTATCATACCTAACTTTTCCAACAATTGGTTTATCTCCCTAGTTTCTTTCTTGTTTATTTTGTAGTTTGATTTATCTAATTCTGAGAGAGCAAGGTTGAGATCCCCCACTAGTATTGTTTGGCTGTCTATTTCTTCTTGCATCTCTCTTAATTTCTCCCCTAGGAATTTGTGTGCTATTGCACTTGGTGCATATATATTGAGTATAGATATTGCTACATTGTCTATGGTACCCTTTAATAAAATATAGTTTCCTTCCTTATCTCTTTTGATTAGATCTATCTTGGCTTTTACTTGATCTGAGATAAGGATTACTACCCCTGCTTTTTTTTTGTTCACCTGAAGCATAACAGGTTCTGCTCCAGCCTTTTACCTTCATCCTATATGTGTCACTATATTTTAGATGTGTTTCTTGTAGACAACATATTGTGGGATTCTGGTCTGCTATCTGCTTCCGCTTTATGGGAGAGTTCATCCCACTCACATTCACAGTTAGAATAACTAATTCTTTATTTCCTGCCATCTTATTTACCCAAATTATGTTTTCCCCTTTCCTTTCCCCTTTCTCCCTTTCCCCCTCCTCATTACTTTGCTTTTGATGACCCCCTCTCCAAAACAATCCACCACCCTTTGGGTCCCCTCCCCCTTTTTTTAAACTCCTTTCCCCTGATTCTTCTATTTTCCCTTGTAATAGTTTATCCCTTTCTTTTTCCTCCTTTCCCTCCCACTTCCCTCTAGCAACAGACAAGTTTCTGTGTGAAATCAAGTGTCTGATATACACTTTTAGAACCCGACCTGATGAGAGTAAAATTTACACAATGTTCATCTCCCTCCCCTTTTTCTCTCTCTTTTTTTTTCTTTGCTTTTTGCTAAGGCAATTGGGGTTAAGTGACTTGCCCAGGGTCACACAGCTAGGAAGTGTCTGAGACCAGATTTGAACCCAGGTCCTCCTGACTTCAGGGTTGGTGCTCTATCCACTGTGCCACCTAGCTGTCCCTCCCCTTTTTCTCTCAATTATATTCTGTTTTCTTTGCCTCTTCAAGAGATTTTACCTTGTTTTTACCTCCTTTTTTTTTTAGATTTTATTTTACCACTTTTTCCCTCTTTTCCCCAGTATGACAACCTTTCCCCCTCTAGTTTTCTTTTTCATATTATCAAAGTAATATCTAGTTAATTATAGCTCCCAAACTTTAAGTATCCCCATAGTAGAAATAAAGTTCTCAAGAGTCCTTTCCTTTTTACCTTTTTATGCTTCTCTTGAGTTCTGTGTTTGGAGGTCAAATTTTTTGTTCATATCTGGTCTTTTCATTAGAAATAGGTGAAATTCACCTATATCATTGAATGACCATCTTGTTCCCTGGAGGATAATGCTCATTCTAGCTGGATAGGTTATTCTTGGCTGTAATCCAAGTTCCTTTGCCTTTCAGAATATCTGGTTCCAGGCCCTTCGATCTTTCAATGTGGAAGCTGACAAATCGTGTGTGATTCTAATTATTGATCCTCAGTATTTGAATTGTTTCTTTCTAGCAGCTAGCAGAATCTTTTCCTTGGTGCGATAGTCCTGAAATTTAGCCACGATATTCCTTGGGGTTTTAATTTTGGGATCTCTTTCAGGAGGTGATCGGTGAATTCTTTCAATGGTGATTTTGCCTTCTGATTCTACAATCTCAGGGCAGTTTTCTTTCAGGATTTCCTGGAAGATAGTGTTTAGATTCCTTTTTTCATCATTGCTTTCAGGAAGTCCAATAATCCTTAGATTGTCTCTCCTAGATCTATTTTCCAAGTCAGTTGTTTTTCCTAGGAGATATTTCATATTTTCTTCTAATTTTTCATTTTTTTTGTTTTTGTTTGACTGATTCTTCAAGTCTTAGTGAGTCATTCACTTGCATTTGTTCAATTCTTATTGTTAAAGTGTTGTTTTCTTCAGTTACCTTTTTAAGCTCCTTTTGTAACTGGCCAATTGAATTTTTTTGTTCATTGCACTCTTTTCCCACTTCACTAATTTTATTTTTCAAAAAAATGGTGTCTTTTTCATATCTCTTTTGCAGGGCATCATATCCTTCTTGCACTGATTTCAATTTATTTTCCCATTTATTCTCCAGCTCTCTTATGAGGTTCTTTATGCAATATTCCAGAAAGGCCTTTTGAAAAGGGGACAAGTGATGGTCCTTAATAACTTCCTTTGGAGTTTTGTCTAAAGGAACCTCAGGATCTGGGGTCATCCCTTCTTTCTCTTCATAAAAACTGTCAATGGTGAGAGCTCTCTTTTGCTTCTTCATTTTTTTTAGACAGTGTGGATGTCTCTTTAAGGCTCAGAAAAAATATTTGCCTTGGGGCAATTCGTGGAATTAACTTAAGGTGCTAGGCCGGTGGGGGCTAGGACTAAATCAGGATTACTCCTTAAACAAGGCAAGTCTGCCAGAACACCTGTCTACAATCAGGGCAGAGTGTCCCGAGTGCCTCAGATAAACTCCAGGTGTTTGGAGTTTGGAGTGTGGAGGTTCTGCCAGGATGAGCTGAGCTGAGTCCCACCCTCACTTCCAGCCTACACCCGAGTCCTCTGTTTATCCCTGTGTCTGAGTTAGACAAACTTGATATGAAGTTCTTCAGAAAGCAGTGTCCAAATATTTCTGGATTCGTTGACTTGAAGATCAGTTCAGAGGCTTATTTTATTGTTGGTTTGAGAGAAGATAGGAGGAGGAGGCAGAGAGTCACGTTTTCACTCTGCCATCTTGGCTCCGCCCCCCTGGGATCTTTTTTAAGGAAAAGATTGATGGATGGATTCTTTCAATGATTATTTTACCCTCGGGTTCTAGAATAAACAGGACATTTTCCTTTGATAATTTCTTGAAGGATGCTATTATTGAAGGGGACTCTTTTTTTTTTATCATGGCTTTCAGGTAATCCAAATAATCCTTAAATTATTTCTCCTGGATCTGTTTTTTCAGGTTAGTTGTTTTCCAACTACAATGACATCTATTTTTGCATTTTCTTCAATTTTTCATTCTTTTAATTTTGTTTGACTGATTCTTGATGTCTCATAGAATCATTAACTTCCACTTGACCAATTCTAATTTTTAAGGAATTATTTCCTTCAGTTAGTTTTTGTACCTCCTTTTTATTTGGCCAATTCTACTTTTAAAGGTATTGTTTTCTGTTGGATTTTTTTCTGTTTGGCCAATTCTATTTTTTTAAAGATTTGTTTTCTTCAGTTAATTTTTGTGCTGCTTCTTTTTCCAAGCTATTGACTATTTTCTTGTAATTCTGCATGGCTCTCATTTCTTTTCCCATTTTTCTTCTTTCTTACTTGATTTTTAAAATCCTTTTTGAGCTCTTTCAAACGGACTTTGTGGGATTGAAACCAATTCATATTTTCTCTTGAAGTTTCCCATACAGGTATTTTGACATTGTTGTTTTCTTCTGAGTTTGTGTTTTGATCTTCCCTATTTCCATAGTAGCTTTCTATGGTCAAAGTTGTTGGGTTTTTTTTTTTTTTTTTGCTCATTTTTAAAAGTTGAGCTCTCTCCTGGGGCACAAGGGGTAGTGTCCCAAGCTTCTTGTGTTGGGGGCTAAGGACCTGATTACCAGCTTTCTGTACAGGGCCTAAGCAATTTGCAGTTTGCCCAATGAACTGAAGTGATCTGGTCTAGTCTCACCTGTTGGGCTAGAGTTCTGGAGCTGAAAATTTGGGAGGCTTCACAGCTGACCTGCTCTGCCATTAATCTGATGAATCAGGATTGAGAAAGTTTCTATTCATCTTTTAAAAAGTTTGATTTCTATGGACATTCTTTGGCCTCTAGGATATGATGTACAGAGAAAAGAGATGATTAGAGAATTCCTAATGACCTCAAAACAGAAATTTAAACTGAGTTTAAATTTGATCTCAGACACTTAAGACTTATTAGCTGTGTGACCCTGAGCAAATCACTTAACCCCAATTGCCTCAGCAAAAAAACCCCAAACAAAAACAAAAACATAAGGGTACTTTCCATCTAAGCATTAAAGAATTGTCATACTGAGTTATTTTAAAAAAATAAATTTATTATTCCCTTGACTTTGATTACAATGTTCTGGAAGGAAGGAAGAAATAAAAAAAAGACAGAAAGAAGGAAAGTAGGAATGAAGGTAGGAAGGAAGGAAGAAGGGAGAGAAGGAAGGAAGAAAAAAAGGAAGGAAGGAAGGAAGGAAGAAGGAAGAGCTCAAAGGGATAACAATGGGGAAACATTGGGAAACCACATGCAAGTAAGGATTAGATGCTACACTAAGGACCAGTGCTACCTAGAAACATTGAAAATGATGTTACTGAAATCCCTACCTTTCATGGACCATGTGCAGGGATTCCCTCCTCCATACTTTTCTGTAACCCATGAGCCTGAGATGGGGGTGTAAAAGCTTCTCCTTTTCCTTCCCCCCCCCCCCGAACTTCAAGTGTTCAAGGATTGGAAAATTTCTTCATTTGCACAGAAATATCTAGGAAGGAAGTGGGGGTGTGAGGAGGAGAGGCAATACATTTCTTTTACTCCAATTCTATTTTATTAAAATTTGTGATAATAACATCATAATAATAGCTAACACTTTTTATAGTGCTTACTATGTGCTAAGTACTGTGCTAAGCACTTCACAAGTATTATCTCATTTGATCCTCTCAACAGCTCTGAGAGGTAGGTGCAATTATTATCCCAATTTTACAGTTGGAGAAACTGAGGCAGACAGTTATCAAATGATTGCCCAAGTTAATAATTGTCTGAGAATAGATTTGAATTATGGTATTCCTGACTCTAGGCTCAGTGCTGTGCCCTGAATCTTTTAGTGGCCATGTTTAATTACTATGCTTATGTAAATCTGAAGAGAGTAGAAAGTGTTCTGAGAGATCAATCAGACTACCCCTATGATATGAAGGCTATGAATCAGATATCTTTCCCATTTAAATTTTTGAATAATATACAATTTTATCTTGCAGACTAAATTGGTCTTGGCCAGCAAGGAGTTAAAATAAGGGCACTGGGGCAGCTGAGTGGCACAGTGGATAGAGCACCAGCCCTGAAGTCAGGAGAACCTGAGTTTAAATTTGATCTCAGACACTTAAGACTTATTAGCTGTAATTGCCTCAGCAAAAAAAAAAAAAAAAAAAAAAAAAAAACCCAAAACAAAAACACAAGGGTACTTTCCATCTAAGCATTAAAGAATTGTCATACTAAGTTATTTTTTTAAAAATAAATTTATTATTTATTTTTTAAATTCTTAAAATTTTTTTTGAGTTCCAAATTTCTCCCTCCCTTCAGCTGCTCTTGCACCCACTGAAAAGTCAAGCAATATGATAGAAATTAGACATATGAAATTTTGCAAAATGTATTTCCATATTAGCCATGTTACAAAAAAAACAAGGATAATAAAGAAAATGAGGAAATTATTCTGTATTTCAATTTGCACTCAGTGTTTATCAGTTCTTTCTCTGGAGATAGAAAGCATTTTTAATAAAGAGGCCCTCTGAATTGTCTGATCATTGTATTGATCACAGCAGCTAAATCTTTCACAATTAATCATCATTACAATATTGCTATTACTGTATATAATGATCTGATTCAGATTACTTCACTCTGCATTAGTTCATATAATATTTTCATGCTTTTCTGAAATTATCCCCCTTATAATTTCTTGTAACCCAATGGTATTCATAATCATACACGGCAACTTATTCAGGTATTTCTCATTTGACAGGCATCATTTTAATTTCTACTTCTTTGCCTCCACAAAAAAGAACTGCCATAATTTTTTTTTGTAAAATAAATTTTTTCTTTTTCCTTTGAAAGTCTTCAGAACAAAGACTTGATAGTGGTATTTCTAGGTAAAAGAGTATTTGCAAAATTTTATAGACCTTTGAATATAGTTTCAAATTGTTCTTCAGAATGGTTGGACTAATGTACAACTCCAACATTTCATTAATGTCCCAGTTTTTCCACAACCCTTCCAACATTGTCATTTCTGATAGGTGTGAGGTGATATCTCAGAATTATTTTAATTTGCCCTTTTAATTGATGAGAGAATTTTTTTCATATAACTATAGATAGCTTTGATTTCTTCTGAAAATTTGTCTGTTTATATACTTTGACTATTAATTAATTGGGGAATGGCTCTTTTGAAAAAATAAAATTTGACTTGTTTCCTTAATATATTTGAGAAATGAGACCTTTACCATAGAAATTTGTAAAAAATTGTGAAATTATTTTCTTTTTGTACAATATAATTTGCTTTATTATCTATTTTAATTAAGTCTATTTTTACTTTTGTTTTTTTTTTTCTGAGATCATGATACTGTTCCTGATTTTCTCAATTCAGCTGAAGCATAATGGATTCTGCTCTGGTCCCTTATTTTAATTCTCTTGGTGTGTCTTTCAGTTAAAAGAATGTCTTTTGTATAGAATATATTGTTGGATTCTGGTTTCTAATCCACATTTTTATCTGCTTCCATTTTATGGGTGAGTTCATTTCCTTCACATTCACAGTTCTGATTACTATATATTTCCCTTCATCCTATTTTTATGTCTATTCTTTTTTCCTTTGATTCTCTCCCTTCTCAAAATGGAGGAATAATTGAATCACTTAATTCCTCTCCACCTGCCTTTTTCAGTCTCACCTTTTTCTAATCTTTTCCCCCTTTTATTTCATTGATGGATAAGTTTGTTTTCTATATCCAACTGAGTGTGTGTATTTATATACATATATCCATATATATGCATGTATATATTCTATGCTTTAAGAATCAATTTAAATGAAAATAAGGCTCAAGCATTGCTCAAGATCCTCATTTCCCTCTCCACTGTAAAAGCTCTTCCTTGCCCACCTCTCTTATATGAGATAATTTTCCATTTTCTATCTCACTCTACTCCTTCTACATCCCTTTTCCTCACCTTTCATTTTTTTGAGATCATCTCAACATATTGAACTCTCATCCATGCCCTTTGTCTATGAAGATTCCATCCAATTGATCCAATAATGAGAAATTTCTTGAGTTACAAGTATAATTTTCTCACATAGGAATAAAAACAATTTAATGGTATTTATTTCCTCATGATTTCTCTTCCCTGTTTCCCTGTTTATGCTTCTCTTGAGTCTTGTGTTCAAATGTCAGTTTTTCTATTAAACTTTAATATTTTCATTAGGAATCCTTGAAAATCCTCTATTTTGTTAAATATCTACTTTTTTCACTGAAGGTTTATCTCAGTTTTGTTGGGTAGATTATTCTTGGTTGTAATCTTATTTCTTTTGCTTTCTGGAATATAATATTTCAAGCACTCCACTTCTTTAATGTGAAAATTGCTATATTTTGTCTGATTTTGATTTTGGCTCCATATTTGAATTCTTTCTGGCTGCTTGCAATTTTTTCCCTTGACCTACAAGCTCTGGAATTTGACTATTATTCCTAGGGATTTTTACTTTGGGACCACTTTCAAGAGGTTACTAGTAAATTTTTTTTTCAATTTCTATTTTATCATCTGAATATAAGATATTGGGGAAACTTTTCCTTATAAATTTTTGAATTATGATGTCTAGGCTCTTTTTTTTGATCACAGTTTTCAAGAGATAGATAAATTCTTAAATACTCTCTCCTTAATCTATTTTCCAAGTAAGTTTTTTTCCTGATAACATATTTCACATTTTTTCCTCTTCCCCCTCCTCCTCCTCTTCCTCTTCCTCCTTTCCTCCCTCTTTCTTTTCCTCTTCCTCTTCCTCCTCCTTCTTTTTCCTTTATCTTATTGTTTCTTGATATCTTCTAAAATCATTAGCTTCTACTTGTCTAATTCTAATATTTAAGGAATTATTTTCTTCATTGAATTTTTGTACCTCCTTTTCATTTAGCCTATCCTGCTTTTTTTTAAATTTGTTTTTGTTTTTGTTTTTGTTTTTTTTTTGCTTAGGCAATTGGGGTTAAGTGACTTGCCCAGGGCCTAGTCTGCTTTTAAAAAAGTTCTTTTCTTCAGTGAATTTTTGTAGTGTTTTAACTTTTAGTCCAATTGTTTTTTTAAGGTGCTATTTTCACCAGTCTTTTTTGTACCTCTTTTACCAAGCTGTTAATTCATATTTTTCTTCTATCACTCTCATTTCTTTCGCTCTCTTTAACTCTTCTAGTAATTCTTGCTGGACAGTATTTTACTTTGAGGCTTTCATTGTAGGTAGTTGTTATCTCCTAAGGTTGTGTCTTGGTCTTCCCTGACACCATAGTAATTTTTTTATGGTCATGTTTCTGTTGTTGTCCTTCTTCTATGCTCATTTTCCCAGGCTATTTCTTGATTTGAACTTAATGTTAAATTTGGATTCTGTTCACCTGGGAGGCTAGAGTAACTGTCCCAAATTTCAGTTTTTTTTCTTGTTTCTGTTTTCAGATATATTTCTGGGGGATCTAAGTTTTTGGTGCTTTCAAGGTGGTATGATTTGGAGAGAGGTATGGTCATTGCTCTCCTGATTTGTACTCTGGTCTTTACTCAGGAAGGGCCTCTGCTCCTGTGTAACTGACAGGACTCCTCAGGACCCTGGAACTGGGACCAGGACTTTTACTGCCCTGAAACCACAAGTGCTAGTGTTCCTCTCTTCCTTGGAACTGAGACTTGGAACTGCATATGAGCAATACATTAGAATCCTGGGCCGGTGCCAGCAAAAAGTCCCCTATAATCCCTTTCTGACCAGTTGTCTGACCTCTTTACTGTCTCTTGTCTAAGAGCTCCTTAAGCTGTTGCTGCTATTCTCAAAACATCTCCATGGCCCACAGCTGCTGCTGCCACTGTGTTCTAGGCCAGCCTCCAACCTGCAGTCACAAATCTTCCCATCTTACTTCCTAAATTGTCTTAGGACAAAAGGTTTCACTTTGGCTTTTATTGGCTCTGTTGCTTTAGAATTTCATTTGAGATATTAGAGTTGTTTGGAAGAGAATGTTGGGAAAGTTCAGTTGGGTTACTGTCTTTATTTTATCATCTTGGCTCTATTTTCCTATAATGGCAGATTGTAATTCAGGTGCTTTTAGACCTAAATGTCTAGTAATGGCAGATGTGGATTCTGTAGCCTATTGGAAATTGGCATTTCTTTGGGCATTTGGACAGTGACAAAAGTGGACAGAATTATCTGAAATTATCTGAAATAAAAGGAACCCTTGGCAACTAATTCAAATAATGCACTCAGCTAATAAAACTCTTTTAATGGATAATTAACACAAGGATTGTTTGATCATTTTATGGGGAAAGGATACTGAATAGAACCAAAAGAATCACACATTGAAGGGGGGCTGGATAATCTATTAAGGACCCTTAAAGAATCTGAGTGGTTACCAAATTATATTGATTTTTACTCCCTTTAGAGATAGTGGTGCTTGAGGGAAGAATTGCAACATTCCCTGCCCCCACTGTCTAGTATGGTATTGTACATGTCATAAGGATCTTTGAATTCTGGAAAATGAGTTTTTTGTTCTCAGCATTGCCACCAGATGGCAGTGTCTCAGAGTCTTTTTTTGAAGTTTGGCTCTATGGTAGAGATTGCTTTTCTTTAGTCAGTGTTAAGGGTGGCAATGCCATGGATAAATTGGTGGTTGCTCTTGGTGGTAGTAATGATGATGATGGCATTTATCACTCATTTTTATGATATATACACAATATTTTTATTTATGATACTTACATAGTGCGTTAAGGTTTGCTGAAGTCCCATAGACAATACTGGTAAAAGATCTGACATCAGAAGATGAGCCCTTCAGTTTGGAAGATGTTCAACATGCAACTGGGGAGGAGAGGAGAACAACTATAAGTAGCTTCAGTACTAATTAAGCAATTGGACCAAAGCTGAAATGAAACTCAGCTGTGGATATGTCTGGTGACCAAAGGAAAGTCTAATTTGTAAAGATCAAAATTGCATAGGAACTTGGAATGTAAGATCTAAGAATCAAGACTTAAATATTGACATCTTTGGTGTTAGTGAGCTCAACTGGATGGGAATGAGTGAATTTTATTTAGATGATCATTACTTATACTACTATGGGCAAGAATTCCTTAGAAGAAATGGAATAATCTTCGTAGTCAACAAATTAAAAAAGCAGCACTAGGGTATAATCTCAAAAAGGACAAAATGATTGTTTGAATCCAAGGCAAACTGTTCAACATCACAATAATGCAAATTTATGCTCCAACTACTAATAGCAAAAAGACCAAAATTGATCAGTTCTATGAGGACTCCCATTATCTTTTAGAAATAACACTGAAAAAAGACCTTACTTTCAACATAGGGGATTGGAAAGTTAAAATAGAAAATCAAAAGATAATTGAAATAACAGGCAAGTTTGCTTTGGAGTAAAAAGTGAAATAAAGACTATTAAAGTTTTATCAAGACAATTTGGTAATGATAGCAAACATTTCTTTTCTTTTTTTTTACTAATACTTTTTATTTGCAAAACATATGTATGGGTAATTCCTAAACATTAACCCTCACAAATCTTTGTTACAAATTTCCCCCCCCTACTCCCCACCCCTCCCCTAGATGGAAGGATATCCACTACATGATAATTATGTTGGAATACTTAAGATATCGAATATATGTATAGTTATTGCATCATTTTTTTGTGCAGGAGAAATCATATCTACAAGAAAGAATAATCCGATAAAGGAAATACAATGCAAGCAAACCTCAATAGAGAACATGAAAATGTTATGTTGTGGTCCACATTTCACATCCCTCTCTCTGGGTGTATATGGCTCTATTCACCGAACAATTGGAAATGGTTTGAAGCATTTCATTGTTGAAGAGAGTGATGTCCATTAGAACTGATCCTCATATAGTATTGTTGTTGCCATATATAATGATCTCCTGGTTCTGCTGATTTCACTCAGCATCAGTTCATGCAAGTCTCTCCAGGCCTCTCTGAAATCGTCCTGCTGGTCGTTTTTTACAGAGCAATAATATTCCATAACATTCATATACCATAATTTATTCAGCCACTCTCCAATTGATGGGCAACCATTCAGTTTCCAGTTTCTAGCCACTACAAAAAGAGCTGCCACAAACATTCTTGCACATGTGGGGCCCTTTCGTTCTCTTATGATTTCTTTGGGATATAAGCCCAATAGAAACACTGCTGGGTCAAAGGGTATGCACAGTTTGATAACTTTTTGAGCATAGCTCCAAATTGCTCTCCAGAATGGTTGGATCCGTTCACAGCTCCACCAACAATGCATCAGTGTCCCAGTTTTCCTACATCCCCTCCAACATTCATCATTATCATTTCCTGTCATTTTAGCCAATCTGACAGGTGTGTAGTGGTACCTCAGAGTTGTCTTAATTTGCATTTCTCTGATCAATAGTGATTTGGAGCATCTTTTCATATGATTAGAAATAGTTTTAATTTCCTCATCTGAAAATTGTCTGTTCATATCCTTTGACCATTTATCAATTGGAGAATGGCTTGAATTCTTTTATTAATATGAGACAATTCTCTATATATCTTAGAGATGAGACCTTTATCAGAACCCTTAAATGTAAAGATGATTTCCCAATTTGATGCTTCCCTCCTAATCTTGTCTGCATTGCAAACATTTCTTTTAAATAACCCAAAAGGCAGCTCTACACATGGACATCACCAGATGGTCAATATTTAAATCAGATTGACTATATACTTTGTAGCTCAAAGTGGAAAAGCTCCATACAGTCAGTTAAAACAAGACCTGAGTCTGACTGTGGCTCAGATCATGACTTTCTTATTATAAAATCAAAAGATTATGAATTTGAATAAGTTGAAGAAAGTAGGGAAAACCACCAGACCATATCAATATGACCTAAATAACATCCCTTATGAATATGAAGTAGAAGAGATGAATAGATTTAAGGGATTAAATCTGGTATAGTGCCTGAAAAACTATGGACAGAGTTTGCAATTTGTACAGGAAGTAGTGGCAAAAAATATTTCAAAGAAAAGAGCAAGAAAATTAAATGTCTGTCTATTGAGGGAAAGTATACTCAAAGAATGTAGAATTCCAGTGAATAGCAGGGAGAAATATGAAGATTTTCTTTTTTTCCCCAAATTTATTTTGTTTAAAGAAACAGATTAAGAAAAAAAGAACAGAAATGAAGCAAAGCAGAAAAGAAGAATCATGTGTCCAGCAGAACACCAGGGAGGACTCAAAATATATAACAACAAATACCAATTCAAGAAAGTATAAATATTAGTAAAAGAAATTATATTCATGAGTGTCCATCTTTTCTTTACTTCCTTGTAAATTGTTCTTTTGTTCTCTGCTGTACACCTTTTTATTTTATTCTTTTTCCCCCCTTTCATTCCCCTCCCCCCAAAGCAGGTTATAGTTAAGAAAGGATATATTTATATATGTATGTACATATATATATATATATATATACACATGCATACACACACATACCACATATCCCCATACATAGACACAGTATCTTTCCTATCCTTGCTGACCCTTTGCTTTAATTCTGCTCTTAACTTGCTTTGCTATTACTTAACCTCCTCTAACCCATGAATCCCTTCTTTATCTTCTTCCCTCACCCTTTGCTTCTCTGTCTGCCCATCTGTCCCTCCTTATTTCTTTATAAATTTTGAAGTGTATATTTTAACATAATTAACATGTAGTGGATATCCTGCCATCTAGGGGAGGGGTGGGGAGTTGGGGGGAAAATTTGTAACAGAAAGCTATGTAAGGGTTAGTGTTGAAGAATTACCCACACATATGTTATGCAAATAAAATTAAATAAATAAATAAATAAATAAATAAATAAATTTTGAAGTGTGCTATACCCTTCATAGTATATATATAGTATTGCCTATTTTACCCAACCTGATGTAAGTAGGTTTTCAGAACTACAAGTCCTCCTCCCCCCTCTATTGCCTCTACGTCTATTCTTCCTCTGCACTTCATTTTTATGACATAATTACTACTTTTCCTCTGCCCCAATCTTTCTTTTGCACTGTTATATTGTTTATGTCAATCTTAAACATATGCTATAAATTTCCCATATAAAAAAACTATAAGCAATTTATCCATGTTGAGTTCCTTGAAATTGCTCTTTGATATTGGCTCTTATATGTTAAATTTTTTATTAACTTTTGAGTTTGGTTGATAGAAAAGTCCTAAAAATCTGCAAGTTCATTGAATGCACACTTTTTTCTTGTTCAGTATTATGTATAATTTTGCTAGATAAGATTTTTTGGCCACAGGCCCAGTTCCTTTAATTTGATTTTGATTTGATAGATATGATTGCAGCTCCTGTGGTCTTTTATTGTGGCTGCTAGTCCTATACAATTCTAATTGTAGTTTGAATTTTTTTCTTATTTCTTGAAAGATATTCTTTTTGATCTAGGGGTTTCAAAATTTGGCAATAATATTCCTATGTGTTTTCCACAAAGGATCTCGTTGAAGTAATTGGTGTTTTTTTTTTTAATTATTATTCCTTTACTCTCATGTTCTATCACTCCAGGACAATTTTCTTAGATTATTTTTTGCATTCTTATGTCAAGGTCCTTTTTTTAGTCACAGCTTTCAGGTAGTCCAATTATTTTTATATTTTATCTTCTTGATCTGTTCTCCAGATCTGTCATTTTTCTTCTCACATGTTTCACATTCTGTTCTATTTTTTTATTCTGTATAATGTTTTATTTCCTTGTTCTCTCATAGCTTCACTGGCTTCCCCTTGTCCAATTGTAATTTTGTCTTTGAGACTCTGCATCTCCTTTTCTAGTCGGTTAACTCTTTTTTCATAGTCTTGTTTTTCTTGGATGGTTATTTATTTAGTTATTTTTAATAATGTCTCTCATTTGACTTCTGAGTTCTTTTTTGAATTCTTTGATAAATTCTCTTTGGGTCAGGAGCCAGCTCATATTATTCTTTGGGGTGGAAGCTTTTTTTACTTCAATGTCCTCCTCTGAAGATGAACCCCAGTCTTCCCTGTTCCCATAATATGTTTCTATGGTGCGGTTCTTTTTCCTTTTTTAGAAGTACTAGTGTAAGCCATTTAATCCTGGGTTGAGGGGAGTGATATTTCTGGCTTCACTTCAGCTTTCCACTCTGACCAGGAACCCCAAACCAAAAGCCCCTCCCTCCTGCAAGTGCCCTTAGCCAGCAGCGTCCCTGCCCCCCTGTCTCTGCACTAATGGGTCCTGGTTCCTTCTCATCCAAAGCCATGTCTCTACAGCACAGTCCCAGCCTAGTGTTCCTAATCAGCTGAAGTTCCCTCAGTCCTCCCGGACTCAGACCCTGATTTGTCCAGGAGGTAAAAGTTTCTTTGGTTCCTGCTGAGACTCCAGCCACATCCAGCTTGTCCCGGGGCTCCCCCCTTGGTATTACTGCAGAACCAGCCCAGAGTTGTTTGCACTTTACATGGGTCTTTCTTCAGATCTTGGTTGTATCAGGAAGACCCCTATTCAACCCCAAGTCTTCTTGATTTTTCTGCAGTCTATATTTGTTCTGAGGCACAGATTTGTTCTATTTGTGGGGGAAATCAAGAGAGCTTCAAATTTACCAACCTACAACCAGAATCCTCCTGAAGATTTCCTTAAATAAGCAAATACAAGAAATAAAAACAAACTAAAAAAACAGCACAATAGAATGAGCAAAACAAGAGAACTTTCTATTTCTTTTTCTAAAATGGGGCTATTTAGATAATTTATTTCCTCTTCTGTTAACCTGGGCAATCTATATTTTTGTAGATATTCCTCCATTTCATTTAGAGTACCATATTTATTGGTATAAAGTTGGGCAAAGTAACTCCTAATTATTTTTATTTATTTATTTTTACTGTTGAGGCAATTGGGGTTAAGTGATTTACCCAAGGTTACACAGCTAGGAATTGTTAAGTGTCTGAGATCAGATTTGAACTCAGGTCTTCCTGACTTCAGGGCTGATCCTCTATCCACTGCACCACCTAGCTGCCCCGTAACTCCTAATTATTGCTTTAATTTCCTCTTCATTGGTGGAAAGTTTTCCCTTTTCATTTTTGAGACTAACAATTTGATTTTCTTCTAAAACAGAGCTTTCAAGAAAATTAAAGGTATCAAGGGAAAATTTCATGCAAAAATGGGCATGATAAAAGACATAAATGTAGGAATTTACTAGCAGTTTAAGAGATTAAGAAGAGGTTGCAGAAATATACAAAAGAACTAGAAAAGAAAGATGTTACCGTCACTAAACATGGTAGTGTGGCTACTGCTGTTCTAGAAACAGACATCCTGGATAATGAAGTCAAATGGGCTTTAGGAAGCATTGCTAACAAGACCAATAGTGGTGATGGTATTCCCCACTGAGCTATTTAGAATCCTAAGAGATAATGCTATAAAAATGTTGCACTCATATGCTGGCAAATTTGGAAAATTCAACAGTGGCAACTGGATTGAAAAAGACCAATTTACATTCCTTTTTTTTCTTTTGCTGAGGCAATTGGGGTTAAGTGACTTGCCCAGGGTCACACAGCTAGGAAGTGTTAAGTGTCTGAGACCAAATTTGAACTCAGGTCCTCCTGACTTTAGGGCTAAGGCTCTATCCACTACACCACCTAGCCGCCCCTGCATTCCAAATTTAAAGGTAATGTCAAAGAACGTTCGAATTACTGAGCAACTGTCTCATTTCATAAGCCAACAAGGTTATGCTTAAGATTCTATAAGCTAGGTTTCAGCAATATGTGAATTGAAAATCATTTCTGTGACTCGATACTATCTTTTCTAATCTCTCATTCTCATCCTCTATTCTTTTTTGCTAGCTTTACTTTATTCTCTTATCTACTCTCAACTATGGGAATCCCCCAAGTCTTGATTGTTAGTTCTTATTTCTGTTTTATTTCTCTCTATTCTTTTCCTCTATGAGTTCATCTTCTGTCTTATCTTAAACTATCACCTTTAGACTGATGGAGACAAAAATTGAGACAAAATAGAGACAAAAAACTGAAAAAACAATACTCTGGAATTATGAAAATATCCAAGTGTAACTAGGAAGCAAAAGCATTCAGTTGCTAATTTATCGATGACATATGATCCTACTTTTAAAAATACATCTTAGTCTAAAGAAAAGGGCTTATTAAAATAGCTCAGCTGCTGGCAAAATATATGAGATGACATAATCAAATGGTATAAGATGAAAATTAAATGTAAAAAACAGAAAAAGATTTTACATTTCCATTTCTTCAAGAAGAAGCCAAGACAGGACTAGGATATTTTTTAGTATATTAACAAACCTCATAACAACAACAATAACAACAAACTTATTTGTTGAACTAATAGAGGAACTAAGATTTAGGATCCAGAACTATATTGCTCTATTTAAAATTATAATTAGATATTTTTCTTTTATTCTGTGGAAGCTTTTTTAAAGTTTTTTTTGTATTTAAAGCTGTAGACCTAACACACCAGAGATCATTAATTTCCACTTTGGTATTTTATTGGCAATTAGGATATGATGCTATCAATTGAGTATATAATGAGTATATAACCTTATAGGCTAATTGTAGGGATTCCCATAGGCAAGGTTATCTGGGAAAATATGAATGCTCATTCTTTCACTTATTCCTTTTACACTCCTCTCCAAAATAATCTTTTAATTAAAAACATATAAAAAGTGAAAGTTTTAAGGAGAAAATTTTAAAAAAGAAAGAATACATCAAGGTACCTTTCTTATCCATCTTCAACTGTCTAAATCATTATATATATATATATATACATCATTATGTGTGTATGTACTTTAATCATTATGTTTGTCCTTGGTTTTATCCCTAGATGAGTAGGATACAATCTATTTATTTTGATTTAACTAGATGACCCCTAAATTCCCTTTAAATTTTAAGATTAAATCAGCTGAAAGTTCTCTCAGAATGATTTATAAACTTCAGGCCAAATTAGTGTCAGAAATCTTTTAGGATCCTCATGGCTTTCCTCTTCCTTAGTTCCCAGCAGACTATTTCCTTGTTTGTTAGATTTAAGCACAGATAATTCCTAATTTATAAATGAATTGATTCCAATTGTACATTGTAAGTTATTCAGTTATTTATTTTTGCTTTTCCTGACTCTGTTGTTTCCAACTTTCTGGACTTTGCCCATTGTCTCAGTTTTGAATTTCCCTTAGTGTCTAGGATTTTCTTACCCTAGAACATTCCTCTATCATGTAGCCCTCATTGATGAATTCTGGCAGAGACACAAACCAACTAACTTTCATCCCTCTCTAGCTTTATTTCCAGACTTTGCCACCAGCCTCAATTGCTGTCCCTATTCTGCTCTAGGGCTTGGGCTATCTCATTGGTGAGCCAGGATTTGAACACAGGTCCTCTCTCCAAATGTCAGGCCCTTTCTTTTTATAATTAGTACCAGGTGATCATAATTCCTAGGGTGAATTTTTTTAGACATTATTGTATTATATTTTATTAATCATTTTAGGATATTGTTGAATTGTTTCAGTCACGTCTGACTCTTTGTAATCCCATTTGGAATTTTCTTGGCAAAGATACTGGAGTGGGTTGCCATTTCCTTCTCTAGAAAAGGAAAACTGAGGCAAACAGGATTAAGTGATTTGCTATTATTTGTCTGAGGCTATATTTGAATTTAGGAAGATGAGTCTTTTTGGTTCTAGGATTGACCCTAGGTAATAGAATAGAATAAGTGTGTATTGACTGTTTTTTTTTTTTTAATGACAGATGTCCATTTTTGGTTTCCTTTGAGGTGTTGGACTAGATCGGTACTTATCAAACATTTTCTAGTGTAGCCAGAAGGAAAATCAAAATGTAATTGGGAGCTATTTAACAAAATAAATAAAAATACAATAAAACAAAGATAACATTACATTTTAATCTAAGTCAATATGTGACGTGACTTGTACGGACCATTATGTACAGTTTAGCAGCCCCCTTTTCTATTTAAGCTGACACCACTGGACCAAATGATTGTCTAAGATTTATTCTTTCAAGAAGAAACTAAGCTAGGAATAGGATCGATTTTAGTGTATTTGTTAACCTTCTAACAATAATAGTGCAAAAAAAGTTCATCTTAGAAACTGAGATTTATCTTCCAGCAATATATTGATAGAACAACAAAACTATAATCCACATTTTCTAATTGTTGTTTTATGTAGCAGGATGTAGAATATACAAAGTATAGAGTACCTCTAATTCTAAATCCTATAAGCACATTCTAGGTCCTGGGAAGAACATGAGCTTCTTCTCCCTCCTGGGCATGGGGCCAGCCCTAGGTAACATTTTGGTATGAGCAAAGCTTTCCCTT
The DNA here is from genome assembly GCA_023553655.1 of Myrmecobius fasciatus. Lineage (NCBI taxonomy): Eukaryota > Metazoa > Chordata > Mammalia > Dasyuromorphia > Myrmecobiidae > Myrmecobius > Myrmecobius fasciatus. The sequence continues at coordinate 377,711 of JAJPUD010000449.1, read as the reverse complement.
GTCATTCATCCACATCCCTTCCTGTGCACCCCTCCCCTGGTTCCCAGGCTCCCTCTGCCCTCAACTTGCCCTAATTTCCCTGGGGTCGGCACCAGCTGCTATTAACAAGCCAGCTTTGTACGGGCCCAGGAAATTCCAAAGGCAGACATCTCCGGGTGAGCTGGTTGAATCAGAAAGTCACAAGCTCATGGACAAACCTTTCACTAGCCTGTTGAATACTCAGGTAAACTGGACCCTGTCTGGAAAATTGGCAGCCCCTTTCCTAGTCTCCCTTGTCAGTAGTTTTACCCTGGGTATTGTTTTGCATCAAGGTCCCTTTCAGCTATAAAGCTACAATTTTGTGATTGTTTGGCAATGAACTCAAACTGATGAATGCTTCTGGCTGTTACTGACTTGTCATTTCTTCACTAGGATCCTTCCCTCTTGCTATTGGGGAAAATCTCTAAAGAAATCTTTGTAAGCCTCAATTTCCATATCTTTAAAATGGGAGTATTGCTATTTGCCCATTGCAACATTCCTGGAAATGAAATTGCTCTGCAAAATTTCAGGCTCCAAGCAAAGATAAGCTATTTGTCCATTTCAGCTGCAGCAGGAGCTCTCCCAGCAGCCTTTATCCCAAAGAGAAGATGAGCAAGAGGAGATTCTAGGAAGAGCCTGATATTATGTTGACTTTTCTTTCTCTGTCTCATCCCTCCCTCCCAACCTCTTTGGAGAAGACCTTTGCTTATTTTCTGCTATGTATGTAAAATTTGTTAAGAATTCCAAAAGCAGTGGGGACTAGGGGGGAAAAAATTTGTAACGGAAAGCTTTGTAAGGGTTGAAAAATTACCCATACATATGTTTTGCAAATAAAAAGCTTTAAAATAAAAAAAACATGAATATTTTCATGTACAAAGAACAGAAAAAAGGATTTTACATGACACTATGAATCTCTATCACATCCAGTTGTATATATATTAAATTTAAAAATATGCATTAAATTTAACATCATCATAATAAATCTTAAAAAAAAGAATTCCAAAAACACTTGATATATATTCTCATTTGATCCACATACAAACTCTGGGAGGTAGTTGCTATTTAGAAGCTCTATTTCATAAATGATGAAACTGGAACTTGTTGCAGTTGTTGGATTGTTTTTCAGTCATGTCTAATTCTTTGTGACCCATTCAGGGTTTTCTTGGCAAAAATATTGAGTAATTTGTCATTTTCTTCAGCTCATTTTGCAGATGAGGAAACTGAGATGAATAGGGTTAAGTGACTTGTCCAGGGTCACACAGCTAGTCTGAGGCTGAATTTGAAATCAGGTCCTCCTGACTCCCAATGTTTTATCCACTATATCAGCTAGTGGCCAAAAATTAAATCTAAGGGAGATTACATTTCTGTGTGGTTGAGTCATGCAGTTAGAAAATCCACAGTAGACAACTTCAAATTCTAATCTGTGATAACATGATACAATTCAGAGCAATTTTATATTTTAACCAGCTCTTACTCATAAACTTTGTTCATGTCTAAGTTGATTTTGTTACACTTTATCTCTTCAGAAGGCTAAAAACAAAAAAGCAAACAAAACAAACAAAATAGAACAAAAAACCCCACCCCTGACAATAGACATTCAGCAGATTGAAGCGTACTATTTTCACTTTATTTGTTTTTTTTCTTTCTCATCATGTTTTTCTTTTTATTCTGATTCTCTTTCACAACATGACTTATATAGGAATATGTTTAATATGATTGTACATTTACAACTTACATCAGATTGCTTGCCATTTTGGGAGGGGGAAGAAGGAAGAAGGAGGGAGAAAAAAATTGGAACTCGAAATCTTATAAAAGTGAATGTTGAAAATTATATTTACATAGTAATTGGAAAAAATAAAATGCTATTAAATGGAAAAATAAACATACATTTACCAAACACTTATTGTACTTGATACTGGGAAGAGAAATGCAAAATTAGATAAGATATGATATCTGATTTCAAGGAAAATAGTGCTCAGATCAGAGCACCAGCTATATTATAGCATTTCTTTCCTTACCAGTCCTGAGTATGCTTATAGGTAGTTGGAAAGTGACCAATAGAGAGGAAAAAATTGAAGAGCTATCCCAAAATGTAATAGACTTAATTGGAAGGTAGAGGTTTGCCAAGGCTTTAAGCATTTAGTCGATACATATATATCCATATCCACCAGGACTGTATAATATTATGTATTTAATTCTATTTCCATAAATCTATTTGTGTGATAGGTTCAGGGCCATTTTATGGTTCCCAATTGCCTATGTTAGCATTTCCCACATGAATTTAACCATGGATCATATTTAGAGTTGGAATAATATGGATCCTAGAAATGTTTGTCAGGGTAGAGAAGTGGGAATGTGTTTGGGAGGAGAAAGAAAGAATTAATGAAATCTTGGCACAGAACCAAGTAAATGAAACCATTTTTTCCTCAAACTGAACAAATTGCCACATGTAATAAGCATTTGGATACTTAATTACAAATTTAAAATATTAAAGGACAAAATATTGGTTAATATTGAACATTTTTTCATGGAACTTCTATTCACATCTTGTAGAAAATTAGGCTGTTATAGAACACTTTGGAAAATACTTACCAGCAACTTCTACACTGTTCAGATGAGCATGTAAGAACCTCTGTTATTGGGTTTTCCTCTGCCTATTCAACTTAATTCTCTATTACTCTCTCAGATGTACCTTATGCTCCAAGCAGGCCAGTTCTTTTCCTGGCTCATTTTCTGTTCTCCTTTTTATCTCCAAATATTTGTCCTTACTCTTTTTTTTCCTTTTAACTTAATGGTATTTTATTTTTCCCCAATAACATATAAGGATAGTTTTCAATACCCATCTTTGTAAGATTTTGAGCTCCAGTTTTTTCTCCTTCCCTTTCTTCTCTCCTCCCTTCCCAAAACAGTAAGCAATCTGATACAGATTATACATGTACAATCATGTTAAATGTATTTCCACATAAATCATGTTGTAAAAGAAGTATCAGAACAAAAGGGGAAAAGCATGAGAAAGGAAAAAAAAACAAAACAAAAATGAGTGAAAATAGTATGCTTCAATTTGCATTCACACTCCATAGTTTTCCCTGGCTGTGGATAGCATTTTCTATCATGAGTCTTTTGGAATTATGTTGGATTATTGTATTGCTGAAAATATCTCTTTTTTGAAATCAGGGAGAGGGAGAAAAATTAGTTCGAATTAGGAGAAATGGATGATGGCAGGAGAAAGAATTCAAGTTAAAATAAGCAATTGTATGGCTGCCCCTTGAGCTCAATATTAAAGGAAACCAGAAATTCTAAAAGGAAGAAGTGAGGAGAGAGTACATCCCAAGCATAAAGTACAGTCATTGCAAAGGCACAGACATGAGAAATGCAGTATTGTGTCAAGAGCTGCAAGAAGGTCAATTTGTTGGGATGGTTAAATTTATCATAGTTGAGAACAGGAAGGTAGAGAGGTAGGGAGACCACTTAGGAGACTATTGAAAAAGTTCAGATGATGAAGGCTGAAATGAGGTTGATGTCTGTGCTGAGAACACATGAGAAATGAGCAGACAGAACTGATGACTTTGTTGGTGGACTTGTGAAATAATCAAACCATTCTGAAGAACGAATTGGAACTGTGACCAAAAAGCTATAAAACTGTGCATGCTCTTTGACCTAGTAGTGCCATTGTTGGGTCTATATCCCAAGGAAATCATAAAGGAGGGAAAAGGACCCACATGTGCAAAAACATTTGTAGCAGCTCTTTTTGTAGTGGCAAAGAATGGCATATGAAAGTAATGGAATATTATTGTTCTATAAAAAATGATGAGCAAGCTGATTTTAGGAAGGCCTGGAAAGACTTACATGAACTGATACTAAGTGAAAAAAGTATATCCACAAATACAGTGCACACAGTAATAGCAAGATTATCCAATGATCAACTATGAAAGACTTGGTTCTTCTCAGTGACTCAGTGATCCAAGGCAATCCCAATAAACTTCATGATAGAAACCACCATCAACATCCAGAAAGAGAACTATGGAGATTGAATGTAAATTAACACATATTATGTTCACTTTTTTTTGTTTTTTTTTCTCATGGTTTTCCCCTTTTGTTCTGATTTTTCTCTCTCAAAATGATTCTTTAAGAAATGTGTACTTAAAAAGTTAATATACATATATAACCAGAAAAAAAACAATTTTTTTTAAAAAAAGAAGAAAAAAAAGAATTATTATTAGATGGGAACCAAGGAGATTGGGGAGGAGAGGGGGTGAAGATGACTCCAAGATTGTGATCCTAGATAACTGAATGGTTGGTAATGTCCTCAACAGAAATAGACAAGAAAGTGGATTTGAGAAGAAAGATAAAGAAGTCTGTTTGGGGTACATTGAGTTGAAGGTGTCTTCTGGTAAGGTAGTATGGAATGTCCAGTATGGAACTGAAGATATGGAATTGAAGTTTAGGGGAAAGATTAGGTATGAATATATAGATATATAAGAGAGAAGGGCTGAGTGCTGGAACAAAGTTCTTGAGTAGGGGAGAGAAAATGGATTTAAGGATGCCTGCTTTGGGAAACAGTTAAAATATCTCTTCTTTAAAATCAGCAGGAAGGAGAGGGAGAATAAGCCTGAGTGAGGAGAAATAGAGGATGGCATGGGAGAGAGTTCAAATAAAAATAAGAAAGTATGTACAATACTTTCCATTGCCATCATATGACAGATTTGAAGTTCAAAGGGATTTTAGCAATCATTTTGTCTAAGTTCTCAATTTTCCAGATAAAGAAGCTTGTCCAATAAGGTATGAGACATCTGCCTATTGCCATACAAGTTATAAGTGGAAAAATCAGAATTTGAATCTCTGTTTCCCAGTCCATAATTCTTCTTCTTCTTCTTCTTCTTTTTTTTTTTTTTGCTGAGGCAATTGGGATTAAGTGACTTGCCCAGGGTCACACAACTAAGAAGTGTTAAGTGTCTGAGACCAGATTTGAACTCAGGTCCTCCTGACTTCAGGGCTGGTGCTCTATCCACTGCACCATCTAGCTGCCCCCATAATTCTTCTTATTTATCTATGTTGACTTCAATTGAGCCTCATGACAACCCTGTGAGATATTATTATTATTCTCATTTTACAGATGAAAAAAGTAAGAGTTAGAGATGTTAATTGACTTGTTCATCCTTTCCTGGTTGGCAAACATCTGTGTCTGAATTTGAATTCAGATATTCTTGATTCCCAGTTTGATATGCCAAGCAAAACTTAAGAATATTGGGGCAGCTAGATGGCACAGTGGATAGAGCACCAGCCCTAAAGTCAGGAGGACCTGAGTTCAAATCTGGTCTCAGACACTTCCTAACTGTGTGACTCTGGGCAAGTCACTTAACCCCAATTGCCTCAGCAAAAAAAAAAAAAAAACCTTAAGAATATTAAAGAGAAATGTAAAGTGTTTTACTGAATATCCAGTAGATCTTTCATGCTGATATTAGCTGGTCATTATTTAGGGAACAGTGGCCAAATATTAATCAGCTGTATATGCTACAGGTCCTTGGAATATCTAATATTTAAATAGATTACACATGCACAGAATTCAATGACTCTAAATGAGGCCCCAAGATGAGGGTTTCATTCTTCTTGTCAAAGAATTCAGGGGCATGTATCTTCTTTATAGGTTACCGACTTACTATATTTTAGTGCAAGAATAAAGTCACTTTTGAATTATGGCAGTTTAAAATAATTGCCTTGCTAAAAATAGCAAGAAAATTAGCTGGCTTGGTGGCTCAGCATATTTGGGTGATATGTCTCAGTGCGTCAATCCTCTGCTCTCAGTACCACCTGCTTGAGTCCCCAACAGGGATTGAGACTGATGATATCATTGCAGTATGTTATAGATCTCTGACAAGTTAACCAAATGGGCTTTGCTTGGCAATAAGACAAACTACTCCAGGAAATAGGGTATAGGACTCTGTGCCAACTCACAGCAAACCAATGATTGACTGCTCTTATTTAGCATTTATATAGCTTTTATATTTGCAGAGTTCTGAACTGATTAGTTATTCTTCATGACACTTTGATATTATTGCTCCATTTTACAGATTAGAAATCTGTTCTGTGGGCCAAGTGGTAGAGAACACTTGTAGATGGAAGAAGAAGGATATGAATGGAGCAATGGGATTAAGCTTCCATTAGGAAGTTTATTTCCCACAATCTGAATGATTGAATCTTAGAACTTCAAGGGACCTGAGAGGCTATATAATCCAGTTTGTATTTCAGCAGGAATATTTCCTGTGGAATTACTGATAAGGAGATCATCCAATTTTTGCTTGAACATTTCTAATTAGTTTTTTTAAATTTTATTTTTAAAATTAAAAAAACTAACTAGAAATGTTCAAGCAAAAAATTTTAACATGGAATGAAACAAGCATTTCCATGATAGACTACAATAAAAGGATAATTATACAAGAAACTGCAAAACTATTATGCATAACTTGCTATTCCTTTCAAATATACAACAAATTATCTGTAAATTTCTTTTTTCCCTCTCCTCCACCCTAGAGATGACTATCATTATTTGTAAATATATGTGGCGAAGTTCTATTTGTCAGTTCTTTCTCTGGTTGCAGATAGCATCTTTTTTATATGACTTTTACAGTTAATTTGGATATATATATATATATGTAATAGTCAACATAACTTACTGGGTTAAACATTCTTAAAACAATATTGCTGTTACAATATAGACTGTTCTCTTGGGTCGGCTCAATTTGCTCTTCATTATTTCATGCAAGTCTTTCCATGTGCTTCCAAAATCACTGAGTTCAACATACCACAAGTATATATTAGAGGGAACATCTTACTTCCTGAGGCAACCATTGCTCTGGTTGTTAGAAAGATTTTTTGCAATGCTGTAACTAAGGGAGGATGAAAAGGATTTTGGTGATAACGAAAAGGATTTAGGGTTTCAGAAGTGAAGAATCAATAGATTTAGTGCCTAGTTATCAGGAAGAACTCCTAAAAATGGGAAGTTCCCAGATTGGTGGCTTCCTTCCCAAACTGACTGCTACTGCTAAGATCCATAGCAGCAACCTGAAGACAGTGTCCCAGAGGTCATCTATCATGGAGTGCCATTCCACTCTACCCTCAAAGGAAGGTGCAAATTGTGAACAATACCTGGTGGCAATAATTCCTAGCTAAAGCTCTAGTTTTTTCTCACATTAAATTTCTCCTCATTGTTCCTAGCTCTGTCTACTTCTAGGGAGAACATGTCCAGTCTTTCTTCCATAAATCAGCTCTTGATGAGAGCTTGGATGTTCCCCCAAGACTAATCTTTTCTAGGATCTAAGTATGTAGTTTCTTCAACCAGTCCTCATATAGCACGATTTTAAGGTTCTTGTTGACTTCATCTGAATGCTTTCTAGCTTATAAAAATCTTTTTTAAAAAGTTGTATTCAGAACTGAATATAATACTTTAGGGACCTGCTGATTAGGACAGAGAAAAGTGGTCCCTGCCTCTTCAGAGGCCACTAGCTGGTGAAATGAATGGAGCTCTAGATTTAGAGTCAGGAATGGTTTAGTTCAAATCCATCCTTAGACACTTAATAGCTCTGTGACTCTAGGTAAGTTATTTAATTTCTCTCTGCTTCAGTTTCCTTAACTGTAGAAAGGGCATAATAATAACATCTACTCCCAGAAATGCTGTCAGGATCAAATGAAAAAATATTTGTAAAGTGCTTAGCACAGTGTCTGGCATATAGTAGGTGCTTAAAAATGCTTGCTCCTTTCCCCTTTATTTTGGAAACCAAGCCTCTTTTAAAGCAGGTAAGATTGCTTTTTTTGTTGTTGTCTGGTTGGTTGCCACATGACATTATTTACTCATACTGAAGTTGTGGTCTCCTAAGTCTCTCATCTCTTTCAGAGGAACAATGCATCTTCCTCAATCTTGTATCCCAATCTTAACTTAAAATAAGTTGATTTTTAAAAACTCAATCGTTAAGACTTTACAGTTATCACTATTAAGTTTAACTTGATTAGATTTAACTCAAAATCCTCACCAATCAAGATCTCTTTGTACACTGATACCATTAGGACATTTTAGGGAATATCTCTGGCTTTGTGTCATATGCAAATCTGAAGCATAAGCAGTTGGTTTTTTGGATCAAAAAAGCAGCAGATATTGCCAATAACTTCAATGAGGACCTCAAGTCTGTTCTTTTATAAGTGCTTATAGGTCACTGATAAAAGTAGGGAGAGTCTAGGCTTCTGGGCTGGTGTTTCTAAACTGGCACTATGCAAGGAGTGCGGAGATAATTGTGTTGGAAGGAGTTAGAAAATGTGGAAAAAAATCTCTGGCAGAACAGTGTAGCTCCAGGGAATCTGGCAATCTATGTGGGCCTTTCCTATGTGTCTGAGTTTTTGTATGAGTGCTCCTGGGACAAGTTTCATGTGATGGCCTATACTAAGAGTTTCCTTAGATATTTAGCACAGAGATCAATGGGCTTGGTGCTGATGATGCTTTTTTATATTCTCTCTGGCATTGCAGCACCCTGACAAGAATCAATCTTGGTGCACATGGGCATTAAATTCAGTATGGGATGGTGTGACAAATCATATAAAAAATTCCCAGAATGCTTAAACCCAGAAGAAGAGACTTGATGCTGGATCACACCAAATTACAATCCCCTAGATACCAATAAGCTATATAGAAGGGTCAGAATGACATTTTCAGTCATCCCTGATACTGAAAAAGCCTGTTCTTGTTTCAAAACTTACTGAGAAGTAGGAGGAGGGAAGAACCAGAAGGATCTCAGAGGAGGATTTTGTTCCCTGAGTATGCTTGTTGTAGGGAAAGTTTCCAAATTCTTCACAGTCCACAGCTGTATTAATTGTAGATAGAACTTCGTGTTTAAAAAGTAGAAAAGTCTTCTTGTGAAGGAAGTTAAAGATTCATAGAATTAAGAGAGCTGGAAGTCCAGCCTAATCATCTTATATTATATTATATTATATGCACGTAACACTACATGCTGAAAGAGTTAATATATTCCGTATTACCTTGTATTTACTTTGCAGACATGCATCTGCTTATACCCGCACATTGATCTCTCTCTTCTTCCAGCAAAACATACATTTCTTGAGGGTAAAGACTGTTTCTTCTTATCTTTGTACATAGGATCCTTTGCACAAGGATGCTTAATAAATATTTATTGAATGAATAAATCCCTCATTACCATTAAGGTATCTATAAAATGAACATATAAGGATCACTTTTCAAGGAATCATCCCTTATTTTCAACTGAGTCAATTCCTTTGCTATGTAAGTCAGTTTCCCAATATTTTCCTCACAATGAATCCTGTTTACTATTCATGCTTGTTTTCAACACTCAGAGTTGATTTACTCTCATAAAATCACCCTACTTCCACTCTCAATTCCATTCTTCCCTCTAAGTCCCACATAAGAAAAATGCTAAGCCGACTTTCCAAACATGTAATTGCTTATCTTTCTCCCTGTCCCAGAAGTATCTTCTCTCTCTGACAGTTCATAAACTAAACCTGAGGTCACTCAGGTTTACCTAAAACATATTTGGATGACTAGTAATAGAATCTTATGGAAATTTGAATAGTGGTGATTTATTGTTGTAAAATAACTATAATTTAGATTTTAAAAAAATTTCAGTGCTCATTCATTTTGTTTAGCATTTAGATGACATCTGTTTTTTCACTTTAGTGATGTGTGTATAGATATACATATATAGGTATATTTGCTGAAAGACAAAACTTCTGATAGAGAATTTAAGTCAGTAGGACAAAATACCGGATCCTGGAATGGTCAGAAACTCCTTCTCTGGAAATGATGAATACACCCAAATATTGTAGGTTTCAAGTTTCCAGCTGAAACTGGACTCCTGAGATTTGAATTATATTTTAATGCTGGCTGGGAGCAGGAGTAATGGAGTGACAGTTCCAGCCTTCTCTCCAATAGCTATTCAGATGTTCAAAGTGGATAGAGCAGTGCTGGGAAAGTGGAGAAAAGCAGGAAAAGGAATGAATTGGCAATTGCACCACAGAGTAAAGAGAATGATGAAGGTCCAGAAGCAGCAGGAGTAATGGGATCTCTTCATCTCCTGTCCTTTGTTTTTGACGATGACATTAGTCTCATTGTGAAAAAATGGGCGTGCTACTTATTATAGTCCTCCGCATGGGGCTCATGTGTATGCATTTTGCCAGGCTGCTGATTAGCAGCTGTCTTCTTCTTCTTCTTCTTCTTTTTTTCCAGCTGTGTGCATCCCTGCCTTTTCTTGCTTCATACCACAATGTCTCAACTCAGATCGAGCTGTCACATTTCTGATTGCTGCACATCAGGCTTCTGGTAGTAGCTGCTCAGCATTTAACATATAACATCTCTGGCTACCTTTATAACATTTCTTCTGCCTGTTTTCCCTCCTGTGGTGATCACATTTAAGGTTTACAAGTTCCTGTGATAATGGCGGGCTTAGAAAAAAAGAAAGCCAAAGGGAAAAGAATGGGAGGATCTGAAAATGAAAGATTCTGACAGCAGAAACTGAGAGTCCATCAATGATAGCCTGAACATACTGCATCGAGAGAAAGAGGGAGCTTGGACATGGGAGATGGGGTACAGAAAGGGCTGAGAGAAAGTTGGAAGGAAAATATTGATAAATGTCTTTTTGTTTACAATAAGTGTGGTTTAACAGTGACTTATGTAGTGGTGAGAGGAGCATTATGTGTCCAGGTATTGTCCCAGCTTTTCATTGCTGCCCCTTGATGAGGGCTGTTTTAGCCCTGGGGATGTCTAGCTATTCAGAATATAAAAATCTTTGCCACTCAATGGAGTCTATTTTGTTCCTCCTCTTATGAGACCATGTGGTTCCCTGTAGGGGCTTCACACATAAGCAGGCTTTCTCTCTGGGGAATACATCCACATTTCTACCACTCACTATTCTCCTCCCTCTATTCTTGATTTTTTAAGGGCAGAACCAAGATTTAACTCAAATGAATGAATAACCATGATGAAATTAATCATCCCTAGTCTCATTTGAACTATTGAAATAGCTTCTTTATGGGTCTCCTTGCTTTGTCTCACCTTTCTTCAAAACTATTTTTCACACAGTCGCAAATCAATGTTCCTAAAATTCAGATATGCTTGTGTCATTGCCCTGAAGAAGCTACTATTGCATCTAGGATTAAACTCTCCTGCTTAGGTATAAAATCCTTCACCACTTGGCTCCAATCTTACTTTTCCACGTTGATTCCATATTACTCCCTCCTATACAGTCTATGTTTCATTCAAACTGTCATACTTGTTTTTCTGTATGAGAAATTCTATCTCCTTTCTCCATAACTCTGCACAGGATGTCCCCAGATACCTGAAATGCTCTCTCTTCTCTCTTCAATCTCTTGGAAGCAAAGGAGATATAAGTGGAAGAGAATGTGTTTCTTCTTTCAAGGAACGCATATTCTTTTCTTTTTTCTTTTTTAAAATAATAGTTCTTTATTTTCAAAATATATGTAAAGATAGTTTTTAACATTCATCCTTGCAAAACTCTATATTCAAATTTTTTTCTCCCTCTCTTCTCCCCACCTCCTCCCCTAGACAGCAAATAATCTGATATATGTTAAAAATGTGCAGTTCTTCTATACATATTTCCACAGTTATCATGCTGTACCAGAAAAATCAGATCAAGAAGAAAAAAATGAGAAAGAAAACAAAAAGCAAGCAAATAACAAAAAGGTGAAAATATTATGTTGGGATCCATATTCAATGCCCACAGACCTCTTTCTGGCTGCAGATGGCTCTCTCCACCATAAGATTATTGGAATTGATCTGAATCACCTCATTCTTGAAAACAACCACATCCATCAGAATTGATTGTTGCATAATTTTGTTGTTGCTGTGTATAATGTTCTCTTGGTTCTACTCACATCACTTAGCATCAGTTCATGTAAGTTTCTCCAGGCTTTTCTGAAATCATTCTGTTAATCTTTTCTTATAGAACAATAATATTCCATAACATTTATAACACTTCTTCAGCCATTCCCCAACTGATGGGCATCCACACAATTTCCAGTTCCTTGTCACTACAAGAGGGGCTGCTACAAACATTTTTGCACATGTAGGTCCTTTTCCCTTTTTTATGATGTCTTTGAAATACAGACCCAGTACAGACACTGCTGGATTAAAGGGTATGCATAGTTTGATAGCCTTTTGGACATAAGGAAACTCATATTCTAATGAAGAGACACAACACAGGAAGTTTACAATGGCAATTCAGATAAAAGTCCAGCATCAAAAGAACACATACATACATAGTAATACATCTTTCATGTAACTTTGAGATTTAGCTTAAGTGCTATCATCCACAAGATGTCTTCTGATTCTCTCCAGTTCCTTCATATTTATTTTATATATATTTTGTTTTTAGTTATTCATTTATATTTTGTTTCCTCTAAGTTGAATGTAAGATCTTTGAAGGCAAGGTCAATTTCATTTTGCCATATGGATACCTAATGAATTTTTGTTGAAATGAATATTTCTACCTTGTACTAGGGACATCTTCAACACTGGAACAAAGACCTCTTTAGAGGTAGTAATAAGGATCCAGGAAAGTGTGGGGAATAGATCCCCCCCTACATTTGCTACAGATACCAACTAGTTTTTATTGCTAATCCCCACCCCTTCGAAAATACTTGGCACAGTTGTTAGTGGTCAAAATGAATTGTGGAGTTTCTGACCGAAGTTAAAATTAGAATAATTGCAAATTAATTAAATACAGCTTGTTAGAGCCAAGAGACTGTAGAATTTCAGATGAGATGATATATGTGAAGCACTTTGAAAATGTTAAATGCATATAAATGTTAGTCATTAGCTATTTTGCTTTACTGCTTTTTTTCTACCACTGGAAAAACTGAGCAATTAGAAGAGAACTGTAGCCCAGCAGAAAACTGTAGAATATACAAACATATTGGTACCTTTTATTATCACTTCTTCAGAATACATGAAAACTCTTATCTTCTAAGAAAAGTTTTCTGGTGGAAGTAAATGTCTATGAGGTAATGAATGGTAGGAAGGTCATCCTCTTTGACATCAAATATACTATAATACTTAAAAAACCCTGTTAATTTTAAATGGGTCCTCCAGATACAATTGTATAGTTTTGTCATTAGATTTAGAGGGAGGAAAAAGGATGATCGACTTCTAAATAACTTAATAATAACTAAATTCTCCCCTTCAGAATTTCTTTGTTACAAGGGCTACCACAGTCATCTAGACTTAACCTCAAGGAATAAATAGTTAGTTTTTTTTGGAACCATACTTGAAGCTTTTCTTGCATGGTAAAGCCTTGCATGGCATAACATAATATCAGAAAGGAATATAGTCTTATCAGTAGAAATTACATTAAAGATGCACTATTTGATCTATTTCCAAAGATAATTAGGGAAAAAAGGAAAAGAACATATATTTTCTAAAAATATTTTTAGCAGTTCTCTTTGTGATAGTAAAGATCTGGAAGTTGCAGGGATGCCTATCAATTGGGAATAGTTCAACAAGTTATAGTATGTGCTATAAGAAATGATGAGCTTCATGATTTTGGAAAAAAACATGGAAAGGCCTGCAAGAAATAATGAAGAGTAAAAGGAGCAGAACCAAAAGACCAGCAATATTGTTTTAAGATCAACTTTGAACAAATAAGTTATTTTGACTATTATAAATACCTAAATTAACTATAAAGAACATATGAGGAAAGATACTGTCTGCATCCAAAGAAAGAATGGATAAATAGAATAGTTATAGAATAATTTTACATATATACCTGTTTGTGTCTAATAGTAGCTATCTCTAGGATGGGGGGGAAGAAAGGAAAAGAATTAGATTAATGGGAACAGGATTAAAGAGGGAGGGAAAGGGAGGTATAGGATAAGGTGGGTTGGAATAAGGTACATAGATTAATCAAATGGGATAAAGAAGAAGGAAAAGGGTAGGGGGGAAAATAAGGGAGGGATCTATGAGTAGGGGGAGGTTCAGTAATAGCAAGACAAGTTAAAGAGTAGAACTAAAGTAGAAAAGTTAGCAGGGATAGGAAATAAAAGATATATACAAACACAATAATAATAATCGAGTAGAATTTATTAGGAAAAAAGTAGGACATAACCATTGATCTCAAAGTTAAATTTAAAGATTCAATCAAAAGAGGCATACATTATGTTAGCTATATTAATATTGTTTTAGATGCATGCCTATGTATGTATACACATCTGTTTGTGTATGTAGGGTTACATGTGTGTATACATATGTGTGCATGTACATGTATGTTTGTATAAATATATCCATGTTTAAATGTAGCCTGATTGGGAGGGATGAAATGGGAAAAAAGTAAAGTACACAGCAGAGAACAAATGAATAACCTACAAGGAAGCAAAGAAAACATGGGCAGTTATGAATAAAATGCCTTCTATTATTATACATGTTTTCTTGAAATGGAAATTTATTGTTACATATTTTGAATCCTCCCTGATGTTCTTCTGGGAATAAGTCAGTGTTTGTTTTTCCTTTTTCTATTTTGTTTTTTTTTTCTTATTTTGTATTTAAAATTTTAAATGCATAAATTTTAGAAAAGAAAAAAAAATGCATGATAATTTAGTTGTATATTTGAAAGGAAATAGCAAGTTGTGCATAGTAGATTTGCAGTTTCATGTACAATCATCTTTTAAAATTATGTTATTGAAATTCTTGTTTTATTTTATAAATCAAAATAGAATTTAATAATAAAAACAGAAGATGCATTAGCACATATATGTATATACACATACACATGTGTGTATGTATGTGCATGGGTCTATTTATTTTATCCCAAAGATCACTGGACTTTTCTATCTAAATCACAGCTGTAATTTCCTGTATCATTCCCCCCCCCCATTGGAATGAGTTTCTGAAAAGAAGAAACACTTTCTTTTCCATAGTCCCTCCTGTGCTTAATATAATGCTTTGAACATAGTAAACACTTAATACATGTTTTTAAAATTAATTAATTAATTCCTTTCTGTGCCCTAGGATAACCTCCATTTTATAATAAGGCATTAAAGTAGGACTTCACTGATTGATTCAGTGATATAGTAAAAAAGCACTACATCAGGATTCAGAGGACCTGACAGAGGACATTGGGCAGATCACTTAATATTCTCATCTGTAAAATGAATAGATTAGACTAGGTAATTCTTAATTTCCCTTTGATTTTCCTTCCAGGTATAAATCAATGATCTGCCAAACTTAATCAATTCTTATAAAGGACATGCACTTCAAAAAATAAGGGGAGGCTCTGTCTACTTTTGAGGACCAGTTTTATCAAATATTATAAAAACTTTCTGGAAATTACCAAAAAGTATACACTAAGAAATATATGTGTACACATTTTCCTTATTGCCAACATAAGAAGTTTATGGTTTCAGAAGAAAAAGATGGAAATTTGAGGGAGGTAAATTATGATAATATGAATAAGTAGCTTCTCTCTTATTCATGTATGATTAGAAGGAGGTGGACCTGATTTCACTGTATTCATGCTAGTGTAGCATTGGGAATATTTAATAGGGTAAAACATAACTTAGAATTTTAGTTTTGAAAATTAATTTTTATACACATTTATTTGCACTGTTAGACAAAAGCAGTTAAGAGGAAACACCCAGGTCCTGCCTAATCCAGGCAAATTTAATCAGGGAACATTTGTTGCCAGATCAACAGATGTTCTATTAAAAAAAAAAATAACCTGAATATTGACGTAGCCAAAAATCCATGGCACATGTTTCCTTATGAAATGTCTGTGTATTCAAGTGTTTTCTCATAGATTGTATCTGTATATAGTCCATCCCCATCTGTGTATGTTAATCATGAGCTGTGCTTGGATCCAGCAGGATCTATTTATTTCCAAAATAACTGTGTCTTGATCAAATAGGATTCATGTGTGCACGTCGCACGGAGTAGACAAATGAGGCAGGATGTGGCTCTTTTCCCTGACTATGCCTTGATTCAATAGGATCCAGGCATTTTCCAACTGAACAGCTGTGGCTTGGGGAAAATCCAGGTGTTTTTCTCACTGAATATTTGTGGGATTGGCAGGATCCTGAGTATTTCCTTCTCTTTCTCTTGCCTGGAATTATCATAACTTGCATGTATATTTCAATGAATTTTTGCTTTATTTTGGGAAATATGCAGCTTCACTTTCCTTCACAAAAGAAGCAATTATGCTTTGAAAATATTAAGATGAGACTAAATACTCTTTTTTTTCCAGCAGTCTTGCTTCCTCATAAATTTTTTATATTACTTAAATATGTTATTATGAAATATCATTTGAAGATGGAGACATTCAAATAATTACCTCTCTAGAGCTATCATCTCCAGAGAAATGAAGCTGTCCCTACCTGTTTTGAGTAATTCCACTATAAGAGAGATAGATTGTACTTGATAAGCATGTTTAAATTTTACTAGAATGAAAATAAGGAAACAAGAATTTATTAAGCACCTACTATGTGCTAGGTATTGTAGCAAATGCTTAACAAATATCTCATTGCATACTCACAAAAACCCTATGAGGTAAATTATTATTCCCCTTTTGCAGTTGAGGAAACTGAGGCAGACAGTAGTTAAGTAGCTAGCCCAATGTTAAAGAGCTAGTAAGTGTCTAAGGTCAGATTTGAACTCAGTTATCTTGGAATCCAGATGCAGTGCCCTAACCACTGCTCCATCTACTGCTTCACTAATTTCTTTCTTTTTTTTTTTAATTAAAGCTTTTTATTTACAGAACATATGAGTGATTTTTCTACATTGACCTTTGCAAAAAAATTTTTTGGTTCCAAATTTTCCCCCTCCTTCTCCTCACCCCCACCCCTAGATGACAGGTAGTCTAATACATGTTAAATATGTTAAATTATATGACAAATCTAATATATGTATACATATCTATACAGTTATCTTACTGCACAAGAAAAATTAGATCTAGAAAGAGAGAAAAAAAATAACATAAGAGGAAAACAAAATGTAAGCAAATATTCACAAAAGCATTAAAATATTGTGGTCCACATAGTTCCCACAGGCCTCTCTCTGGATGTATATGACTATCTTCATTGCTGAACAACAGGAACTGGTTTGAATCACCTCATTGTTGAAGAGAACCATGTTCATGAGAATTGATCATCATATAGTCTTGTTGTTGCTGTGTACAATGATCTCCTGGTTCTGCTCATTTCACTCAGCATCAGTTCATGCAAGTCTCTCCAGGCCTTTCTGAAATCATCTTGTTGGTCGTTTCTTTCAGAACAATAATATTCCATAATATTCATATACCACAATTTATTCAGCCTTTCTTCAATTGATGGACATCCTTTCAATTTCCAGTTTCTTGCCACTACAAAAAGAGCTGCCACAAACATTCTTGCACATGTGGGTCCCTTTCCCTCCTTTGAGATCTCTTTGGGATATAGGCCCAGTAGAAACACTGCTGGGTCAAAGGGTATGCACGGTTTGATAACTCTTTGAGCATAGTTCCAAATTGCTCTCCAGAATGATTGGGTCCGTTCACAGTTCCAACAACAATATATCAGTGTCCCAGTTTTCCCACATGCCCGCCAACATTTGTTATTATCTTTTCCTTGCCTCACTAGTTTCAAAGTGAAATCTTCCTGCTATGCTTCAATTAGAGACATGTAGTATTTTATATATTTGGACTTAGACTTAAGAGACATCTAAAATAAGGGGCTTGTACTAGATGGAATTAGTAATACGTGGATTTACAGCCTGCCTTTGCATTTGTTAGTCATAGGAAAGTGCTATATTAATAACAATCATCACCATTTGGATCTCTATATTTCAGAAGATGTATGGAAAAATTGGGACAAATTCAGAGAAGTAAAACAAAACAATTAAATGGTTCAAAAATAGGACCAAAAAATTAAAAAAAATCTGGAAGACCTCAGAAGTATAAAGCAGATCACTTCATCCACATCTCTTATTTTAAAGATGAGAAAACTGAAACTCAGATAAATTGCTTGAGATCGTACACATAGGAAGTAGCAAAACAAAGATTTCTGTGGTTTCAAATTTTGTGCTCTTTCACCAGTTTTTAGTTTAAAACAAAGGATTTTAGGAAATTCAGGATAATGAAATGGTGACTTAATATTTATTTTCCAAAGACAGAGTTAAAGGGACTTATTATTGTTTAGTTATGTCCCACTCTTCATGACCCCTTCTTTGTGTGCATTTTCTTGACAAAGATATTACAGTGGTTTGTCATTTCCTTCTCCAGTTCATTTTACAGATGAGGAAATAGAGGCAAGTAAGTTTAAATGTTTGACTTCACTTCACTAGGGTCACACAGCTCTTCCTGACTTCAGGCCTTGATACTCTATCCACCTAGCTACCCATAGGAACTCATTAATGAAAATCTTTTTGCTCACCTTGAAGTGCTATTTTATGATTAATAATAATAATAACCCACATTCAAATAGCACATTAATGTCTATAAAACAATTTCTTAGTGACAATTCAGTATTTAGGTAGAGCAAATATTATTGTCTTCTTTTATAGATGAGCAGAGTGGGACATGGTAAGGTAAGGTGACCACTTAAGGTCATAGAACTACAAAGAGTAAGAGTTTCTGCTTGAATTCAATTCTTTTCATACTGGACCCAGTGCTCACCTTCTGATTCTAGTGGAAAGAGGTCTTAGAATCAAGAGACTTAGGTTTGAGTCCAAATTCTGGTTGTGTCAGCTTGAGTTAGTCACTTTCCATCTTTAGATGTTATTCATGTCCTCGGTGAAGTAGAAGTTTGAATAGGTATCTTTAGGGTCTTTTTGTGGCATCCTTTGATACCTACTGTAGAAGCTTAGGCTTTATGGTTGCTTCTAAGTGAGATGGAAGTGGTAGGCAAGTCAAAAAGGTGAGTAGATAGGAAATGATTGTTCAAATAGAAAGTAAGCATCTTGAGAGAGGTATTGAGAACTAGCACTGTGGGGGTGAGGGCTTATCGAGCTATTTTTAGGTCTATTCTTCTACCTTAGGTATCCACCTTCCACTTGATTCTCACCTGTAGCTCCATGGAGCTATAGCAATTGCAGCAGCCACACCTTGTTAAGCCATCTTGGTAGATGGGCTAAACCAGATAAGTCTCAAACCAGTAATGATTTAGGGGGATGTCTACCCCAAGTATGTGAAGACTTCCTTTGACAGAATAGGTAGATGAGAACATATTATTCCAATAGCCATGAAAATGGGGAAGCAGGCAGCATGGAGAGTCAAAAACTTGGTCAGATATTGAAGATGCTAGACATCCTGGGCTATTATTGGTTGTCCTGACTTTTGTCCTGGAGTTCAATGACTCTGGAAGAGAGAGTCATTGTGCAACTCTGCTCCATATAAATCCAACTCATGGTGGCAAAGAATTGGAAATTGCAGAGATCCCTGTCAACTGGGGAATAGCTGTCTATAGTAAATGGTTGTCATGAATACTCCTGTGCTGTAAGAAAGGATGAGCTCAATGATCTTAGAAAGTCTTGGAAAGATTTGCACAAAATAGTGAAGAGCAAAATAAGCAGAACTGAGAAAACATTGTATAAAGTAAAAACAATATTATGTTAAGAATGACTTGAAGCAACTAAATCATTTTGGCTGTTATAAATTCACAAATTAAAAATAAAGAATATGTAAAGAAAGGTGCTAGCTGTAACCAGAGAGAGAACTGAAAAGTAGAAGTATGTACAGAATAATTTTACACATATATATTTATCTGTGTCCAATGGTAGCCAGTTTTAGGGTGGCATGGGAGGAAGGGGGAAGAAAAAAAAAGAAATTTACATGATAATTTATCTTTTTTGTTATTCTGTGTTATAAAAATTTTTTTAATTCCTAAAATTAAAAATAAAATAAAAACTTTCAAAATCCAATTCATGTTTAAGACATTACTCCATGATATCATTGATCCTTTTTGAAAATGAAGGACAAGGGGGCAGTTAGGTGGCGCAGTGGATAGAGCACCAGCCCTGAAGTCAGGAGGACCTGGGTTCAAATCTGGTCTCAGACACTTAACATTCCCTAGCTGTGTGACCCTGGGCAAGTCACTTAACCCCATTTGCCTCAGAAAAAAGCCAAAAACAAAAAAGAAAAAGAAAATGAAGGAAAAATAACAAGAAGCATCTTGAGAACAAGATCAGATTGATTTTTGTCTTTATATCTTCAGTATTTAGAATAATAACTGGAACTCTTTAAAACATGTAATGATTTATTCTTTGCACAGAATATCCTTGTTAAGGTGAGAATACAATGACTAGTCAGGATCTGATTTTAAAATAAAACAAAAACTGTATTATGAGCTTGCTGGGTTCACCCTCGCTTTTATTTTAGGGGGAATTGCTTTTCTGGAAACATGGCAACACATAGTTCTTCAAAATCTACTTAATATAATAAACCATGTTATAATGAAGTTCCACAGTATCTTTACGATTATTCTTATTGTTGTTTAAAAGGGCATGGACCATTTCTCATCTCCACAAAGACCACATCTTATCTCCACAGAGGATACAGGCTTAGATTATAGCAATGAGGTCGGCTCCTGTAAAAGGTATAAAAGTTTTGCTGGTGGAAAAAAAAGCAAGTACTTGTAGATTGCTGATTCTTATGCTTCCATGACTTAACTGAAGTGAATGCTCACTCCACCAGTACAGATTGCAACCTGCCTGTGCTTTCTTATTATTTAACTCTTATGCATGTCTTGCCATAAAACTTTCCCAGATATTTCCCTTAATTAAAGTGTGGGAAGGCACTATTTGGAGAGAATTGTGCTGTGGTCTTTCCCCTTAGCTATTTAAAAAATAAAAGGAGGCAAAATTTAGGGAAAGCTGGCCACCTGTCTCAGATAGCTAAGGCCTCAAGGAAGGGAGCTGGACTTGATTACTTTTTGAGATCCCTTTTAGGTCTGGGATTTTGATTTTATGATTCTGAGGACATGAAATCCTTTGTAGAAATGCAGTAAATGTTAACTGATGTTGAGGTGAAATAGCAAAACAGATTTGCAGTCTATAGACCTCCAAAGACTGATTTGCTCCAATTGTTCCAAGAAAGACAGCTCACAGAAGCAAGGAAAACATGCTGTCTGATTTTCTTTCTTTTCTTGTTTTAAGTTTTATAAGTTTAATTGAAGCCTTTCATTTGTTTTTAAACATAAGAGTTATTTGCCACTATATTCTCCATTGCTCCTTCATTCAGTTCTCCTTCATAATAAAGAAAAATGGTTATCAAAACTGACTTAAGAGGCAGCTTGGAGTAATAGAAAGAAGACTGGATTTGTAGGTTCCAACCCAACTCCACCATTCATGACCTTTTTGGCCTTGAGGAAATTGTTTAACTTTAAATGAGCGGTGTGGACTTAATTATTTTTAATGTTCCTATGACAGTGAATATGATCTTTTATGTCCCCATTTGTTATTTGGGAACATATTGATCACTGAAAATAATCAGGATGCATTAGGGATATTGGGGTTGTTCTTGTTCTTGTAGTTTGGTCTTCCTTCTGGAAGAGGACCATGACCACAAGGAGGTAATGCTGTGCATGTAAATGAATTGTCTTGAAGTGAGGGAGGGCTGGGCAAGGTCACTTGCCTCACTTTCCCCCCAGAGCCATTTGGTTTCAGTGGCCAGATATAAATCAAGACAACTGGAGATGACCCTGGATGCAATGACTTCGTGGCACAAGGCATTCCTCCAAGACCTCCAAAACTCCCAATGGAACACTTATTCTTTGGAACAGCCCTAGATAAAGCTTAGAAGTAGTTTTCTTCATCTCGCCCTTACTCCTAGGCTCCTTTTCCACAGCTCTCAAGTACCAAGAATCCACATCTTTTTTTTCTGATGGGCTAGGAACCTCTCCTTTTTGCACCCTTTGTAGACCAATCCTTCCTCAAGTGTCACAAGCTCTAAAATTACTTTTTTTTTCTGTTCTTCCCTTAACAAACTTCTTATTCCTTTAGAGGATTAGTCTTCCTGGGACTTTCCTTTTTCTTTTTGACTTTCTTGTGGAATACAATTAGTAGAATCCCTAGATCAAAAGGTAAAAGTGAATATTTTATTTTCTAAAAATAATTCCAAATTGCTTTCCAGAAAGGTCGAATTAATTCATAGCTCCACTAACACGGTATTAGAGTGCCTGTCTTTCCATAACTCTCCCATCTTTTGTCATCTTTGACAATTTGTTAGGAGTGAGATGAAACCTCAGGGTTGTTGGATTTGCATTTTTCATGTTATTAGTGATTTAGAAACCTTTCAGATGTTAATAATTTGTAATTTTTTTTTGAGAACTGCTAGTTCATATCCTTTGGACACATCATTGAGGGATGGCTCTTGATCTTAATATTTATGTCAGAGTATTTGAATGATAAAAGAGGATTCTAGTTAACAGAATTTAAAATTGCTAATTTTTTCAGGCTTTGTAACAAAATGAAATGCAGAGTTTTAGGTTAAGGGATTTTTTTTTTTGAGAAGTGCTGGCCTTCCCATTTTTTCCTTTACTCATGCAGCACTCTCTATCATGGGACCATTTGCTCAACTTTCCCCTTCCACCATGTGAGAATAAGTGCAACTATTTCCACAAAGCTGAGGTTGGTAGATTCATACCTTGATATATATTATATTCCAACCAAATACACAGAGATTAGAACTTTGGCACTCTTTTTTTATAAGGTCTCCTAAACTAAAATCTCCCTTCCATAACATTATTTTTTTGGGCAAGCTGGTGAGGGCCTCAATAAAAGGGCCAGAGACCTTGAATTGTAAAGACTGCAATTGTAAAATTTGGTATTAATAGGAAAATGGATGCCAGAAGTGACTGTTTTCCATTCTGTTTCTAAACAGAACCATTTATTGCAAAGAACACAGCAGAGGAAGTAGTTAGCTCATAATGACTAATATGGCAGTTCCCTTGCATATTGCTAGGCTTAAAAAAGTGCTTAATAATAGTAAATGTTGCAAAATAAATTTCTGACACTTTCAGAAGCCAGGTAGAGTCTAGATTAAAATTAAGATCTTGATGTGATGAAAAGCTAAAGGGAAGCTGGCAGCATGATTTAATGAAAAGAGCACTGGAATCAGGGAGTCTGGAAAAGGCATCCAATTAAGATGGTTTAAGAATATGAGTGCATGTCATTTGGAGATTGATTGAAAGAATGATAGATATTTAACCTGGAAAATAAAAGGAAAATTTGGGAGAGGGGAAAATGTGATAAGGATAGTGGGTTCTTTTTTGTTGACATGTTCAAACATTACTGGGAAATATTTATTCCATTGTATAGAGGTGGGATGAGATAAATCTCTCAATTGATGAGCATTTATTAAACTTCTATACATCCTAGGTACTGGACTATGTGTTAAGACACATAAAGACAAAAACAAGATTGGCACTGCCCTCAGAGAACTCAGGAAAAATGTACACAGATTTAAATAAATACAAATTATAATACACAATAATCCATAGTAATTTGAAATAGGGAAGGAAGGAATCAGAAAAGACTTTATTTAGGTGGTGTAGCAAGAAATGAACTTTGGAGGAAAGGAGAGATTCTGAGAGGTGGAAGAAAGGAAGTAGTACATGGGGGATGGCCTGTGCAAAAGCCCACAAATGGAAAATGGAGTCTTGTGCTTGAGGGAAAGCCAGTAGTTCAATTTGGTTGGACCACAGAGAATAAATTACAATAAATAAAGTGTAATAAATCTAGAAAAGCAGGTTGGAAGCAGAATGTGAATGATTTTAATTGATAAATAGTGGAGTTTGCATTTTAGCCTTTTGGCAATAGGGAACCACTGGAGCTTTTTAAGCAAGGAAGCATCACAGTCACTTTTGCAGGACCAGGGAGGATGGATTGGAGAGATTTAAGTCAGCGAGACATGTAATAGTTCAGGTTAGTGTCATAATTAAAGTGTAGTTTAGAGATGATGGATTCCTAGACAAGATGGTATGAATGGGGTAAAAAGGAAGAATATTGCTGGTTGCAAGAAATTTCCAATTAAATGTCTTAATGACATCTCAAACTCAAGAAATTCAAAAAAGAAGTCAAAATCACCTTTGATGCTTCCTTTACTTCACTTCCCATATCCAATCAGTGCCTGAGACTAATCAAATCTCTCTATATAATTGAGATGAAGTCATTGGACTTTGCAATTAATAGATCACTGGTAGCATTTTTGTTTTTTAATTAATTAATTTTAATAAAGCTTTTTTATTTTCAAAACATATACATATATAGTTTTCAACATTCACCCTTGCAAAACCTGGTGTTCCAATTTTTTTTCTCTCTTCCTTCCTCCCATTCCCTCCCCTAGACGGCAAGTGATCCAATATATGTTAAACATGTACAATTCTTCTAAACGTATTTCCACAATTATCACCTGCACAAGAAAAATCAGAACAAAATGGAAAAAAAACAAGAAAGCAAAATGCAAGCAAACCAACAACAAAAAAGTGAAAATACTATGTTGTGATCTACACTCAGTCTCCACAGTACTGTCTCTGGGTGCAGATGTCTCTCTCCATCACAAGACCATTAGAACTGGCCTGAATCACCTCACTTTGTAAAGAGCCACATTGATCAGAATTGATCATCATAAATCTTATTGTTAAACTGCTGGGATAATTGGAAACTAGTCTGGAAGAAATTAGGCATTGACCCACACCTAACACCATATACCAAGATAAGGTCAAAATGGATTTATGATCTAGGCATAAAGAATGATATTATAAACAAATTAGAACAATGTAGGATGCTTTACCTCTCAGACCTGTGGAGGGGGAAGGAATTTGTGACCAAAGAAGAACTAGAGGTCATCATTAATCACAAAATAGATAAGTTTGACTATATAAAGTTGAAAAGTTTTTGTACAAACAAAATGAATGCAGACAAGATTAGAAGGGTAGCAGTAAACTGGGAAAATATTTTTACATCCAAAGGTTCTGATAAAGGCCTCATTTCTAAAATATATAGAGAATTGACTCAAATATATAAGAATTCAAGCCATTCTCCAATTGACAAATGGTCAAAAGATATGAACAGACAATTTTCAGACGAAGAAATTGAAACTATTTCCGGTCACATGAAAAGGTGCTCTAAGTCACTATTGATTAGAGAAATGCAAATTAAGACAACTCTGAGATACCACTACACACCTGTCAGATTGGCTACAATGACAGGAAATGATAATGATAACTGTTGGAGGGGATGTGGGAAAACTGGGACACTGATACATTGTTGGTGGAACTGTGAACGGATCCAACCATTCTGGAGAGCAATTTGGAGCTATGCTCAAAAAGTTATCAAACAGTGCATACCCGTTGACCGAGCAGTGTTTCTACTGGGCCTATATCCCAAAGAGATTTTAAAGGAGGGAAAGGGACCCACATGTGCAAAAATGTTTGTGGCAGCCCTTTTTGTAGTGGCAAGAAACTGGAAATTGAAAAGATGCCCATCAATTGGAGAATGGCTGAATAAATTATGGTATATGAATGTTATGGAATATTATTGTTCTGTAAGAAATGACCAACAGGAGGATTTCAGAGAGGATTGGAGGGACATGCATGAACTGATGCTGAGTGAAATCAGCAGAACCAGGAGAACATTATACACAGCAACAAGACTATACGATGATCAATTTTGATGGACATGGTTCTCTTCAACAATGATGTGATTCAAACCAGTTGTGCTGCGATGAAGATAGTCATATACATCCAGAGAGAGGCCTGTGGGAACTGAGAGTGAACCACAACACAGCATTTTAACGCTTTCTGTGAATATTTCCATACATTTTGTTTTCCTTCTTAGGTTGTTTTTTCCTTCTTCTCTTTCTAGATCTGATGTTTCTTGTGCAGTAAGATAACTGTATAGATATGTATACATGTATTTTATTTGTCATATAATTTATCCTATCTAGCATGTATTAGATTACCTGTCATCTAGGGGTGGTGGGGGGGGAAGGAAGGGAAAAGCTTGGGGAAAAAAGTTTTTGCAGAGGTCAATGTAGAAAAATCACTCATATGTTTTGTAAATAAAAAGCTTTTAATAAAAAAAATATTAAAAAAAAATAAATCTTATTGTTGTGTACAATGATCTCCTGGTTCTGCTCACTTCACTTAGTTTCAGTTCACATAAGTCTCTTCAGGCTTCTATGAAATCATCCTGCTGATCGTTTCTTTTAGAACAATAATATTACATAATATTCATATATTATAACTTATTCAGCCATTCTCCAACTGATGAGCATCCACTCAGTTTCCAGTTCCTTGTCACTACAAAAAGGACTGCTACAAACATTTTTTTTAGCACATATAGATCCTTCTCCCTTTAAGATCTCTTTGGGATATAAATCCAGTAGAGACACTGCTAAATCAAAGAGTATGGACAGTTTGATAGCCACTTGGGCATAGCTCCATATTGCTCTCCAGAATGGTTGGATCAGTTCACAACTCCACTAACAATGCTTTCCCACATCCCCTCCAACATTCATCATTATCTTTTCCTGTCATCTTAACCAGTCTGAGAGGTGTGTCACTGGTAGTTTTGAAGAGAGAAGTTTCAACTGAGTGATAAAATTGAAAGCCAGATGAAAAGGTTGAGAAATGAGAAAAAAGTAAGTGAAGGAAATCAGTGTCAACAGTCTCCCCCCTCCAGGCTATGCAAGAGAGGAGAAATATAAGATACAGCTTGAGAGAATGATGGAGTAAATGAAAATGTTTGAGGATGGGGGATATCTAGCCATATTTGTAGGAAGGAATTTGATAGAGATAAGGGTTAGATAGAGATAAGGTGATTGTGGGGAGACCTGTTAAAATGATAGGAGGTATGGGCTCATGGTCATTGAGGGCTCTTCTATGTCTGAAATTTGTGGGTTTGAATCCCAAGCCCATGAATTAATCCCTGTATGACTGTGGAGAAGTCACAGCTTCTCTGGGCTGGAAGATTTCATATCTATATAAATAGGAAGTCTAGACTAAATGCCTTTTAGGACCCTTCCATTTCTATTTGACTTTTTAATCTTTATATATTTAAGGTAACTAATGAATAAAAAAATAGTCAGCATTTAAGTGCTCTAAAGTTTGTGAAGCAAACTGTGTCTGAGGCAGGATTCAAATTCAGATCTTCCTTACCACAAGGACCAGGCCACCTAGTAGCCTCTCAATGTTTGAGCTGAAAAGGGCTTTCATCATTGTTATGCATGTAGTTAGAATTCAGAGCCTGAAGTAAGGAAGACTTGATATTATTAGCTGTGTAACCACAAACTATTTGTCCCTCACAGAAGGGAAATGACTCTTACTGTCACAAGACTAGTTTGGTGGCAAAATGTAACTATTATGGCCTAATTATCACTTTCAGGAGCCTTTCACTAACTGGTGGTTTTTAACATGTATGTGTGTGTGTGTGTGTGTGTGTGTGTGTGTGTGTGAGAAAAGCCTACAGATTCCTCAGAATATTTTTAAACGCACAAAATAATGTACAAAGGATTACAAAAGGAAATCAATTTTATATTGAAATCATTACTAAAAATATATGTTTTCATGGACCTTAGCTTAAGATCCCAGAAAACCCTAAGTTCCTCAACTATGGATGAAGAACCCTTGAGGGATTTTAGAGTGAATCCAAGAGGGCTGAGAATTTATATGTGATACAAGTGTTATCTTTTAGATCTTTACTGAGTTCCTATAGAATATGTATAGACTCATAATACCCAACTATATGCCTTCTATAGACCAATTAAATGTCTTGTACATTTATATAATCACTATTTTTTGCAAACATGTAGACATTGTAATTAATAAGATTTATTTAAAAGTATTACTGAAGTTAGATGATTTATAGTATGGTACACTTTTTTAATCAATAGTATCTACCATATATATAAATATATGTATATATATATATATAAGACTGACAAAACATTTTTTATGTCTAAAAACGGTCTTCATTCTCAAAGGCTAGGAAACTGGTGCACCATCACAAATTGCCACAGCCATGGGATCAGCATTATTCTATAGGAAAGCCACATCAGAATATTAAAGAGAGATAAAAATAATTTCCTTGAATATAATTTATTGTTATTGTGAAATTTGCTTGATTTAAGTATGTATTCTTGATAACAAGATTCCACTATCTAAAACAACCAGATAAAAACAGTTCACATTTCCACACAGTTTTCTCACAACAATATTTCTGAAGTAAAACACATATGTGTATGTATGTACATAACACACACAATACATATATTTATACATGTTTATGTGTGTATATATTTTTATAACATACACATACACACATAT
The DNA here is from genome assembly GCA_023553655.1 of Myrmecobius fasciatus. NCBI lineage: Eukaryota > Metazoa > Chordata > Mammalia > Dasyuromorphia > Myrmecobiidae > Myrmecobius > Myrmecobius fasciatus. The sequence goes on along the minus strand of JAJPUD010000449.1, from coordinate 349,376 downwards.
ATGCACCCACACATATGTGTGTTGTATTTGGATCAGACGTGATTTAATAGGCATTTTAGAGGACATCTGGTAAGGAACTGTACTAATGAATATTCTTACAGATGTGAGGCTTGAAAGGAGTCTTATTCCTTTTGTCAGACTGCAGCTCAAGTGCAAATAGTATTAGTTCCATTTTTCAGATTGATAAACTAAGGGTCAAATGGATAATTTATCTTGCCTAATGTTATGCAACCAACAATCTGAGAAGTAACTTCAATTCCTGGGACTTTTGGTTTAGTATTTGGTATTCTGCACTATTACACCAAGATGGTCACTTACAATTACATATATTCTTTTATATTCTCCATTTCTATATTATATGCTACGCTTTCTTTGGTGAAACCTTTACACACAAACAAGTTTGATGATATCAGTAACTTACACAGATTTTATTATTATTACCAGGTATAACACCCAAATACATATCATTTCTCTGGGTGGAATGAAGGGAAAATGGCCCTAAGAAGTGATTCCCTCTCTTTCCCTCATTCACCATGTATAGGAATCATTTCATAAGGAAGGATAATCATTCATTGCACAAAAGATTCTCAGCTTTTGCTTGGCATGCATATTCTAGGATAGGACTTCTTAAACGTTTTTCACTTGTGACTGAGAAATTATTGAGTGACCTTGGTTATATGAATATATAAAATAGGTATACAAATCAAATATTTACTGATATAAATGATAAATTATTATCAATCATAATTTCATGACCCCTACATTTAGTTACAAGATCTTATATGGGGTTGTATTCCACAGAAACTGGACTCTAGGACATTTGTCCATACCTTCGTCATGATTCCTCTCTTCTCTTTATGGTTTCCCTTGATTATCTTATCAGCTGTCATTGTTTTAATGACTATGTAGGCAGGTGATTCAGAGATCTATTTATCCTTCCCTGGTCTGTCTTCTGAACTCCAGTTCTGTAACACCAGCTTTTTGTCAGATTTGAGGTCCCATGTGTCAAACTCAACATAGCCAAAGCAGAATTCATTATCTTCCATCCAAGTTCTCTCCTCTTTTAAATTTCCCTATTATTTTTTTTATTTCCCTATTAATTCTGAGGACACCATATTCCTTTCAGTCAAGCCAAGCTTAAAAATTCAGTCATTGCTCTCTCCAATCAATAGTCTAATGAATTGCCATCGCTTGTAATTTCTTTTTCCACCACCTCTCTCTAATGTATACACTTCTCTCCACTCAACCTTCATCATTTCTTGCCTGTGATATTTTAATGGCCTTTTCATTGGTCTCCTTCAAGTTCTTTACCTTTCCAAACCATGTATTAAGTTGCCAAAGTGATTTTTTCTAAAGTGGGGTTCATTTTCTAGTGTTTTCCTGTTAACTCCAATTGTTTGGTATCTAAAACTCTTCACAACCTGGCCCCATTCTTCCTTTCCAAGGCTTTGTAGACCTTTCCCAAACCTGACCTAAGCAATCTGATCTAGTTATTATGCCTAGAAAGGCACATTCCATTTCCCTGTGCTTTTGCATTGACTATTCCTCATGTCTGGAAAACGTCTCCTTCTGACTCAGAGATCTGCTGGCTTCCTTTAAGTTTTTGCTCAAATACCTCCAGGGGCCTTACCTAGTCTCTTCAACTACCAGTACCGTTTACATTTCATATACTTAAAAAAAATCTTATATGTTCTTGTTTATATATGTTATCTCCCTTATTAGAATGTAAACTTATGTAGGGCAGGGACTGCTTCTGCTTTTGCTTTGTCTTCATAATGCTCAGCTCATGCACTTAGTAAGCGATTAATCCGTATTTATTGTTTGATTGATTGATTTGTCAATCTTTACTCCATGGATTACTGAAGGGACAGAGCAGTGCTCTCATTCTCCAGCTCAGGCTCACCTAAGATTTTCCAAATGTGAGGAGTGTGGAGGGGAGTTACTGTCTGCGGGAAAACTTTAGTATTATGGAGAGGGACCCTAGCTGCTGCCTCAGTAGAGAAGTGATGGTCTCGGGCTGGAACATATTTTGGGGAGCTCCAGATGCTATATATCTTCCCCAAGTCAACACCTTAGCAATCTTGTAAACTGGTTTTGCTATGAATGAATAACAAAGGCTCACAAACAGACTTTCTCGTTTCTGGTGGTAGAGTTAGTGGGGGCTGCTTGGTAAGAAACTCACACATTGCTGAGTAGTAGCGCGGCATAATAAACCGTGGTTTACACCCATGTGTTTCACAGACTTCTCGGGTTTTCTTGGAGGCTTTTCCTAGGAAGACCGCCCTGCCCTCCCCCCAGCCTTCTCTATAATAATCCTCGCACCAGCTGTGCTGCTATTCCTTTGACTCCATCTGTCCTTCCGCTAGGGACAAGTCTATCTCACCAAATGCAGAACACAAGTTCGGCTACCCAAAATGATTAGAACCCGTCACCCCCTCCCCTTTTCCGGAGCCAAGCGCCCAGTCTTTTCCAGGGGAGAAGGCTACTCCCTACCGTTCTAAATCACTGCTTTGCACGCGAGGCTGCCCGCCCCGGCCCTACCCCATCTATCCCTTGTGCAATTCTCTTACTTCTCCCCAGGCAGTCTCCTCTCTTTCCTGCCCTGTTCCAACCTTAGCACTTTGCCTCTAGCAGGGGTCTCGCGGCCAGCCACAGCAGGGGAATCGTGCCCTGCGGCAGTGCCGCGGTTCTCTGGGTTGGAGTTTGCCCTTGTCTGAGCGAAGTCACATGGTGAGGAGGGGTAGACAGCCGAGGAGGGGGCGCGGCGCTCCTCGCTCTCTTTGCTGCGGAAGAGCCACGCAGCTCCGCCAGCAGGAGCAGCAGAAGCGGCCGCCGAGGCTAGGGAGCTGTCCCTCCCCGCCCACCAACCCTTCACTCACACACTTGTTATTCACCGCACCAACTTTCTCCCTCCCTTTCTCTTTCTCCTCCTCTTTCTCCTCCTCCTCTCCCTCCCCGCGAGTGCGCGCGGCTAAAATGATTTCCTCCTTTTCTGGCAAAAGAAATAATGCACCTGACTTTACCAGGGGGAAACAACCAGCCGAGCAGAACAAGGAACAGATGTAAAAGGAATAACGGCAGAGGGAGAAACCGAGATGAGCCCGACCTGAGAAAATCCAGGAGGTGAAGCTGGAGAAGAGGGCAGCAGCAGCCAAAGCAGCAGCTTTCTAGTCCTGCCTATGCTCTAGGCAGAGGAAGACTTTGCCAGTTGCAAAGTGCAACCCCAAGAACTCAGAACTGCTGTTTGTCCATTTGCTAAATAAACTCTTGCTTCCTTGGCTGAGACGCCGGTTCCGGAAGGAGGCTCCCTGAAGAGGCACTCGGCTCTTCCAACAGTTAGGAAGACGAACAGCAGTTTTCCAAAAAGCGGATGAACTGAGGTGAGCAGAGGGGGAAAAGGAATGAACCCCCCTGGGAGAAGGAGGTGCAAGGCGCTGCAGCAGCAGCAGCAACAGCAGCAGGAAATCCCGGCTGGGCAACGCCTGATGTTCCCCAGGAGAAGGGAGACGTGCAAAGGATTGCAATGGGATGCTCTGGCTGGGGAGCAGCTCCATCTCCGCGCCCAGAGAGGAAGCCAGAAGCAGAGACGCGGCTGCAGCGGTGGACAGCTGTGCACTCTGGCTGCCCGGCTGCGCTACCTGCTGGGGTTCTTCCTCCACATGTGGCTGTGGACCGCCTCCGGTTCGTCCGCTCAGGTGTACAACCTCAGTCTAGCGGTGGATGAAGGACTCCCCCCGGATACTCTGGTTGGGGATATCCGTGCCGGGCTGCCCGGTGAGCAGCAGGGGGTGGGAGACGGCTTCTTCCTCTCTGAGGACTCAGGCGACTCCCCGCTGCTGGACGACTTTCACGTGGACACCGACACTGGCATTATCCGCACGGCGCGAAGCCTGGACCGTGAGCGGCGGGACCGCTACAGCTTCGTGGCGGCCACGCTGCTGGGCGCTGTGGTGCAGGTGGAGATTACAGTGAACGACGTGAACGACCACTCACCTCGTTTTCCTAGTGACACCCTGCAGCTAGACATCTCGGAGCTCAGCCCCCCGGGAACAGCTTTCCGCCTTCCGGGGGCCCGGGACCCAGATGCGGGGCTCTTTAGCATCCAGGGTTACACCCTGCTGCAGCCTCCTGAACTCCCGGACACTGAGGGACGCTTCTTCCAGCTGCGCTACGGAGGCCCCGGGCAGCAGTCTTCCTCGTCAGGCTCCTCCTTATCTTCCTCCTCCTCACCTCTGGAGCCTCTGGACCTCGTGTTGGTGCGGCGTCTGGATCGCGAGGCTGTGGCTGCTCAGGAACTAATGATCGAGGCTTGGGACGGCGGCAGCCCTCGGCTCACTGGCCGCCTGCAAGTGGAGGTGCGCGTACTAGACGAGAACGACAACCCGCCCGTCTTCAACCAGAGTGAATACCGGGCCACTGTGCGCGAAGACGCTCCGCCGGGCACCGTAGTCTGCCGGGTGCATGCTACAGACCTCGACCTGGGGCCCAATGGAGAAGTGCGCTACAGCCTCCGCACCAGGCAGCCTGCCACCGGCTGGCTAGAAGGCGAGGGGGCTTACTTCTCCGTGGAAGAGCTGACTGGCCTGGTGCGAGTGCGCCGGCCGCTGGACAGAGAGTCCCAGTCCTGGCACCAGCTGGTTGTGGAAGCCCGAGACGGAGGCGCGGAACCGGAGGCCGCCAGTGCTCTGGTATCCATTGCAGTGCTGGACGTGAACGACAATCGGCCCGTCATCCACTTGCTCTTTCTAACCGAAGGTGGCGGAGCTCAGGTGTCCGAGGGAGCCAAACGGGGGGATTATGTAGCCCGCGTCTCAGTGTCAGACCTGGATGGGGACCCTGAGGAGGAGGAAGCTGACGAAGTTATAGTGGGTAGTGAAGGTGGCAGTGCAGGCGTCACACTAGCCTTGGAAGGCGGTGTGGACTCCTTCGCACTGCGTCCAGGAGGTCCCCGGGATGTATTCTTCCTTTGCGTGGAGGGGCCCCTAGACCGGGAGAGCCGCAGCCAGTACGAGCTGCTGCTAGTGGCCACCGACTCGGGGTCCCCGCCCCTTAGCACCCAGGAGACCCTCTTACTTCGGGTCACCGATGTTAATGACCAGGCTCCCCGTTTCAATCAGGAGCGCTATTATACTTCCGTATCTGAGGCCGCGGCGCCCGGTACTGCAGTGCTCCGTCTTAGCGCATCTGACGGAGATGAACCAGGTACTGACCAGGCCATGGTGCGCTATGTACTAACCCAGGTCCAGCCCCCGAGCGATTGTAGCCCAGAAGACGTTGCTTCTGGAGCAAGATGCACCCCTCTAGCCTTTGCTGTGGATCCGGAGAGCGGAGTGATAAGCACTACCCGGCCCTTGGACCGGGAGGTCCAGGAAGCTGTGGAGCTGCAAGTGGTAGCTCAGGACTTCGGCCAGCCTCCTCTCTCTTCCACCTGCTGGGTAAGCGTTACTGTGGAGGACGTAAACGACAACGAGCCCGTCTTCCAGCGACAGGTGTACAATGCCAGCGTGGCTGAACATGCCCCTTCAGGGCACTGCTTTCTGCAGGTGAGGGCACAGGGTACCTGGAGACCCCTGGCGGGAAGGGTTCGGTAAGGTTTTTAAAGCTTGGAAAGGAAAGAGATCCTTAGTAGTAGTAGAGTGGAAACTCCACTGACCTAAAAACCAACAGAAGATTTCAGTTTCTGTTTTTCCTCTTTGACTGGAGGGAAATCAATGAACTTAACTGGCTTCTGAGTTGTTCCAAGTTGCAAAATCATAGACTAGGGCATGGCACTGGGGAAAAAGAGCAGTTGGTCAGAAATCAGAAAAGTTGTGTTCAGTTGTCTAGATCTATATGACTTTGGGTAAATCGCTTCACTTACTTGGGACCTAATTTCTCCATTTACAAAAAAAAAAAAAAAGAGGAGGTTGAATTAGATAACGCCCCCCCCCCCCCCATCTCTTCTAGTTCTGAAGTTCAGGATCTTTTAGGATTTTTGTTTTCTTTATTATGTCTATTCACACAAGCTAATTTTAGAAAGCAAGACAAAGTAAAATCTGCTGAGTCCAAATGATCACTGAGATATTCAGTAGTGCCTCATTTATTTGGGGACCACTGGGAAATTAAGTATTGCACGTGTATTTTCTAGATAACTGATGCCTTACCCCTTTAAGCTCTCAATTAAAAACTTTTTTGGGGGAGTGAAACTCTTTCTAAAGAGTATTTTATACTTTCCTGTGTTCTTAAGACTAGAAATACTGAAACAAATCCAAACTTTTCTTGATGATTCAGGCCCATCATTATGAACATCATTTGTTCTGTTGAAATGCCCTTAGGGGATATAGGGCTGTACACTACTGCTGTGCTTTTAAAAATTCTATTTGCTTTTTATAGTTATTTTTTTTTCTTTTCCTCTCTAAATTCAAGCTGTCAGCATGATGACAGCTGTCATTTGCAGCTGTACACACCCCTTTTTGCTGATTCTAATTTGGCCTGAGCAAGAAACCCAGCTCAAATCCATGGGATCATCAGAAGTAAAAGTAGAGTAAAAGTAAATAAGGTATGAGGATCCCTCTTATGTGTAAACTACATACATAAAGAGATCCCTTTTTGCCAACTTTTTTTTTTGTTTTGTTTTCCATCTGTGTTCTGGACAGTTTAGAAGTTATTGAATAAAAAACCTGCAGAGTAGTGAAGAATCAATGTATTTTTCAAAGTAGATTTTTTGAAGTAGTTTAATGATCAATTCTATGAATGTACATTTGTTTTTATTCTCTTAAAACAGTAAATGTAATAATATTTTCACTTTTTTATTCTTCCCCACTCCAAAGCTATCTATTTAGAGATACACTGTTCTTAGAGGTAATTTTTAAAGATGAAGTTATGACCAGGGAAGGATAAATTCAGGGTTTGAGAAGTTGAACTGATTAACATTTAAGGCCTTTTCTAAGTCAAAGATCATGGACCATTATAAAATGGACATATGAAGAATAGAAGCCCAGAGAGATGAAATTACTTGTATAAGGTCATTTGGGTGAGTATAAGAACCAGAATTTGAACAGAGGTTCTCACTCCAAATCTATGGCTCTTTCTACTTATAATTGGTAGCAGATAACCATGATTCCCTGGTGTGAATTTTTTTTGACACATTGAATCACCTGAGATATTGTGGTTGTTGAGTTTTTTCATTCATTTTGACTGACTCCTTTTGGGGTTTTCCTGGCAAAGATACTGGAGGGGTTTGCCATTTCCTTCTTCAGCTCATTTGACAGATGAGGAAACTGAGACAAACAGGGTGAAATTACTTGCTCAGGGTCACATAGCTAGGAAGTTTTTGAGATTGGATTTGAATTCAGGAAAATAAATTTTCTTGACTTTAAGACCAGTCTCTATCCACTGTGCCATCTGCTTGCCCTTAGTGTGAATTATTACAGAATGGTTCTACAGCTCCATTGGACAGATAAAGAATAAGACAGATAAAGATTAGAACTTGTTTGGTCTTCAGCATTTTATGTTCTATGCAAGGTTCTCTTCAATACTGGGGCTCAAGAATTTACTTTAAAGCATGTGGTTTTCCACCCATAATTACTAAGTAAATCTTCATAAAGAGGATAGAAAGGGCTGTGATGGATACCAGTAACCCCAAGTTCAGTACACAAGAAACTTAGCTGGGTCATGTGCTGCTCAAATTACATGGTATAGTTTGTTTGAAGTCAATGTTTCTTAAGTTGAGGTTTCTGGAGCCCTATCTCCATTCAGTCTTTATCACCCTAAGGGGAAACATCTTCAACCACTTTTATGGATGCCTCCTCCTTTCTCTCTTTTGAGACAGGGAACTCAAGGTAGTATGATATGGTAATAGCATGCCAATACTAGCCATTTAACCTTGTTTAATATCTTTCTTCTTCTGTAAAATGGGGATATGTATGCATCTCCCATTTCTCTCATAAGAGGGCTAAACCAAGGGACCAAGAAAGTAGCTTACTCTCACTAGCATTGATGCTTTTTCTTTCTTTTTTTTTTTTTTTTTGCTGAGGCAATTGGGGTTAAGTGACTTGCCCAGGGTCACACAGCTGTTACGTGTCTGAGACCAGATTTGAACTCAGGTCCTCCTGACTTCAGGGCTGGTGCTCTATCCACTGCGCCACCTAGCTGCCCCCGATGCTTTTTCTTTCTTAGCCCAGTGCTAGGCACATAGGAGGAACTCAGTAAATTCTTGTTGGTTTGTAGAGGTAAAACCAGATTACACCTGAGGTTTCTTTCAACTTGAGAATTCTGTGATTGTATGATTGATTTTGAAAATTTTGTGGGATTTGCTTTTTTGGTGGAGAAGTGTGATGGAACTGATTTCTTTTTATTGCAGGTAAAGTTCCTCAGTGTTCTTACTTTGTGTTTATTTTTCTTCTGAAAGTTAATTTTTAATAACAAAATTTGATGTTTACTCTTTTCTTCCAACAGTTTTCCTCCCAAAAGCCCCAAACTATGAATAGTCAAGTAAAGCAAATTGCTGTATTTGTCCTATCCAAAAAAGAGGTCTAATTCTTAACCTGAGTCTGTCACTGCTCCGCCAGGAGGTGAATCTTGTGTTTCAAGTTAACTGTCAAATTAAATTTTGTAAAGAGAAGTATCATGGAATAATAGAAAGACTGCCCTTGGAAGACCTGGGCTGAAGTCTCACCTCTTTCACCTGCTAGTTGTGGGACCTTGGGCAAGTGATTTAACTTCTTAGTGCCCCAGGCAACTTTCTATGATTTTTAAATAATAGATGAATTCCCTATAATGATGAAATTGTAGATCAAGGGTCCCAATGCCCCCTAAAAATGTTACCATGAATTACAGAGTACCACTCTCCCAGGAATACTTAAGTAATGTCTTTTTTAAAAAAAATTCTATTTCATTTTCAATAACAAGAATTAATTTTCTCTCTTCCACCTTCCCCCCCCTGCAAATGGTGGGGGGGAAGCAAAGAAAAATATTTATTGTATATATATATATCCATATATTCACATATGGATATATATGTATGTATATATGCATATATATATATATATCAGTAGGCATCATGTTGGCCATGTGCAAAAAATGTATCTCTTACTTTGCATTTTATATCTTTACTCTCTCTGTCCATGGGTATCATTCTGTATTATGGTTGGCCATTGGTATTATTAAAATTCATTTGTCTTTTAAAATTGTTCATTTTTATAATGGTTTTATTGCATACAATGTTCTCCTCATTCTGTTTAATTCACATAACATCAATTGATAAAGTCTTCCCAGATTTCTCTAAAACTTCTCCTTTTGTTATTTATTATGATATTAGTTATTCCATTATGTTCATATATTTTATTGAGCTGTTTCCCAATTGTTGCCCATCCCTTTAGTTTCCAGTCTTTTGACATCATAAAAAATAATGTAATTATCTTTGTACTAATGCATAGTTTTCTTCATTTCTTTGATCTGAATAATATCTTTTAAAAATAATAGCTTTTTATTTTTCAAAATATATGCAAAGATAATTTTCAACATTCACCCTTGCAAAAGCTTTTATTTCATACTTTTCTCCCTCTCTCTTCTTCCTTCTCCCTTAGACAGCAAGTAATCTAATATAGGTTAAACATGTGCAGTTTTCTAAACATATTTCCACATTTGTCATGATGCACAAGAAAAATCAAATCAAAAAGAAAAGAGAGAAAAACAAGCAAGCAAATAACAACTTGAATAATATCTTTTAAAATGCACTAACTTGGAGAATGAACAGAACTGTTAATTAGGACCTAGCGAATATTTTTTTATTTTACCTCTTCTGAAATATGGAAAACAAGAGATACCATTCAAAACTGGAATTAGTAGGGAGTTCCCCGGAGGACAAGGGTGTTAATAGTTGGATACTGCCAATTTGTTCTAGAATGTGGTCTGTGGATTGGATGGTTGTACCCCTTTAGAGTCATTTGAATTGAGGTTGAGGTGTTCTGATGAGAACAAGAGGTACATTGAAAAGAACCCCACCTATGGGTTGAACCAGATTAAACAACAGGACTATTTGGACAGATGAATCAAGATAGAGAGAAATAGACCAGACCTTCCTGGGTTTGCAGGTATAGGATTCAACAAAAGAAGGATCTTAAAGACTTCTTCATGGTCAATGAAGGCTGTCCCAGTAGAAAAATCTTTGATATCCTTCAGGTAGAGTTGAGATGCTGAGGAAGAGGAAGGGACTCAGGTTGGGACATGTCCCTCAACTGAGACAAACAAGTTCATCTGTGAAAAGATAGAAATTCTCTTGGGCTAAGATTTCAGTGTTCTATGATTATGTCAGTGCTTATCTAGTTTGTGCTTCCATATTTTGTTTTCTTTTTCTTTTCCCTCAGTTTCTTAGTAAAGCTTCTTTAGAAAACTCTACTTATTTTTCCTGCCTAGATTAAGAAAAGAAGGATTTGGCCATATCTTCCATATCTACGTTAAGAAAACTGTTAGAAAAGTGAAAATTCAAGTGCTAACTGAACCAGAACTGACTTCTAACATGCTGGTGGCTGGTGCAGAGCAGGCTAAGAACAGAAGAGTCAGAGATTAAACAGAAGTTTAATTGATTTCAAAGTGCAAAAGATGCTTGTAAGTGGAAATCCTCTTGAGAAGGAAGATTTAATATGCTGGGACTAAGCCAAGTCTCATATACATGAAAAATCTAAAGTGGACTGGACCATGACACAATTACTCTTAAATCTTGAGTTGCAGTTCTCAGGGCAAGCTCTTTTCTGGACAATGCAGGCTTTCCTTGGTCCTATGGGAACAGTCTCCAAGGTTGCTTGTTTCACAGTGGGGTACAGAACCAGAGTTAGCATGGCTGGCAGTACTTGGTTCAGTTCACTTAGCTGTTACAAAAAACAAGAATTGTGAACATGTCATAGTTCAAGACAGCCTCATCAAATAACTACTTCTCCAAGCAGTTTAGAAAATTGTCCTTATTCTTTATTGCTATTTTGACTAGTCTGAGATTCAGGAATTCACACTTTAAAATAATTGTGTGATTTTCAACTCCAGCTCCACAAGGAAGATAATACAAAGGGACAATCAGTTTGACATCTCCCCTGAAAGAAGTGGAGTTTGGTGTGGAATATTTGCTTTTCTTTTTAATACTGAGGAATGCTTTCTGATGTCCCCAGCAACTTAATATTCAAATCATTTTAGTATAATACAATGCCTGTCAAAAAGATGAGCTGGGTTAGCCATTTGTTATTGTAATGCTTATCTTTTGTTCATCACCTTCATTTTTAAGAGAAAGTTAGATATGCTCAATCTAAAATTAAAGATCATTAAGTATCTTGCTGTCGCTCCACCAACATATATTAGTGGGTCCTATTGCTGATCAATGAAGAATTCTTGTCAATAGTATATACATTGTGAGGGTCTGAGAAAGAAGGTCTTCATCAAAGAGGTGGTATAGCATGCTAGGAATTGTTAGGAGCATAAAAAGGCTTAATGTAAATAGTTCATACTCTGGAGAAATTAATATTTTCCCAACTGTGGGAGTGGGGAGAGAGAAATACACAAATGCATTGTGTACATTTGCTATGCACACAACAAATGAATATGAAATACACATAAGGTAAAAAAAAATTCACAGTAATGTGGGAGAGGAAGGAGCCAATGACTAGGCTAGGAAGGGGGAGCAACAAGAAAGGACTCTTATAGAAAATGGTACTTGAACTGAATCTTGAGTGAAGTTAAGGTGATGGCAATAAGAAAGAATGAGGAGAAAGTGTATTCCAGGCATTGGGGAGAAGTTTTGCAAAGATGTGGAGATAGGAGGCAGAATGTGGTACAGGAGAAGTAAATAGGTCAGTTGGGCTAGACTTCAATGAGTGGATAGGAATTCAGACAAAGACACTCTAGGAATATGAAAGAGTGTTAACAAAGGGATGGAGGCAGAATAGCACTGTTGAATTCTAGTAGAGTAATCTAATTTAGATAGAGTTCAGGACAGGGTGAGAAAAGTGATATGAAATAGGAATGGAAAGAAGGGAAATGTGATAAAAGGCTTTGCTAAGTGAAAGAATTTGAACTTCAATTTATAGGCAATGGGAAACCATTGCCATTGGCTATTAATAATATGACAGGATAATTATTTGACAGTATAATTATTTTGACTGGGTTGAAGAAATGGGTTTGAAAAAAGGAAGGAGAATAAGAAAAACCTATCAGGAGTCTCACAGTAGTCTGCTTAGGTAGCAATGGAAGTGTATGTGTAGTGGTTATGAGAAAAAAAAGAAAGAAAAGGTTTCAAGAGATGTTTGTTTTAGTCACAATTCTATTTTATATAACTATATTGCATTTCATCATAGATTAAATTGTAGTATGATTAATCTTGTTCTTGTAGATACTTTCATTCTCCTACCAAACCTGGAATTTTACCTGTGGATAATCCCTAGGCTACCTCCTACATACCACTCAGTACTACTCTGAAGCAAGGCCAGGAAATTTCTTTTTTCTTATGAGCTATGAAACTGTCTATTCTAAGAAGTAGTCATTTATCAAACCTCTAAACCTTAGCTCCATATTTCATCCATTTGAAAATTTCTGCCAATATGCATGGATAATTGAAGCTTCCTTTTGTGAATGCTTGGCTTAATTTTCCATCGTTCTCAGTCTTGTTTAACATTTCAAATTCAGCCAAACTACCTTGGCTAAATGATCTGTAGTTTAGCTCTATTACTACATTTTCCTAATTTTGTCATGGAGTTTCCTTCCACAAAGATGCTGGAACATTTCACCAGGGGGCTAAGATTTTGTCATTATTGAGATTTCTGTGGTCTAATCTCCAATGTATAATGTGATCATCACACTGCTTATAGAATTGCACCCTTGCGTCTGATTGGCTATGAACCTTCCATTTCAGTCTTAGAAGCCAAATATTTCCTCAGAAATTTTGGGAGACTGTGTCTCATACTCTTTCATAATCATTGATTTTTAATGTAAGTATTTTTATGACTAGAAGCCATCTAGTTCAACCCCTTGATTTTACCTATATTATATTATATTATTACAGACTTATAAAGTGCTTTGACCCATATCACACAGAGAGTTAATAGCAGCTTCAGTCCAAAGGCCTCTGCCTCCAAATCTAGCGCCCTTGCCTCTGCTCCATGCTGCTTCTCATGTTGCCTTTGATGTGACTTTCTGACTCAGGTGGAGCCCATTATTATTGCTAGGAAATACTCATCACTTTAGATTTCCTTAATCTTGATGAATATAAAAACCTTTTACTATTATTTGTGCATTGACTTTGGAGCTTCTTAAAGGAAATTCACCATGTGGAAATATGATTCTGTGGAAATAATATATGTAACAGTCCATTCTGTAAATCTCAAATGAAGCAATGCGTGTAAAGCCCTTTGGAAGCTTTAAAACTCTATTAAATGCCAACTACCATCATTATCTTCATCATCATCATCATCATATCTTTTTTTTTTCAAAGAAGGTCAGGTAAAAATAGTCTTGGGAAAAGTCTCTACTCTACAACTATTTTTTAATATTTAATGTCCAGGAGACTATTGCTTTATAGGTATTGACTCTTAGAGACTGTTATTTATAGATAAAATAACTGATGTTAAAAACTAACAATATTGAGTGGCAAACTTATCTTTACAAAAAATCCAATTATTTTTAACATTCATTTAAAATTTCAATTTCTACATAATATCTTTCTTTCTATTCTCTATCCCACCCATTGAGAAGACAGACACTATAATGTGAAGTCACGTAAAATACATTTCCATATTAGCCATGTAGCAAAAAAAAAAGTGAAAAAAATTATGCTTCATTTCACATTCAAAGTTCCCCAGTTTTTTTCTGAAGATGAATATATACCCACACATCTTTTCTTTATATTGGTTCCTTCCTTAGCTGCCTACAAACATGCTCACATATTTACTATCCTAAAAACAAAACCCAAAAAACCCTCATTTTTTTCTCTTCATATACGCATCAAGCTACTCATTCCAACTCTTTTCTCCATTTAATTGTTGAACTGCTTGAAAAAAATCCTAAATCAGTGTTTGCATTTACTCATTTGATCCCTCACAGACTGGTTTTCTTTATGCTACAGAAACTGCTTTTTCAAAGATCATTAATCATCTCCTTACTCAATAGTCTCAGCCTTCATCTTTCTTGATCCTTCTGCAGCACTTGCCACAGTTCAGGACTTCTTGAGGCACTTTCCTTTTTTTGTCCTCTTTAGTACCATGTTCTTGCTTCACCTCCTACCTTTCTGATTATTCCTTCCCTATCTTCTTCACTAGCTCCTCTTCCTGACTTCTTAAGGTAGATATATTCCAAGGTTTTGTCTTTGCTTCTACTCTCCTTCCCTTCCATCCTCTCCTGTCCCTCCCTCTTCTATGTCTTTCCAACTCTTTTCTCTCTCTCTCTCTCTCTCTCTCTCTCTCTCTCTCTCTCTCTCTCTCTCTCTCTCTCTCTCTCCTCCTCCTCCTCCTCCTCCTCCTCCTCCTCCTCCTCCCCCTCCTTTTTTCCTCCTCCTCCTTCTCTTCCTCCTACTCCTCCTCTTCCTCCCCCTTCTTCTTCCTCCTCCTTCTCTTCTCTTTTCTCTCTCTTTCTCTCCTTTCTCCCCCTTTCTTCCCTCCCTTTCTTTTTCCTTCTCTTTTCCTCTCCCTCTTCTTCCCTCCCTCTTCTTAAGAAGTGCAATTGATTTTATATTTACAACTGTCACCTAAATACAGATGTAATTAAAGAATTATTAAATGCCTACTGATTACAAGAAATATACTGGGGATACAAAGATAGAAAAATTACAAACTTTACCATGAAAGAGTTTATAAGCTTACAATCAAATGCTGGCATAATATTCCATACACAGGTATGTGGATGTGATAAGGATAAAAAATTACAAAGTGCTAGCAGAGGATGTGAAGAAGGGAAAGCTTAGTTTCTGCTAAGGCTATTAAGAGAAACAAGTTTAGAGAAATTCATCGAATAGGAGATGCTTGATTTGGAGGAAAAGAAGAATTTTAATAAGTGAAAATTGGAAGGGAGTGCTCTTTAGGCTTGAGCAAAGCCTGTCTGAATTCATTGAGGCAGGAGAGTAGGGGATAAGATTAGGAAATAGGTAGTTTGGTTAAATACAGAATAAACAAAGGGTAAAAGGTGGGTTGGAACTGATTGTGGAACTCCTTAGAGGAAAAGGCAAGGATTTTGTGTTTTATCTAATAAAAGGCATGAGGGAACCACTGAAGGTTTTTTCAGTGAGGAATTGGCATGGCCATATTGGTGAATGGATGATTCTTTAACTCTGACACATTTCCTGAACTATAAGTTCGCATTTCTAACTGTCTTAATGGACATTTCTCTCTGAATGTTGTAGTGCCAATTCACACTGATAATGTCCCAGTGACAAATTTTCTCCCCAGGTTGATTCCTCCTTTTGATTTCCTTTGATTTTTAACATTATTTATTAACCAGTTAACCATACTTGAAATCTTAGTGTTGTGATCATTGCCTCTTGTGACATTGTCACCTCCTAAAGTCATTCAATTGCTAAAGTCTGTCAGTTTCCCATTCATGGTATATTTTTAATCCATCATCTCCTTTTCTCACCATCTTTCTATATTATTATGGGATATTATAAGAACCTTCTACAATAATTGGTTTCTGTCCCTATGTTCAAAGTCCTTGAAAAGCTTCCTAATGCATAGTGAATAAAGGACAGATTCAAGTCCTTCACATTCTGGAACCTCCTTATTTTTCTGGCATTCTTATGTTCTAATCATTTTTTATTTTGCTGAGGCAATTGGGGTTAAGTGACTTGCCCAGGGTCACACAGCTGTTACGTGTCTGAGACCAGATTTGAACTCAGGTCCTCCTGACTTCAGGGCTGGTGCTCTATCCACTGAGCCACATAGCTGCCCAGGCATTCTTATGTTACTTGCTTCTTTATACACAATATATCTTCAAGCTGGACTACTTATCATCCCAGTGTACATGTTTATTACTTTATCTCCTCTCTGCCTTTGGTCACACCCTTTCATGAACTAATATTCTTTCCCATCTTTCCACTTTTTGGAAACTTGTCTGTTCTTGGCCCAGCTCATAGGCTATCTTCTTCAAGAAATCTTCATTGATTTTCCCAAGTTGGCAATAATTTTTCTTTCCTCCAAACTCACTTAGTACTTGGTATCTTTTTATCAGTATTTATCCATGTCCACATGTTCTATAAATTATTAATATATTGTAGCATGGAATTGGCTCTGATAATATTCTCAATTTCTTTAGTGTTTACTGTCATTTTCCTATCTAATTTCTGATTTGGTTATATGTATTTTCACTCATCTTTAAAAATCAATATGTTAGTGGTCTATAATTTATTTTTATTTGTAATTATTTGTTTTATTTCATATAGTAGAAAGAACACTGAATCTGAAATCAGAAAGCCTAGATTTGAATCCTGCTTCTGCTATTCTCCACTGCCTATATGATCTTGGGCAAGTCACTTTCATTTTTGGCTTCATTTTCCTCATGTGAAAAATGAGGAGTCTGGGTCACAAAGTCACTAAGGTGTTTTTTTTTTTTTCCAGCTCTAATCCTATGATACTACTCCAGTTATATTAAAATTTTATTTTTGGGGAAAGTACAAAATATCCTACTATGTAAGGAATAAGTAATAGAAGTTAGTAAATTTTTGTCATTCCGCTCAGATCTTTTTTCAGGCTCACTCATTTACTATAATTATTCTTACTTCTGCTTTAATCTCCTTTCTTCTCTGAAAATGTGCTGTTGATTTTTTATCTAAGAGTCTCTATGGGTGACTCTTTAAAGGACTATCTTTACTATTTTTAATTCTTTTGTTGTCATCTTTGCCTTTTTTTTTTTCATTTCCATTTTGAAAGTCACCCAGTGGTTTTCATAATCCTGCTTTGTAGTCATGCATCACTTTCTTGGAAGAATTCAAGGAATTCTATCAACATTACAACAAGATGTGTGGTCTTAATTGCTATCATGTGATGGCAGATAGTAATGTGTACATGAAGAGTTGGCCAAATGGGCATGGAAAATTTAATTGTTTGTTAAAAGTTCTAGTCAGAATCAAGCTTGAAGTGGTTACCAATTTGATATCACGCTTAGATCTTTAATCATTTTTATAAGTTTTCTTATGTGTTGCTAATATTCTTGTTGACATAATGATAGTTTTTGATTTCTAATCTTTAGCTTGAATTTTGGATTGGTATAAAAATATAACAGCAATGGGGGAATGACCAAAAAATGCTACTCTCTCCTAGAGTTAGTTTCTATTGAATAATAGTTGCTAATAAGGTGGATTAATGGGATCCCCTATAAAATATTGATTTAGATGGATGATACCTGACACTTCTGGCTGAATTAAACATCAAAGTTTCTAGCATTCAAGCTGCCTACCCATGTAAGATGAGAATAAGGTATAAGAAGGTATAAGGCAGGTAAAAATAGGCACATTTTCTAATATTAACTTCCCCATTCCTTTTTCATTCTAATTGCAAACTTAACTACTATGGAAAAAAACTCACCCTGAAAAACATTAGTGCCCATTATTAATAGGTTTTCCTGTATTAGAAAGTAAGCTTCTTTAAATATGTAGACATATTGATTAAACTACCTTTTCTCAGATATGCTGGAATTACTAGTGTATTCCTAGCTTTATATAATGTATCCTCTTAAGACATTTTACTTTGAAACAATTTTCTGAGGTCCTGTGTAGGAATATTTTTTCTAGTATAGTATCTTTTATTATTATTTTACTGTTAATAACAACCACATATATAATTATTAGTTACATTAATTATTCATTGTTGAGGAAACATCAAATAAATGCCACATGATGATTATAACTGGAGTCCTATCTCATCATTATTCAATACATATTATCCAAAGACTAGGCAGCTAGGAGACACAGTGGATAGTGTATTCAGGCCTGGAGTGAGAAAGACTCATCTTCCTGTGTTCAAATCCAATTTCAGACATGTATTAGTTGTATCACACTGGAGAAGTTATCTCCAGTGTTTGCCTCAGTTTCCTCATCTGTAAAATGAGTTGAAGGTGAAAATAGTAAACTACTTCAGTGTCTTTGCCAAGAAACTTCCAAATGGGGTCACCAAGAGTAGGAAGTGACTGAACAACAACAAATTCACTTTACAGAATCTTCAGATATCTTTGGTTGTATTTTCAGAAAGGCATACTGTTATTATTTCATGTATTATTATTTATTGACATTAAATATGCTGTACAATTTGTTCATTTGTAGGGTACCATTGCCTTTGCTTTATTTATTTTGTGTTAGTCTAGGTTCAGTTCTATTCAACAAATATTTCTTTATTATCTTTGACTTCAAGGTACTTAGCTACATAGGAGAAAAATAAAGGTGAAAGACACATGGACCCTGCCCACAATGAGATTATTAATACTGTAACAATTATCATATAAACGTGAAGGCAACTTGAAGTAGAAAGGGATTGATTTGGAGTCAGAGGAGCTGGCTTTGATTTTTTTTTTCCTGCTTACCTTTTACTGGTATTATATTCCATGGGTCACTTCATCTCTCATTTCTCTGGGCTTCATTTCCCTCATTTGTAAAGTGAGAGGGTTTAAACAGATAAACTCCAAGACTTCTTCCAGCTCTCCATATAATGGATAACACCAGTCCAAAGGAAAAGTATAATGATACAAAATGCAGGGAGAGATCTGGGAAAGTTGAGATTGTGTCCAACTAGGGGGAACTGGGAAGTTTTATGAAAAATAACATTTCCACTGGACTTGAAGAGATGGGTAACATTTAAACAGGTAAAGAGTTTATGGAGTGGAGTGTGCATTCCAGGCATGGGAAAATGATGGGTAAATGCAAGGTAAAGTTGACAAGGAGGATATAGGGATGGAAGGTGTGAGCTAAGGAAGAGACCAGACCCAGTTACATTTGTTCATGTGTGAAAATCACTTGCTTCTACAAAGTTATAGGAAATGGAATCTAAGAAAATATGCTACTTATTCTGCCTTTAAATATTGGGGAGCAGGTTTTGACAGAAGCTGCATAACCATTCAGGGCAATATATATTATTTAATTAATTAGTTGTTATTTTCTAAGACCTTTTAAGCTGTCAAGACCAAGCGTAAATCTAGTTGCTCTGAATTCTAAATTTATGACTATTTCCCAGTAATACTTTGCTAATTGTAGTTTAATAGAAACTTATTGATTTGTCCATTAATTACAGAATTAAAAAAAAGTCTTGTTACTTTCTTAAATGTAATTAAAAGAATCTTGATCAGTATTTTTTTCCTTCCCTCAAGAGAAATCTTCAATCCATTTTATAATGAAAATCAGAAGGGGAATTTATTTTACCGAAATTAGTTTTACAGGCAATTTCCCACTGGGACAAGTAAGTTCTTATGACCCCGTTTTTATTAGAAGTATTTCAACTTTAAAACCTTGTTATGAAGCTCTTCTCTATCTCATGGGGCTATCTTGGAATCTGTCCAAAACATATTTAAACCTGGAAGTGTCAGCTAGTTCTCCTTGATGACAATTATACATGTTCTACTATACCTAAGGTGGATTCTTTATATCAATTCTGAAAACAACATTATCACAAAGTTCTATAACGTTTCATCTCCCTATCATCTATTAGCATATTTTCCTTCTTTCTAAGGTGAATTAATGAACATGAGAAAAATTCAACAATCATTGGATGGAAAAATCCCATTTGTCCCTGAGTTTTTGCCATTGTTGGGCACAGTGATTTACAAACACTTTCAAATATAGGTGGAAGCAATTTTTCTGGCCTTCCCCTCATAAGTCATTGAAGTCATTTTTGAACATAGTGCTGGAGACTTCAGCTTGGTGTCCCTTACAGGATTTCTACTTAGCCTTTCTTATGGTACGACTGAGAATATTCATTTTCTCCCAAACCTGATTAAGCCTGGAATGTCTGAATAATTATTTTTACTTGTTGAAGTCTTCAAGCTTTCTTTGTACTTTGCCAAAGACATTTTTTAAAAAAGTAGTTTTCATCCTTTCCTGATTTTATTGTAACACATGTTTTTTCAATATGTTACTTTGCATGCACGAGATATATTCTATCTGTACAATACAGACTAATTTTATGTTGTTCATATATTTTCTAAGAAATTCATAGTGCTTTTCTGACTATGAATTATTGTGTTCCTAAAAATCATATCCATTATAGAGCAGCCATGATAGTCACTGTCAATCATGCTTAGTAGCTTTATATAAATTACTTCTCTTGAAGGACTGAACTTTAAGAATATTTTTTAAATTTAAAATCAAACACCAATGTTTCTTAATGTTCCAAGAGTTCAAAAATTGGTGATAAACCTCTTAATTACCTGGAATACAAGAAAGCATTTGCTGAGATAGTTTACTCAGCATTTAAGAGATTTATTTAACCTCATTTAAAAAAATATTAAATTAATACATAGAAACGTGAGAGAATTTTCTTTCTTCTTTTAAAAAATGCGTTTTTAATGGTAGCAAGTTATGTCCCTTAAAACCAAAAGGATTTAAGTTAAAATTCATTGAGGATTATACTATAGCACTGCTATTAGAATTTTCATTAAGAAGTTTCATTTTGAATTGAACCAAACCGACATTTAAATATTATAGATAAATAGATATTACAGCAGGTATTAGAAACACTTAATGAATAAATGGAATTCTGTACTTTGAAGATCAATTAAGACTGAATGAGGCATTACATGGGGAAAACGTTTTGGGAAAATATAAAAATCACAGCCTATTTTAGTTCAAGATTTTAACCTGTCACAATTTCTGAACCTGTGCCTTTCAAAATATGGAGGAATCAGATTAGTGTTATAATTATGACCTTGAGTCCTGGACATATAGAGAGCAGAAAAATTATATCATTTGTTCCATTGTGTGATATTGTCTAAATGCAGATTATTTCCAAGTATACTTCTAATCCTGTATTTCCTCCTTGATTATATCATGCATAAAACTCTAGAAAATATCTTTAAGTGGTGCTTTTTCCTTCTAAATATTCCCCAGAACCCATTTCATTCTCTCTTTTCTTATAGATATAGCTTGTGTTTATCATCTTCATCATTAATGAATAGTTATTGAGTACTTAGCATGTACTAGGAATGGAGGATACAAGGATACATCTCAAGATTCTGGGCCAGGGTAGTGATTCAGCCTCAGTATGGGAATGAAGTAAAACTTTCATTGACTATATAACATTTAACAAAAGAAGTTTGTTGATGAAAGGATGGATGGAAAGATTATACAGCAAAGATAAAGTGAGAATTCTCTTGGGTTCATTTTTTCTCACCTCCTCATTTATTAGATGTGCTGACTTCCATGATAGTGGAAAATCCATCAGACTTATTAAGGTTGAACAGCCCTTGTTCCAGATATTTTATATCTTGGCTGATGGGGAAGCTAATGTTATATAACTAATAATAACTAACAAATGATAACTATCCTTGCTTACAAAGTAAAGCTTTTGTGGATGTTGCAATTTATTATTTTTTTAATTTGAATCAACAGTGTTTTGAACAGTGGCTGACACATGATAAATATATAATAAATAATTATTAATTAATTACAAAACTAGCTTCCACTATGTAAAATAGATGTTCTTCTCAGTCAAGTTCCTTTGCCTTCAAAGGGCCTATAATCTGGTTTGTGACATCTATAGGCAGATAAATAGAAGGCAGGATTGATAAACACTATAACTAACAAATCCATAAAATTCCAAAAGAGAGGGTCATAACTAAGGGCTAGAATAGTTGTAGAAGGCTTTGTGGAGCAGGGCAAGACTTGTTCTCAGTCTCAAAGGAAAGGTAGGAATTAGAGAAGTGGAGAGGAAGATGAGGGGAATGAACAAAGGTATGGAGGTTAGAATACATGGTGTCCCTGATATGAACAGAATTATCATGTAAAAGGGAACAGAAGATAAGGTTGCAGCAATAAATAGGAGATGAATTATCAAAGGCTTTATATGTCAAGGTAAGATGATTGAACCTTATCCAGGTAGTAGGATGCCCTTGAAAAAAATTTTTTGAGTGAGGATGAGAGGAATATCATGTCAAAAGCATAATCAATGAGAGTTGGAGGTTTTTTTATCCTTTTAGTTACCTGAAATACAAGAATATTTACTGGGATAGTTTATTCAGCATTTAAGAGATTTATTTTACCTCATTTAAAAATATTAAATTAATATGTAGAAACATGAGATAATTTTACTTCTTTCTTCTCCTTTTTAAAAAATGTGTTTACAATGGTAGCAAAATATTTAGATATTATAGATATTGCAGCAAGCATTGAAAACACTTAATGAATAAATGGAATTTTGTACTTTGAAGATCAAATAAGACTGAATAAAGGGGAAAAGGTTTTGAGAAAATGTAAAAATCACAACGTAATTTAGTTCAAGAGTATCACCATTTCTGAACTCGAGCCTTTCAAAATATGAAAGAATCAGATTGGAGTTCAAAATTGATCTCAGAAACTTACTAGTTGTGTCATCCTGGGCAAGTCACTTAACTCTGTTTCAGTTTCCTCATCTGTAAAATAAGATAGAGGAGGAATTAACAAACCCCTCACTATAGAATCTCTGACAAGAAATAGGGTCAGAATAACACAATCAGATCAGGAAACAAATTGCTCAGGGCAGTGTATCCCAGAACAAAAGATTTTAAAGAAGATAGTCTAACAAGCAAGTGGGGAGCTTCTAGGTAGATTTCAGTCATGCTTGATACTTTAACCCATTCGGGATTTTCTTGGCAAAGATACTTGTTTGCCATTTCTCTATCCAGTTCTTTTACAGATGAGGAAACTGAGGTGAACAGGATTAAGTGATTTGCCCAGGACATAGCTAGTAAATGTTTGAGGCTGGATTTGAATTCAGGAAAATGAGTCTTACTGATTCCTGGTCCAGTGCTCTATCCACTGTGCCCCTTAGTGCCTTTAGACTTCAAAATATAGATCTATAGATCAATATATATATATCAATCAATGTAATTTTAGCAATAAGATGTAAGCAGCTAGGCTTTAAGTTCAGTTTGTTCAAGAAGAAGTCTAAAAAGAGTAGATTTTGACCTGCATTAATAGCACAATAGGCACTGGCATCAGAACATTTGCCCTGTTAAAACACAACTACAATTTCCATCTCTGTAAAATGAGTAATTTGATTTGGATTCCCTCCAAATTCCTTTCTGATTCTAAATCTTCAGTCTTGTGGTTCCTTCATCATAAGGGTATTGAGAAGCCAGGGAGTGTCCAGTGGAGAGAAACCAGGATTGTCAGGGGCCTGAGATTCACACTGCATATGGATCAGTTCAAGAAAAGGAAGCTATTTAATCTAGGGAAGTAAAGACCAAAAGGAACTAGGATAGCTCTCTTGTATAAGAACTTCCATTCAGAAGAGAGATTAGATTAATTTTATTTGGTACTAGAGGGCAAACCTGGAGTAATAGTTGGAATTTACAAAGAGTCAAATTTAGGTTTATTTGGGAAAACTCCCTAACAATTTTAGTTACCCAAAAGTGAAATTGACTGCCTTAAGAAGTAATGCATCACCACTAATTAAATGATTACTTTTGGCTGTGTTATTGAATAGATTATATTTATATAATCTACTGTATTTTGTCTGTAGATTGAAGCAGATAGCCACCAAGATCTGTACTCATGGAGTTTCTGTGATTTTGTGAAAGCATTTTGGAATCAACAGAAGTTCATGGGTTTGGGCTTGAATTGGGCTGGATATTGAGATGAGACCTTTTGACTTTCTTGTTTAGTACTTTAAATGTTTTTTCAATACACAGACCAAACCTGCCTTTTCTATGAAATGTTGAGCATCCAAGTCAGATGGTCTGTGATGTCCACATTAGCTGCTTTTCTAAAGTTTGGTTAACCACATTGATCTAGAAGTTGACTTTAAATCACTTTAGATCACCTAGATAGAATTCTCTGGACTAGAAGGATTAAAGTAGCAGATAAGATTTGAGTATCAGAGAAGATGCTAAGAATCATGGAAAGCATTAATTGAAGCTTTGTGAGTAGAGGAGAGAGAAATTATATGTCCACTAAACTTTAATTATCTATTGCTTACACTCTTTCAGGACCACCTGTGACAGGGCTCTAGATATTTTTTTTTTTTGGCTGAGGCAATTGGGGTTAAGTGACTTGCCCAGGGTCACACAGCTAGGCATTGTTAAGTGTCTATAATTAGATGTGAACTCAGGTCTTCCTGACTTTAGGGCTGATACTCTATCCACTGCACCACCTAGCTGCCCCTGGCTCTAGACATCTTAGAGATTATTGTATATGTACTGTTTCGATAACTCAAAGAGAATCAAAGATTGTCATTCAGTATCTGTGCTGAAAGCCCTGATTCAATCAGTCAATAAACATTTATTTATTAAGTGCTTATTCATGCCAGGAAATGTGCTAAACTGGAAATATAACCATGAAAAAGCCAAACACAGCCCTCAAAGTGATTACAATCTAATGGGAGAAAACAATACATAAATGGAAGCTGAAAGGAAGTGTGTGTGTGTGTGTGTGTGTGTGTGTGTGTGTGTGTGACGACCTGGTACCTGGGCCTATGGGGAAGTCAAAAGAAGTCCAAAAATAGTACATCATCATTTGGGAAATAAAGAAATGATTGGCCTGAGCCCCCTCCTTAAATGGAAGTTTTGGAGTTTATGGCTTTACTCTCCAATTATTCTCCAATCAGACAGGCAGAAAGTAGTGATAAAGTGCGAGTAGCAAGGAAATTGCTATCTTGCAGGATAAGATTTTCCAATGATGAGGTTCCTAGGAGCATGAAATCCAAAACAGAGCTTGATAGGACTCAGTTCATCAGACATTCAATAAATATTTCTTATATGCCTACCTTGTGTGACTTATGCTAGGTACTGGGGAAGATACGATAAAGAAAACCAGTATCTGCCTTGAACAAACTCATTTAGCAGAGGTAATGTACATATGTAGATGAAATAGCATGGAATTGGAATGTGATCAAAATATAGAGAAATACGGAGTGCTATGAGTTTAGATGGGGGAAAGGCAACTTTCAGTAGAGGTGTATGTTTTGGCCCTTACTAGCTGCTTGACAGTGGATAAGTCACTGCATTTCTTAGTACAATATGCAACTCTAATCAGTCAGCCACAATATTAGAACTGAGATAATATTGTACCTGCAGATCGGCATGGGTGTATGGAGTATCCATAACAGGAATTCACACCAATGAAATCACATGTTTAGACTCCTTGGATCTAAGTAGGAAAGACAGGAAGGAAGGGAAAAAAAGGAGGAAGGGAAAGAAGGAGGAAAGGAGAGAGACAGTAAAGAAGGGAAGAAGAGAGGAAAGAAGGTATCTTTGAGAGTTTTCAGTATAGATTTACTGATTATACTTAATACTCTCATTTCACATAATAAAACCCCCAAACTACTTTTATAGTAAATTGAGTAATTATTCCCCCCTGGATACACTTAAATTTTAACAGTAATTTATAAGCCTAACCATCACTGGGAATTCCTCATTTACAGTAAAGTTGAGGAGATAACTTCAGAAGTGACTTTTATTGTCAGAAAGCAAGTTTTCCACTTAGGCTAAACTTGCTTCTAAAGATGAAAAGCTTGTCAAATCAGATGCGTTTCAAGAAAATAAATGTGTACCATCTCCTACCACCTTTTCTGAATGAGTTTCACATCTGCCATGTTCTGCTTGTGAAACATTTCCTCTTGAATGTGTAGTTCAATTTCAACATTAAGCTCTGATGCACAATAGTCCTGGGACTGCAGGAAGGCAGCTTTTCCTGCTTGTGATTTGTGATACCATTGGCTAGGTTGAGAATTCTTACCATTGATGTTTCCAGTTTTTCCACATCTGCAAAACAATCTTCTCTGTGAAAAAAAAAATCCTCTAGAGCTTTGGTGTGTTTGCAGATGTTGTAAATAGCCCTTGCTTAACTGCCATATGCAAAAGAAAAAGTTGGTTCATAATAATTTCTAATGTTTATTTCTGATATAAATAAAAGCAATCTATTTTCTTAAAATTGAAGCCAAAATAAACTGTTTAATGTTAAATTTCAGGCTGATATGTAGAGTAGAAAAGGTTTTTATACAAAAGAAAAGGTTGGTGTAGCTCAGTTGGGTCCCTATAGACACAATGAGGTAAGTATCTTTGGTGATTAAAGTCATGGTATTAAAATAATGAAATATGTATTTTTACCCTTTGGCAACATGGAAAGAATAGATAATCTTTATGGAAATGTTCCTTCCTATTAGGAAATGACTTTTTTTTTTCACCTTTTTCTTTAAGGTTAAACAAATACATAGAGCTCCAGTGTCCAAGACAGAA
The DNA here is from genome assembly GCA_023553655.1 of Myrmecobius fasciatus. NCBI lineage: Eukaryota > Metazoa > Chordata > Mammalia > Dasyuromorphia > Myrmecobiidae > Myrmecobius > Myrmecobius fasciatus. The sequence continues at coordinate 323,021 of JAJPUD010000449.1, read as the reverse complement.
ATAGAAGCTATGAGGTTCAAAAGCATGTTTAGTTTAAGATGTTAGTGGAGAGAACACTAGAATTGCAATCAAAAGATATAGATTCAAATCCTATCTTTACCACTTATTGGCTGTGTGACTCTCTATGAATCATTTTCTCTCTTGGAGCCTTCATCATCCCTTCCATTTCTAAGAGTTAACAATTAACTGACCATTTCATATGTAAGCTCTGTCATTCAAATTCTAATGTACAGTAATTACATCAAGTTAGATTTTAGGGTTTCAATTGATCAGATTCTCATGACCACCAACCCCTACCCTTTCCCCTCCATACACACATATACATAGATAATTTAAAAATATTTTGGTGAACTAAAATTACCAAAAATAAATTAGATGATTTAAATTTTTTTAGGATGTAAATTTATTGAGGATAGTGACCATTTTTTTCCTTTTGTTCCCCAACACCTTTCACAATGCTTAGCACCTACTAGTAAATGTTTGTTGATCGATTAATAAATATCAATTCTTGCATTTAGGATTAATATACATGCACACACTTAACTATATAATCCAAGATTTCTGATCCTCTTGAAATTATTTTATATTTGGTATTGACTTTTCTGTGTATGTGATATCTCTCTAGAATTATAACCAGGACATTAAAACCTGGAATTTTGATCACTGTGGGAAATTGTCCCAGGCCTAGAAACTTGCCCAAAGCTGTGAGATTTAAAGGGTGACTAATAAGCTCCAAGATGGAACCTAATACTTGTGGTGAGGGGAGTGAGAAGACAAAAGTCTGGCATTTGGACTGAGATAGATCTGAAGATAAGGAGAGGGAAAGAGTGATGGGGGAAATGGGTTTCTACTGAGGAAGTAGTTAATCTCTCAGAGGCTGATGGTACTGAATCTCTGGCCCAACTTAGTGATGATAAGGGAAATTCAAGAATAGCTTTCCCCTTCTCTTAGTAGCGTTTTTTTTTTAACCCACCCCACCCACTAGTTTGTCTATCTCCCCACCCCTTTCTCTTATCTTTTCCTTACCTCTTCCTTTTCTTTCCTGTTTCTCCTTCTATTTCTTTATAAGGTTAGATACATTTCTATATCAATTGAATACCATTGAATGATTAAATTATTCCCTCCTTGAGCCAAAACTGTTGAGATCAAGTTTCAGATAATGCTCATGCTCCTCCCTTCTTTATCTCAGTTGTAATAGGTTTTTTGTTCTTATTCATGTGATCTCCCAATGCAGTCCTTTTTCCACCTGTTAAAGTCTTTTTCTTTGATATTATCATATCAGAGTCCACTCATAACCACACCCTCAGTCTACAGTTCTCAAGAATTACATATATCATTTTCCCATCTATGGATGTAAACAATTTAACTTTAAATAATATATATTTTCCCCTGTTTACCTTCCTATCTTCTCTTGAGTTTTGTGTTTGAAGATTGAATTTTCTGTTTAGTTCTGTTTTTTTTTCCAATAGGAATGATTGAAAACCTCTTACTTCATTGAAGATCTATCACCTTCTCTGAAAGATGATGCTCAGTCTCCCTGGGTAGTTATTTCTTGGTTGTAACCTCAGGTTCTTTGTCTTCTGGAATATGGTATGCCAGGCTCTCTGATACTTTATTGTAGAAGCTGCCAGATCTTGGATAATCCTGACTGTTGCTCCTTGATATTTGAATTGCTTTTGTCTGGCAGCTTGCAGTATGTTTTTGCTTGATATTAGAGTTCTAGGGTTTTGCAACAATGTTCCTTAGGTTTTTCTTGTGGGATCTCTTTGCAGAGGTGATCAATGGATTCTTTTAATGATTATCCCCCTTTGTTTCTGTAAGATTGGCACAGTTTTCCTTGATGATCTCTTGAAGAATTCTATCCAGGCTTTTTTTTGGTCATGACCTTCAAAAAGACCAATAATTTTTAAATTGTCTTTTCTGGATCTGTTTTCTAGGTTGGCCGTTTTTCCAATGAGGCATTCACATTTTCTTCCATTGTTTCATTCTTTTTAGTTTGATGAATTCTCGATGCCTCATAGAGACATTAGCATCCTTTTGCCTGGTTCTAGTTTTTAATGTGTGATTTTCTTCAGTTAGCTTTTGTATCTCTTTTTCCATTTGGTTAATTCTACTTTTGAAGGTGTTTTCTTCAGTGGATTTTTATTTTTTGCATTTGATCACATGTATTTTTTTTTTGTTTTGACTACATGTATTTTTTAAGGAATTGCCTTCCTTTTCCAAACTGTTGACTCTCTCTTGCAGACCTCTCATTTCTTTTCTCATTTTTTCTTCTACTTCTCTTATTTGCCTTTTAAAATCTTTTCTGACCACTTCTAGAAAGTCTCTTTGGTTTTTAGACCAATTCATATCATTCTTTGAGATTTCCTTCGTGGACATTCTGTCCTAGTCTGAGTTTGTATTTTGGTCTTCCTTGTCACCATAGTAGTTTGCTGTGGTGAAGATTCTTTTCTGTTTCTTGCTCATTTTCTTTACTTTTCTTTTGATATTTCCTCTTTTTTTACTTTTATGGTCAAACTTTGTTCCTGGGGTAAAGGAGGCACTGTCCTAAGCTTCTTGTGTAGCTCTGAGCCTTGGCTTTGAGCACAGGGCCCCTTGTCTTTGCAGGGAGTAGTTTAGCATGCTCTTATCAAGAAACAGCCTGGTTTCCCAGAATTTGCCTTCTAAGCTGAGACTGGAGGCTGCCCCACTGGTCTGCTTTGCTATTGAGCCAGGACAGAGGATCTCAGTTGCTGATCTGCTGTGATTAAACACCTCTTACTGGCTTTCCCAGAGTCTGTCTCAGCTGGGCTGAATACTCTTTTCACCCTACTCACCATTCACCTTTTTTTGAAGTTTTTCCAATCTTTCTTGAAGTGGAGAGTGATTTTATTCTATCAGATTCTGTTCGGAGTCTTGGTTTCATGTGTTTTTTGAGGGAAACTGGGAGAATTCAAGTAGTTTTTTGACTTCACTCCACAATCTTGACTCTGCCCCTGGAAGACTTTTTTTTCCCCCTTAATGCTGGGAATCCATCCTCTACTTCTCAAATTTGTCTGAGCTTTCAGGGCCTGAATGTTGGTCTGGAGGTTCTGGTTGAAAGAATGATCAATCTCTAAATGAGGGGAAAGGTGGGACATTTTAAGGACCTAATCTATATTGGATCTAGGAGTTCTCTGCTGCTTTTAAATTTGGTCTTTCCTGGGATAGGAAGGAGTGGGGACACTTAAGATGAGCAGGGAGAGATACCATCTCCAACTCCCTGAGCATCTGCTGAAAGACCTTACCTTTCAGGAAATGCCTTTAATTTCCCCATCTCTGAAAGTTTTCTTTTTTTCTAAAATCTTGTCCTCCCAAATGGCTTAAACTTTCCTAATTGAAAAATGGACATGTTGGGGGCCAGATTATACCTGGAAAGATCAAAGAGTATACTTAAATGATAGAAAAATACTGGGTCATGATACCAGGGTTTGACAAGTGTTCTGAAAGACTGGGCTCATTTTGTTCCTATAATCCTGTGTGTACCATATCCTTGAAGGAAGACCAGTTTCAGTGGGCTGGCTAAATGAGAAATCCCAGATTGTCAGAACTAGGTATTAGTTCCTACTGGGATGTAACTGTAAGTTGTTTTCCCTCTTTTCAATTCGGGGATTGAACAAGGTGTTCTCAAGGATCTCTTATAGGTAACAAGCAGGCTTTAAGCCCATGAAGACTATAGGATTTGGGTTCCATTTGACTCCACCTTGGCTTAGCCATAATTTCAAGGAATTGCATGCACTTTGCACTGTGAGCCTTGTGATTTCAGTTTTCTTGTTCAAAGAATCAAGTAGCTCAATAATAATCCCAAAAGTTCCTTCTTCCTCAAATGTGACACTTTGAAAGTTTCTATTTGGGAGGGACTGGCATTAAGTGCTCTTCCAGCCCTTTACCACAAAGAATGTATCTCTTTTCTTTAAGGGAGATTTTTCCTCCCTTCACAATCAAACTTCTTAAATGTCAGATAAGAAACAATGGATCTTAGCATCTAGTCTTCAAGAATAATTAATTTAAATAGGAAGTTATCAAATGATCTGATTGCTTGGGAGAAGAGAAGGATGCAGCTACCCCATCAGCTACCTTAAATTACCCTTGGGTTTCTGTGTATGCCTTCTCTACCATTAACCTTCCTTCCCCTAAATTAATATATAGGTCCTTGAGGGCAGGTTTATTTTTTGTTTTTTTCTTTGTATCCCTAGCTTAGTCGAGTCAAGTCCAAGAGCATTTATTAAATGACTACTATGTGCGAGGCACTGTGCTGAGCCTTGTTTATACTAGGTACCTAATAAATGTTTATTGAATTTCATAACTTCTATTAAGGTAAAAAAAAAGGTTTAACTAATGGAATGAAAGCCTAATGTATGTGGTTGTCAGATGTCATAGCTATAAAAATTAGGTTGAATCACTAAATGTATAGTGATCAGAATGAGAACCTGGTGATTTCTAAAGTTTCATTGAGCTTTGGGTTCCATGTATTCTGTAGGATCTGGAACTTGCCATTAATGAGATTACACATCTAGAGTGCTGTGTTTAGTTTGGGGGACCTCTAGAGGAAGGAGACAGCATAACAAGATGGTATAGAAAGATGTCTTTTAGTTGAATAATTGAAAATTCTATGTAAAACTGACAAATAGAGGTAGGTCCTGAATTTTCTGCCATGCATTTTGCTTCCCCGTCATTCAAAATATTGCTCCCAGTTCTCCCAACCCTGATCACTCACTTAAGTTTTTTCACTTGTGTCAACACGGAAGACTTGGGATGCTTGTTGTCCTATTCCCATCCTGGAAGCTCCATGAGAGAGATCAAGTTTCTAAAAAGAACTTATGAAGTTGCAAGAAAATATTCAGGATTTTGATATTTGATAATAAAATGGTCCCAAGGAACTAAAACAGGTCCCTTCCCAGTATCTTTGTTTTCCTGTTGGCATTGCAGTTGGTCTGATATGGAAAAGCTTAATGTTTAGTTTTGAATAAATTGAGGAAGTAGAAGAGGGCAGAAAAGAGAAATGTTAGGTTAGTCACTAAAAAAGAGAAAAACATTTTTAATGGGACCAATACATTTATTACACTCAAGTGAATGATTGATTACCAGTAGTTGGTGTCTATAGACTGCTTTAAAAATTGCAAAATTCTTTACCTTTATTGTCTCATTTGAGCTTCACGATGACCATGGGGGCAGGTACTTTCCAGATGAGAAAAATGAAACTGAGACAGAACAATTCAGCAACTCCTCCACAGTCATACAGCTAGTAAATGAAAGTAATAGAAGTCAATCCAGACCCTCTCAATTCTCTAGCACCCTACACCGAGCTAAGAAGAGGAATCAGGGAAGAAAAACTGTTGTCCCATTAATGACCATCTTTTATTGAGCCCCTACTATTTTGAAGAATTTTAATATCAAGATTAATGGAATAATTTTAAATTATTTTTGAAGCATGAGTCCTATTATATATTTTTTAGTTCTGTTATATTTAAATCACTTTTTAACAAGATCTGATACATATACCAAAACATCCAGATACATACAAAATTATTTTTAGCTAAATATGCATTTCGTAGTATTAGAAAATTCATTTTAGGACACATTTCTGTTAGAGGAGCTATATATTCGATGTACTCTGTAGAAACAGTAGTCAGTCTTTTTAATAGGGTATCTTACAAAACTCTTTCCCCATTCTGACTGGAAGAGTTAAGATGAGCAAGTACTTATTAACATTATTTCATATATAATGCTACTTGGTGGTATAGTGAGGTTATATATTCACAGGCATCCAATCAGTATCAGAGTCAGGTCTCAAATTCAGATCTTCTGATGTAAATGCCATCACTTTTTCCACTATAACACATTTTCACTCTTATTAGGATACCTTGGATGTTGGAGGAACATTAATATCCATTTATACCATTTTGGATATGATTTTATTCTTCTGAAACAATTATAGAAGTTGTATATTTGGTTTAAGATGATGATGATGATGATGATGGTGATAATGTGTGTGTCCATAATCTTAGTTTGTGCTGAATGGTTGGTCAGGATTACAATGTTCCATTCTAATATTTTTCCAGTCATGTGTCTGTGCCACTACCTCTGTATACCTCAGATATTTTACCTATAAAATGGGCAAACTATTATGGTCCCTGACAGGGCTTTCCAGTGGTTAACTACACAATATTTCTAGGGACATATTACATTCAAGTTACTTCTTATATTATACCAAATGTTCAAGAAACAAAAAAAGTAAATATCTATAATAGTCAATTGGTGAATTTAGCAAATATAGATACTGGTCACTTTGAAAAGTATAGGTCACTAGAGCTAAATTTTATTTTTCAGCAACCTTATCCTGAATTTTCCAGAAAGTGATTTTAATTCTCCATTTAACTTGCCCTTGTAAATCTGGCTTTAGCTATGGGTGTGTTTTCTGGATCTTAAATTGTTTTTCTTTAACCTCCTCTAAATGGGCTTAAAATACTTTTTGATTCTCAACAGTTGTCTAGTCAGGAAATTTGCATGGAAAGGAATAGCAAGAGACATGATTGTAAACTCCCCCTTGCCTTCCACATTTGGCAAACCAGAGGAAATTATTGTTTACATAAATATTAGATGTGACTAGTTCTTATGGATGTCTATTATACATGAACCAAATTATGAGGCACAGAACAGAGTCTTCTTAAGCTTATGTACTGTTTATTCTTCTTTTGAAGTATAGATTATTTTAAGTACCAAACTGTTAAAAATAATACAAAAGCAGTTCTGTTTGGTAAGGGATAAACAAATGTGCCAGCCTTCAATGCTGGCAGATGCTTTGTCTCCCAAGCTAACCTTATGAGACTTTTACATGGTATTTTTTCCTTTTATTTTTTGTGCATAGAATTGGATTGCCATGCTTGTGTCTGCAGCACTTCCATTGACTCTATCTGTGTCTCACACAGGAAAAGAGGTGACAGGAAGGGCAGTTTATAAATTAATATTAGACAAAAATTTAAAAAAAACTATTTGCTTTGGATTTTAAAACGTAGACAAATTCTGCATGATTCAGAATACAGACGAGCCTTATATTGTTTTTAAAGGAACTGTGCTATTTTTGATTCTAGCATTTTAACAAATTAAACAAAGGGAGCTAGTGAGGTTTTTTTTTTGAACATGGTAAGTTAATTATATTCAGTTTTTCCATGTGTGCATAGGAGTTGAATGGAGCTCTGAATTCAGAAAGACCCAAGACTGTTTTTTTACTATTATATGATCATTCCTGCAAATGCATTTCACTTTACTAAGTGAAAATTGAGTACCCAAGTCCTATCATTTGTGTGGGAAACTATTTTTGTATTCAGAAGTTGATTGTTCTGTTGTTTTAATCATAAACTCATGTACTGAAGTGTTTATTTTTTCTCCCTTGAAGAAATAGGGGTATTTTTTCTTCTCTTATTTTGCAATTCATATAAAGACCTGATCTAGTACTCAGAATATTTTCCCTTTATAATTTTCTTAAGCCATGTGTTATATATATTGGTTAAAAGATTGCATGGAAGCTAATATCTTCAGCAGGGAAGAATGGTTAACAGATTCATTCAATAGTGCCCTATTTAACTAGAGTTTATCCATGGCAATTATTTCTTGGTTCAAAGTTACTGCACCTGTTTTCATTAGAATCATCAGAACCATTCAAGAAATGATAATTTGCTTGAATTTCCACATATCTGAATTTCACCTTGGCCAAATCCAAGTTTTCACAAACTAATATTTGCTGTCATGACATAGAATCTTAAATCAACAAGTGGTAATCCTTTAAGAATCAAATGAGAAGAAATTCAGAGTGTTGAACTTTATGCCATAATTTTCTCACTTATGAACATTAAGCTCTTTCTTCTGTCTATAGAAAGAAGTATTGATCTGGCCTTCAGAAAAAAATGCTGTTCCTCCATCAATTTATAACACATTTGTTTCACTTGTACCTACTTTCATATATCTTCTTGTATTTTTAAAACCTGTAGAACATAAGCTACTTGAGGACCAAGACCATTTTGTATTTGTCATGGTAGTAGAGAGAGAGCTAGCTTTGAAGACAGAAAGACCTGAGTTCAAGTCTCCTTCTAGCACATTGGTTGTATGACCCTTGACAAATGATTGAATCCCTCTGTTCTCTAGGCAACTCCATAAGACTCTAAATAATGAAGTTGCCCATCTGCAATGATTGAAGAAGTCTTTTCATTGAAAGTTCCATATTCCAATGAAATGACAGGTCCAGTCTTATCCCCATCCCCAGCACCTCGGACAGTGCTTGGCACATAACATTCAATAAATATTTCCTATTCTTCATTGAATATTAAGGCAGTATGACATACTGGATAGAAAATTACTCATGTAAACAAGAAGACCAGGTTTTCATTTCTGCCACTTGCTCTGTTACCCTGGTCAAGTCACTTAATGTTTCAGTAAACTCAGGATATTGTGAGTTAAATTGCAGAATGGTTGGTAGCAAGGTAGTAATTCCCTGCTGGGATTACTCTTCATCAGTAAAATCATGAGTAGAGAATATTAGAGGTTGCCAAGATTTCTTTCTTTAACGACTGCTCTTGGTATAAATGAAAAGTATTTGTGTTAAGGAATTGATATTTCCCTAGAGTACACTCATATGAGGAATTGTTGCATTGCAATACAAGGAGGGTAGCTGGTATAGTGGAAAGTATATCAGGGTTGGAATTAGGAAAGAACAGGGTTTGAACCCTGTCTTTGATATTTAATAAGCTGCGTGACCAAGTCACTCAGTGTCTCTGTTACTCTCTTTCTTAAATGACAAAATGTGGGTAATAATATCTGAAGAGGTGGTTATTGTCTTTCTTTTTGAAGAGGATCAAATAACATCACTTTGTTGGGGTCAAGATATAGTGTGTCCAATTGTGGTTGATCAGATCAACCTGAGCTTGGAACACTCTACCACAGGTTGTGTACAAATAGTCCAAATGAAGATTTGGAAGGAAGATGTCTCCAACTTTGCCCATCTCACTTCTTTTTGAACTACTGCAATTCTGCTTTGCTCAGAGAGCACAGTGCTTACTTTGATACAGGCACATCATGCTGGTTGGTCCTGTGCCAGTGTTTCCCATGTCTCACAATCATTCCAAAAGTCTTCAGAAAGACCTGGAGAGTCTTTTAAGCAAATGTACATTTGGCAGGACCTGCCTCACAAAACTATGGTGGGTCTCAAACTAGATAATGCATTGAAAATAATTGGTATTTTCCAAAGTGCTGTGCAAATATCAGTCAGTGATTATTGTGGTGTAAGAAATGGAATTTCTGCTAGAACATTTTGACAGAGTAGTTGTAATTCAATTAATCAACAAACAATTAATTATTAACCACCTGCTCAGCCCTGCGGACATGATAAAAATTATGCAAAGTGGATTCAACTATAGATAATCCAATGGGGTGTAAGAGGGAAGATACTAGCGTTCATTTTGTTCTCAGCTGAAGTTTTGCCACTGAAATGAGATTTTAGTGAATTTTTTCCCCTTGAATCATTTGAATGCTACACATTTTCTAAATCTTTAAAGTTATTTTCTACTCAACAATTTGGTAGCTTTGATTGCTTATGCCTTTTTCATAGCTGGGAATGTTAATCTTAATGCCAAAAATCTATTACTCTCAATAAAACTACTTACTAATCTTAATGTGATGGATGGGTGTGTTTCATTCTCACTAAGGGAGTCAGTCAACAAGAATTTAGTATGTGCTGTGAGCCAAGCACTGTGCTAAACCCTGGAGATGCAAAAAAAAAGCAAAAGATAGTTCCTGCCTTTGAGGAACTTAGAGTTTAATGGGGGAGACAACATGCAAACAGCGATAAACAAGCCAGTTACAGACAGGATGAATTTAAGAACTGGAAACTGAGATAATTCTCTTGGTGTAAAACAAAGCTTCTTAAACTGTGAGTCATGACTCCATACTGAGTTGTGTAACTGAATATGGGGCTTGTGAAAAATTTGGCAACAGTAAAAGATTTCTGAAGGCAACAACCAAAAATTAATTCAAAATCAAATGCGTAATGAATTTGAGGTGTTGCTGGCAGATCTTGTATGTTGCATGGGGTGGTTTCACCACAGCTTTGGTTCTGTACACACAAAATGCTTGCTTTGCACGAACACTACCAGAAACACCTTGGCTCAAATTTGAGGTGGGGTAGCATAAAAATTTCTCAGGCAAAAAGTTTAAGAAGTCCTAGTCTAAATGATGTGTGAATGAAATGAGTTTAGTGAGAATATGGGAGATTTTTATTATCTGAGGAGAATATAGAAAGTCAGATTTATTGATCAATTTATATTACTTTTGAATTTATCAGGAGAATGTATCATGACATTTATTAATATTCTTAATAACATGCTGTTTTACAGAATGATGGGATTGTACCTGGCTTTACATAAAATAAATTCATGAGATGAGAAATGATGAATTAAATAAAAAAGAAAATTTGTTTGTTAATTGGTTTTCTAATATTATAGTATTTTGAGAATGTCAGCCAAAATAATATATAATTGACCTTTTCAGAGGATGAAACTTTACAGCTTTCTAATTTGGCTCTGAAATATCAAGATTTAACAGCCTTTTTTCTGCTATTGTAATGTTTTCTTATAATATATAAAATTATGATTTTCCTTAGATTGGAGGTTTTTACTTTTTTAGAAAATGTTTAATTGACACTTTTTATATTACAGTCACTTAATAAATCTTCCTCATTTCTCCCTAGAGTACCCTCCCTTCTTCTTACAATGGCAACATGGACAGAGGCAAGCACAATTGTCTGATACATTCACTATGAATATTGTACTTGAGAAGTTTCTCTCTCAAGAGAAAGGAGTTATGTTGTATCATAAATTATCTGGGACTAACAATGATCATTGCATTTGATTTGAATTTGATTTTCTATCATTGCCATCATTAATATTACTATAGTCAATGCAGGTATTGTTCTTTGGGTTTTGCTTTTTTTTTTTTTTTTTTTTTTTACTCTGCATCAGTTCCTACAGCCTTCTCATATATCTTTGAATAAGTCATATTCATCACTTCTCAAGTGTAATAATATTCAATTACACTCATATATCACAGTTCAGTTAGTTTTATACATTATGGAGACAGATTGTGCTGGAGCCAGCTCAAACCAGCCCTTGAGGACTGATTGTTAAAATTACCCAATGAGCATTCTTACCTCAGAAGTTGGCAAATGCTACAAATCAAATCTTGATTTAATGTTTTTGTTGATTACTTAGTTGATTATTTAGTCTTAAGAGAGTGATATAAAAAGAGAGTGATATAGAAAATGTTAATTATGTAGATTAAACTTTAAACTATGTCAGGCATACATTTTTTTTTTTAAGGAGAGCTGGTTGTTAAACATTTACCCTACACCATTGTCAGGATGTCACTATCAGAGATGAATGATGCAAATATTTTTTTTTCTCATTAGCTTTCTTTCTTACTTTACCAAATTGATTTTGTTTATGTAAAAACTTTTAAAATTTTATTTAATCCAATTTTTCCATTTCACCTTTGTCATAATCTCTATGTTTTGTTTGGTTTTGAATTTTTCCATCAACCATATAGCAGTTGTGTAATGTTATCCATGGCATACTAAATCATTGCCAGTTTTCTTGACTTTTGTCTTACAGTCACTGGACTTCAATGACTAGAAGATAGAGTGAGACCGATGACTTTACCTCACTTAAATCTAATATGAGACATTACTCCATGATGGCATTGGTTCTCTTTGAAATGAATGACAAACAACAGTTGTATAAGGCACTTCTCTCAGTGGTGTCTAATTTATTTTATGTAGTCCTTTGTATTTAGATGTTATTTCCATATGAAGTTTATTGTGATATATTGATGTAAGAGATTTGTGTGACCTTTTCTGCTAGTTTGCCTTTAAATTTCTCAAAGGTTATTATTGAATTGGAACTTTCTCTCAGGTAGTTTATGTTCTTGGGTTTATGGAATACTGGCTGCTCTGTTCATTTGTCCTTAAGTTTTGCATATCTAGTCTAAATGCATGAATTTTTTTTAAGAATTTAAGAGCTCAAAGGATCATTAAATGTTAGAACTAGGAAAGAACTTTGGAAATTATTCACTTAAATTTTTCTGCTACCTATTTTTCTTACCTCCCATGACGAGGAAAAAGGTAAGTGACATGCCCAAAGTCACAACCTGTAAATGGGACAGCTGGAGTATGAACTTGGTTCTTTGGATTCCCAATGGAATGGTCTTACCATTTTATCTTGTACTAACCCTTATACATTTAATATAGCTCACTTTGTAATTACAGAGCACTTTTCTAAAAACAATGATGTAAATCAAGTAATTCATGTATTATGTCCACTTTACATATTAGGAAACTTGTGACTCAAAAAGGTTAATATTATTTTGAAAGATCCTAACATAGTATCAGGGCAGAGACTCAAATGAAGTGTCTTGTCTCTGAGTACAGTATTCTTAACATTCTCTCGTGCAGACATGACTACAGATTCAGTGAGAGTAAGAGAACAATTTATTATACTTCAGAGAAATGAAATGCAAATGTGACCTACTTTTAGAAATTATAAAAATATGTTTTCTAATATCAAAAATTTAATAGTGATTCTTTCTGGTAGTATCTGACTAATCACCTCAGTTGTTGAACTGGAGAAAGCTACCTTTTAGTTTTATTTTTATATCCATTGAAAAGAAAATTTCTTTATAGCTATTCTTTTGGGAAAAAGTAGACTATTTATGGCATATTCATATTCATTTTTTCCCTAAGAGTTTTATTCAGGTGTGGAAGAAAAACAACTCTTGGTCAGCATCTCAAATTTTTTTAAGCTTTTTATTTTCAAAACATATACATGAGTAATTTTTCAACACTGACCCTTACAAAACCTTGTGTTCCAAATTTTCCCCTCCTTCCTTTCACCCCATCCCCTAGAGGGCAAGTAATCCAATATATGTTAAGCATGTTAAAATATACGTTAAATTCAATATATATAAACATATTTATACAATAATATTGTTGCACAAGAAAAATCAGACCAAAAAGGAAAAAAATGAGAAAGAAAACAAAATGCAAGCAAACAACAAAAAGATAAAAATGTTATGTTTTGATCCACATTCAGTTCCCACAGTCCTCTCTCTAGGTATAGATGGCTCCCTTCATCACAAGATCATTAATACTTCCTAGCTGTGTGACATTGGGCAAATCACTTAATCCCAATTGCCTCAGCAAAAACAAAAACAAAAACAAGATCATTTTTTTGAAGAACTGGCCGCAATCATATTATATTTAGAGTCCATCAGATTTGATCATAATATAATCTTGTTTTTGCTGTGTAACAATGATCTTCTGATTCTGCTGATTTCACTTAGCATCAGTTCACTTAGCACCATGTAAGTCTCTCCAGACCTCTCTGAAATCATCCCGCTGGTCATTTCTTATAGAGCAATAATATTCCATAATATTCATATACCATAATTTGTTCAGCCATTCTCCAGTTCATGGGCATTCATTCAGCTTCCAGTTTCTTGCCATTACAAAAACAGCTGCCACAAACATTTTTGCACATGTGGGGCCCTTTCCTTCCTTTATGATCTCTTTGGGATATAGGCCCAATAGAAACACTGCTGGGCCAAAGGGTATGCACAGTTTGATAACTCTTTGAGCATAGTTCCAAATTGCTCTCCAGAATGTCTGGATCTGTTCACAATTCTACCAACAATGTATCAGTGTCCCAGCTTTCCCACATCCCCTCCATCATTCGTCATTATCTTTTCCTGCCATCTTAGCCAGAGTTGTCTTAATTTGCATTTCTTTGATCAATAGTGATTTGGAGCACCTTTCCATATGACTAGAAATGGTTTTAATTTCTTCATCTGAAAATTGCCTGTTCGTATCCTTTTTGGTCAACATTTTTAATGCATTTTTTGACTATGGAAATATCCAAAGTTGATACTGTGATCTTTTTTAGACCATCATCTCTTTTAAGCCTAATTGAAGAAAAATGGATTTTTGGGGGCAGCTAGGTGGTGCAGTGGATAGAGCACCAGCCCTGAAGTCAGGAGATCCTGAGTTCAAATCTGGTCTCAGACACTTAACACTTCCTAACTGTGTGACCCTGGGCAAGTCACTTAACCCCAATTGCCTCAGCAAAAAACAAAACAAAAAAAAGAAACATGGATTTTTTTTTCCAGTTACATGACTGATATATCAGAATGTTGTTGTTTGCCACTTAACTAGGATAAGTAAGAAATTTAGCTCTAAATATCACTAATATAAATAAGTAGTGCCTGTGGAATGCGAGACTCAGAGAAAGGAAAAGAAGTCTAAGATAAGAAATGAATGATTAGGAGAGATATGTGAGGGATAGTAAAATAAATAGGTATCATCATCATCATTATTATGCTGATGGTTGCATGTTTTTCAAGGAAACAGTAGAAACTCATTGTAGGTTGCAAACATAAGATATTTTAATTGACAGGACCAAGAAGTGAGAATTTATATATCTGCCACTCATTTTGTCTCATCATCCTTTCTATAATAGGTGTCTTTCTAACATGATTTCAGGGAATCTATAGAATATTATTTGCTAATACTTTTCACTAAAGTACAAAAAAATATCAGTTCTTTCATCTAGTTGCATAAAAGTTCACTAAACCTTAAAAATAAAGCAGGATAGTGCTTCATCCCAGGATCTTTTCTATCTGAACTCTGTTGGACATAAAGACGAGCAGAACAAAATGATAATACCAATGATGGTAATGAGTTCTAGTACTTTTATTCAACTAAAAATTTGAATAACTTTTTACATGTGCAATAGTCCTTGGAATATCTGATATAAAAGAATAATAAAATGGCTCTTGGACTAGAACTATTTTTCTTTGAAACCTTTTAGAAAGAACTATATAACACCAATACTTTTTAAACAAGGAGGCATTACTTTGCCAAGCCATATTAAAACCTGAAACAAGTACACACCACTGTATTTGTCAAATATAACACAACTTAGTTGAACTGTGGTGGTGAGCTTCAAAATCCTACTTCAACCCTGTTCTCCTCTGAATCCAAGATTATCCACTACACTTTACTTGCTCTCAGAAATGGATCCATTTGGCTACAGAAGAGCAGGTGCCATTTAATTGTCTGGATTAGATTTTATCTTGAGACTGACAAATCAGTAAATATTTATTCCACATCAAAGGAGGGCTTTAAGATGATCATAGAAAGTGTGTTTCCAGAGCACTAAATTGTGCTTGTCCCATGGAATCAGGATTTCATAGCTTGAAGGGGCTTTTTGGATTATAAGCTAACTGCCATCTTTAGTGATGGGGAAAGCATAGCCTAGACACATGAGATCGGCTTGCCTACAGTCATATAGCTTGTTATCTATCCCCTTACCCCAGAGAAGTCAATCTCCCCAATTTCCATTACATTGTTCTTTACAACAGACTATCTTTCACTGAAGAATTTATCATGTCACATGTATAATTGGGCCAATTTTTATTTAAAATGTAATTTTATTATCTAATAAGATTTTGCAAAGTTTTTTTTCTGTAGTATTCTAAATTAATTCCACATTAATCCTGGGTAGCAGCCTTTTGCAGTATAGCACTTTTTCTCTCTTTTTCTTTGAAAGGATTTTTGAAGTCTGATCATTATCCATTCGGGCTTCCTGACCTAGGCAGCTTTTATGCTGCCATTATTTTGCTGTTAATGTTCCATTTTCATTAAAAAATAAATGATATAAAATGAAATTTACTTCAAACACTTTAATTAAAAGCCATATACCCTAACCTTTTACAGTATTAATTAAAAGCCCAAAGCTTTGCTCAGATTTACAATTTACTGATTGAATTTGGGTCAGCTTTACCTGGGAGTTTCGAGGCTATGTCAAAATTGCAGAACTGTTGCAGATTTTAGGTATACAGCCTTTAAAAAGCATGACACCCCAATAGCTTTTTCCTGGGCAATAGCCATTCAAGCGACAGATTTCAGATCTAGGTAACAACAGCTGCTTGATTGTCCTAGAAGCCATTTTAAATAGCCTGACAAATAACCTCACTCTCTGGGATATTCTAGCTGCTCTGTAGAGACATATCATTATCACCAAAAACATTTTTTTTCTTAAAAAACAAAAATAAAAACAAAAAAATCTGTTCTGTAGTGGCTGTGGATAAGAAACCAACAAGTGGTTTCTATTTCTTAGCCTATAATATAGGTTTATTTATGTATTTATGAACTGGGTGTATTACTATTGCCATCTGCCTTCAGGAAACATTGGCACAGTTTAAAATTACACATTAAAAGTGCCACAACGCCATAGAGTCTGTCTCTGCCTGCCCCACTCTGTGTCTGAATGACTCTGCGTGCTACCAGATGTGTTGAATGGCTCTTCCAAAGATGGCTCCCTGCTCTTTGCATCTGTTAAGACTCAAATGGATTATTTACTCAAGCCCAGGTCTGAAATACATTATGCTCAGTAAATGTGTTCCTGATCTCACCCTTTTCAGATCAGAATGGGAGGGTAACTGGTATGTAAAGCTTCCTTCCTGCTTTTGATCAAACCCTGCTTTCTTATCTCTATCTTCAAGGTCACATGTAAAATAGAGACAGGTTTCTAACGTTATTAACTGGAGTGGTTTATAGCAGCTGCTGCCTAATCAGAGATCATTATGACTGTTTAGTAATAAGCCCTAGGACAAATAAAGAGTCACATATCCCCCTCAGTTTCCAAAACACACAAATTCGTAGTACTTTAGATGGTCACTCTCATAGATGGATCTGCCATCATTTGGTGTCACTGTTTTAATTATATATTTCATAGAATTATGAATTTAGAACTGGTCTAAGGGACCTTTATCATCTTCTATTCCAAGCCCTTTCTTTTACAGATGTGGAAGATAAAGTCCATGGAAGTGAAGGTACTTCTCATCCTATACACGGTAGAAAAGTTTTTCATTGTTCTTTCCATTTCACCATGCTGACCTCTGATTGCAAATTCAGACTCATTTAAACAAGCCTGCAATGATTGTGCTTAAAAATTTAATCATTTTTCATTTCATCAGGATTGTTAAAGATTCCTCTGTTAGAAGTGGATTCATAGTCAAGAGAATGTGGATTTGAATTCCCCTTCTGTTATTTACTAATTTTGGCACTTTGGGGATATGCCTTTACGTCCCCAGCCCTCAGTTTCCCCATCTATAAAACTAAGGGATTGTACTGGACCCCTCTGAGGTTCGGTCTACCTCCTAGCCAGTGATCTTTAAGCTATTATCTCTTCTGTGCTGTTAAACCTAGCAAAGCCTATTTGCTATTTAAAGTAAGGCTTTGAGCAAATAAGGTGGTTTGGAATGCAAGGAGTTATTAATTAACATTACAGCATAGCTTTAGGATATAAAACCACAAAGCAGCTTTCTGGCTGGTTGTCAGTAAGGTCACACATGTGTAAATAATCCTTAGTTAACAACAACAACAAAAGCTCCCCAGCCTTTTCTTTTCTCTGTATTTTATCCTTTTCACAATGACAATGACTGTAGTGAGAATGCTTGTGGCTCTGTTTATATAATTCCATGATAGCAAGAAAGCGATCATGGTCCTTTTGTTTTCTCTGAGCTTTAGAATAATAAAGCATCCCAGAAACGAATTCTCTGCCATATTCTTAGGCTTAAATGAGATAGTATCACCATTTTGACTAGGTTAGGTCAGGCAAGCTTTAAAACTAGACTAGACAACTAGACCAGCAAATAAACCAGCAGAATGGTCTAGGTTAGGTAATCATGCTTATATTGTAGATTTTTTTTTTGTTGTTTTCAATGCCTATTTAGAAAGAACATAAGACCTGGAGTCCTAGATTTGTGGGTCCAGGATTTTCTTCTTCTACTTCCTACTTATATCACTTCAGCAAGCCATTTAGCCTTCTTGTGCCTCAGTTTCCCTGATCTGTAAAATGAAGGGTAGACTAGATAATCATTAGAGTGCCACCTAGATATAAATCTGCGAAAGTCCCTTCCTTACATGGAGGCAACTCTGGGTCCTTGAAGGCTGGGCAAACAGGCAGAAAGAAGAGCTTTTGACCTGAAAGCTCTTGCAGGATCTCTGTAGCAGGAAAGACTTCAAATACTCTCTTGGAACTGGTCTGTGTCTATTCTCTGAACTAGCAAAGTTCAAAGAGATTCATTACCAGATGTTTGGCTACTGAGTCTTTAAGTGTTTTTGGCTATAGCAGCTCATGGTGCTAAAAAAGACAAGGAGTAATGATCTGTATCAGTTAAAGGAGTACCCACACTAATGAATATACAGAACATTTTGAAATATTGAAGGTTATGAATGTCAAAAAACTACTTTTAAGCAACATTTGCATTTCTATCAGCATATTGGAGAAATATTATTTTTTTCCATCTCAAATGTTGATAATATTGAGCACTTTCAAAAATTTAAAATTAAGATATTATACTATAGCTTTAGTTTTTAAATAAAAAAATCTTATAAGTCTATTTTGAAATAATTTTCTTAATAAAAAATCAGCATTGACAGTAGTATACTAGAATAATAGATACTGTCCTTTCCCTTCATCTTTTTTTCTCTTCCTCTTCCCTTCCTTCCTTTTTCCTTCTCTTTCTTTCCTCTGCTTCTCCTTTCCTAACCTTTCTGATTCTGGTCCTGTTCTGCCCCATTTGCCCTGTGTCATCTTCTTCAACCTTACTCTTCTTTTCTTCTTCTCTCCCTTCCTTCCCTACTATCTCTCTCTCCCTTTCATCCTTATGCACCCACTTGGACATGTAATTATCTTTAAATATTTGAAGATTGGTTATGTGGAAGAAAAAAGTATTAAACTTCTTGTACTTGGTTCCAGAGGACAGAACAAGGAGCAAAGTTGAGGAAGGAGATTAGAGAGGGGAGTTGTGAAGAAGTATACCTCACCTTGATATCAGGGAAAATTTCATAGTAATTAGACCAATAAAAAAGTGGAATAGATTTCTACAAGTGGTAGTCAGTGCCCTCTTCCTGGAGGACTGGAACCCCACTTGACATCCATTTTATAGAAGAACAATTCTTGTTTAGACACAGAATTAGATTTCCCATTCAGCTCTGAGATTATGTGACTTTTATATGACTCAAACAGTGGGCTCTTTCTTAAGTGAATTATTAAAGCAGGCATGTATGGTGGTTAAAGTTCACCTTAGTTTATAATAATTCTGGCACTATCAGTATCAGATATATTAAAACTTAAAATATAGAAGTGACATATTAAACATCTATAATTAGGTCTGAATTATTAGAGAAATTAATGAATTGAGAATTGTTCTTTAAACAGAGTTTGTGATATCCCCATCAAAAAAGTAGTGCTAGTTCTGTTGACAGGTCATGACAATCTCTTTCTATGGAGAAATATGGTTCTATGGGTTGGACTGAAGGCTTATTTTAAATTTTTATCTGAGTATAGACATAAAGAAAACAAAGTCACGGAACAATGGACATGTAAGTGAGTGAACCATATCTAATCATCTGAAAAACAGAACTTTCAGAGGCAACAAGAAAGTTAATATAGAAAATTGCTAACATTAGAAAAAGATGGATATGAAGAAATTACACTTAGGAGTAGGAGTTTTGGTTCAGAGTTGCAATAAAATTTTATAAAAGCCTTTAAGTGTTTTAGTATTATAATCTTCCTACATATAATAATTGGGATAATCTTTTTTTTCAAAAAATCTAATCAACCATTTACATAAATTACATTTGTGTATAATTTATGTCTAAATGAGTAATGAAGCAGTTAAAAAATTTGACATTGCTGCTTATGAAATGTACATGCAAAAGAGTATCACTAGTCACTACCCAAGAATGTTAAAATGTCATTCTACCCATTTGAAATAAGCCTTTTTATATTAAACAACCAATCAATGAAAACCCTAGGTATAGCATAAATTACCCAACAACTTAGTCGTGCCTTGGATGGAATGATTGCCAAATGCTGTAATGAGACACACACATTTGTATTTAAATCTGGACATATAATTCACAAAGAGACAGCATGTCTTTATATTTTGCTCATGCTTTCTTAGTCACATTGGCACCAGTGTTCAATAGATTGCAAACCCATGGCTATATCACAACATAGGAAACAGTGTGCTCTGTATGGTTCTATAGGACAAATGGATAAGCCTTGCTTTTAGTTAGCTTAATATCTCCTGTGTAAATCTGGATTTTTAATAAAAATTAGATGTTGAACATTTATTTTGCAAAATAATTTTCTGCTGCTTTCATTTAAAAATGGGATCTTCTACATGAACCTAAAATGTGATTTGTTGCTAAAAAATTCCATAACAAACTTGTGTACTACTTTTTCTAGGAAAACATTTTGTAGTACACTGTGGATTATAGGGTCATTGAGTTAGGGCTTGAAGGGACCCCAGAAGTCATAGAGTTTAATATTTAACTAATTGATGAAGAATTGAGCTCATGGGGAGCCCAAGTGATTTGCTTATAATTACATCACCAGTAAATGATCAAAGTGCAATTTGGCATAGTTTTGACGTTTTAAAAAGTGAGAATATATGCATTATCACAATTATTTTTAAAAAAAGGTATACTCAAGAAAAAATAATTTATTCATTCACAAACATTTATTAAGCACCAACTAAGTTTCAAGGAAAGTCAGTATGAGGTAATAGCTTGAAAGCTGATTTTGGAGTCAGAAAAACCTGAACTTATATTTTGCCTTTGGCATATTCTTGGTCACCCCATAAGTCACTTACATTCTCAATATCCCAGGAAACTATCTAGTAGAGAACAGAGCAGTTCCTAATCTGCTTTGATAGAGGAAATTTCTTTCCTGAGAATCCTTAACAAAAAGAAATAACAGCAGAACAGGTCTAGTCCAATCTCTGTTTTTGTCTCATCTTCCTCTTTCTTTCTTTCTGTCTTTGTCTCTATAATTTTATGCACTGAGTCATACAGCTTTGCTATGGCAAATGTTTCCAACCCTCACAAGAGTTTCTAACACTTAGTAATAGGCTCCATGCCCATAATAACCTTAAATTCAACAAGAAAATGTAGAGAATATAAAAATTATCTAATGCTGTATGTTAGGCAGGATATTCAAGAGAATGCCTAAGCATTGTATTCACATATTTAGCTACACTCCCTTCTTTATTTCACTGGTCCACATGGGTTTGGTTTAAATTACCTTCAATGTTCTGGGGGTTCATTCTTGT
This sequence comes from Myrmecobius fasciatus, assembly GCA_023553655.1. Classification (NCBI taxonomy): domain Eukaryota; kingdom Metazoa; phylum Chordata; class Mammalia; order Dasyuromorphia; family Myrmecobiidae; genus Myrmecobius; species Myrmecobius fasciatus. The sequence continues at coordinate 301,778 of JAJPUD010000449.1, read as the reverse complement.
TTTTAGCCTATTCACTAGTGTGCTAGTCCCCAAAGGCATTGCCCCAAGCACTTAGAAAACTTTTTATTCTGTGCTAGACACTTTGTCAAAGTTGGTGTGCACAACACATAACACATGTGTGATCTGGGAATGAGAGCTAGTTAAGCTTTCCTGGGGCTTATGGTAACCAAAACACTATTAAAGCCCAATAAAGGAAGCTGTAATCAAAAAGGAATTATAATAAAGTCCAGTTAGGTATTAAACTGCATCTCTAGGCTGAATTGCTTTCTTTTCAAGAAGTATAGTGTATACTACCCATATTTCTTATGTTAATAAAATAAAAAGCCTTAGCCTTCTATAGCTCTGGCACTAATTCTCATTGTTCCCTCTGGGAATTACTTGATTAAGAAACACTTTGGGTATAGACAGTCTGGTTCATAGGTTTTTCTTAAGACTAGCAATGAATGTTTGCATTTTAAGAATATACTTCTGAACTGGCTAGGATGTATAGTTGTGATGTAATGCAATCAGCTTTCAACTGGACCAGTCCTCCTCATTCTCCTTTTTCCCATGGGTCTGAGCTAGAGAGTAGTTTACTAGAATTTGGCTGTAGCTAAGTTTCTTTCAAATCTGGAGAAAATAGATGGTGTCCTGCTGTTTCTTTCAAACATTTTTTTTCTTGTCTACATTTTGTCTGGCTGGAAAATATTCAGTAGGGATATATATTCTAAATGCAGCAGACTGAGATTTTAAATGTATGTAGACAACAAATCTGCCTGGACCAGAATTGATTGATACTCATTTCAATTAATATCACCCAGCACCTACTATATTCCAGGTATTGTGCTAGACACTAGGGATACATGCATTCTCCAGGGTGGGGGGAAGACAATATATAGAAACAAGCAAATAGAAAATATATACATAATATAAAGTCATTTGGGTGACAGAGGTATTGTAGCATTTCAGGTTTTTTTAAAAAATGAATTTTGTTATATTTTATCAAGTTGTATAAAGTATTCTTTTGGTAACTTGATTGGTATGGCATTTAAAACACAAATTAACTTTCATAGTATTGTCATTTTTATTATATTAGTACAGCCTAACCATGAACATTGAATATTTACCCAGCCATTTTCCTTGTTTTGTTTCTTTTAGAACTTTGTAATTGAACATATGTAAGTCTTCTGTGTTCTTCAGCATGTTGGTCCTCAGATAAGTTATGCATTTTGTAGTTATTTGGAATGAGATTTTTAGTTCTATTTTCCCTCATTATTGTTATATAGAAATTCAGTTGATTGTAAGGTTTACTTTACAGTCCGGTGTTTATGTGTGGGTAGCCTTTGCAAAAGCACCAAGGTAGATGTATATTGTGTTTTGGAAAGAACAAGTATATCTATCTATCCAAAAAGTTTTCTCTAATTACATGTTAAAACCATTTTTTAACATTAAAAAAAGTTTTGAGCTCCAAATTCTGTTCTTCCCTTCTTTACTCCCTTTATCCCTCCCTGAGAGGATTAGCAATCATATATGGGTTATATGGTTGAGCACTCCTCCTCAATTTAGTAGACTCTGAGAGCTGCTTGTATCCCCAAATTGAAAACCCTAGAAACCCGAAGATGTATCTCTTCAAATTTAGTCTAATATGGCTGCTTCTTGGACAGAGGACACAGAATCCATCCTCAGGCTCTTGCGCTAAGTGATTCTAGCTTGGAAGGATTGATTAGAGTTTCAGTTTTCTGGCAAAGACTGAAAACTAGAGGAACTTCCATACCACAATGAAGAAATGGACCACAGTTTGAGATGGAAATTAGAAATGGGGAGGAAAGGAGGAGAGCTCAAGGGGCTTGGGTGGGAGGCAGGCAGGAAAAATGACAGACAGAGAAGAAAAGTTCTTCTAGTTAATGGAAGAAACTGATACAAAGATTGTTATGTAGAGTGTAACACTTTGGGAGAAGAAATCAGTCAATCCATAAGCATTTATTAAATACCTACTATGTTTTGTTTGATTATTATGTTGGTTTCAAGAGTTCAATTTTCCTTTTTTTCCTCTTGGGGTGGGGACAGATGGGAGGGAAAAACAATAGATTCAAACTAATTGAAGGAAATGAAAATTAAGCACTTTGTATATTCTAGGTACTAGGCTAGATGTTGGGGATAAAAAGCCAAAAAATTCCCTCTCTTCAAAGAGCTTCTTTGCTATCACAGAAGAGAAGGGAATCTGATGCAAGGGAGGAATATGGTATCCTAGGCATTATAGGGATAGGTTTAGAAGAGAATCAGAAAACATAGGATGTTTAAAGACTGGATGAGAAGTAAGAACAAATAAGATAATTGAGGCTTCAATTCATTTTATGATCTTGATTTATGTGATTTTTTATTAATATGACTCATACAATAGGCTATTGTGGACCTGGCAGACTTTGCTTATGACCTTGACTATGACCTTGGAGCTAGTTCAGAACCATAATCACAGTAAAACACATATAGGTGCTTTTTCTCCCCCTTATAAGCCAAGACATATTTAAGTCTGCTTAAGGTTTACACCTGGACTGAAGTTTAGAGGCCATCTAGTTCAATTTCCTTATCTATGATGAGGAAACTGAGTTTTGGAGAAAAATGACCTATCCAAGTTCATATAGTTAATGAAGAGCAAAGTTGATATTCATTGTGAAATGATCATACCATCTTCATAGGATACTGAGATGACTGGAATTGATGGGTGATGAGTTCTCCTGGGAGATCACTTTGGAAAGGTGGACCAGATTAAGGAGGACCTTGATTACTAGACTGAGGAATAAGAACTTCATCAGTAAGGTCAATATTTGCCAAACTTTTTGGTGGATCCCATTTGTTCTCCACAACATGACCAGTGGTTCTCTGAGAAAATGAAGATACTGCTAATGTTTTTCCCTTTAAAATATGTGAAGTTACATATTAAAGTGCTTATCAACATGTGACAGTTTTCAACATGAAAATTTATTTATTTTATTTTTATCCAAAATTGCACCAAATCCTTTCACCTAGGGCACTCCTTATTGCTCAGTCTAATTCGGTTCCCTCTTCTTAGATCAGAATTTCCATAAATATATATTTAATTCCAGAAGTGTTCCATGGCCAAATGAATTATGAAAATTGTACAGTAGGCATTAAGAGTCATATACTGGTCATGGCCAAATCATGCAAATGTATGAATGAAAATAATACATCAAAACCTTTTTAGAAGATGCAGACAACTTAACATATCTGAAAAAAAGCTGGACTTGGAGTCGGGAAGATTTGGATCAAATATTTTCTCTGCAACTTACTACAACCAGAAGCAAAACATTTGATTTTTCTGATCCTCAATATACTGATTATTAAAGTACCTGAAGAACCAACCTGAGAGATTTGTTGTGAAGCTCAGATGAGATAATATATGGAAAGTTTTATGAATTTTAAAATTCTAAATACATGCCAGTCATTATAATTCTCTCTTCATCATAATTCAAAAGAGTTTAGAAGAAATGCTCTTGAGATCAGTACTTATCCTGCTCCTATTTTTTTCTGTTTAATCACTTTTGAAATGTTGCACTGGTAAATACAATAACTACTTTTGGTAATTGAATAACAGTATTGAGGCATAAATATCTTTGTTCTGGTAAATATCTTTGCACTGTAGTATCTTTGCTAAGAAAATCCCATGGACAGTGTGATCTTTGGGACCATGAAGAATTGGACATGGCTGAAGGACTGAACAATAATAATTGAAGTATAATCTCAGTAGGTTCACTGAAGGCATTTTAGAGACAATTCCATTATCAAGCAAGCTGATAGTGATGGTATATATTTCAACCTGTGCCCGCTCTGTTTTGATTCCTCCCTTAAGGAGGAGGAGCCCAATGCAATCTTTCTCATTGCCTTCTAGAGAAAAGAGAGAATTGTCACCTCACTCAATTAACTACTTTCCTGGTTTCAGTAGATTGTATGCACCAAGGGTTTTTTTTTAGTCCTAACGATTTTTTTTTGCTAACAAATTCCATCTCTATTAAATAAATGGATTTTAACATCCACCCTCCTTCACACTGAACCTGTACACCCTCTCCATCCACCCCCTATTCTAGACCCAGTTTGTACTACAGAATCCCAATTATATTTATAGATCCTCAATACAGTTTATTTCCCTCCTGGGTTTCCTCTCTTCATTCTTAGTCTCCCTAAATACAGTCAAGTAAATATTAAGTCACACGGCTTAGATAACTATCTAGTTTTAAGATAGTTTTAAATGTGTAAAACCCCTTTATGTACATAATTATTAAAGAGATAGCAGATCTAATGCTAAATTTTTCTGGCTCCAGTTGTGAGGGAATTCCCTTTCTATTTTGAAATAGGTAAAAATCAGGAAAAAGGTAAAACCAAATAAAGACAACGGGGATCTACACTCTTATTTTGAGGGGAATATAAATCTAGTCTCACCAAAGACATCTATGAATCAGTATTCAGAATAATAATAATAGATTCTGAATAATTCTTTCCTTGCATTGCAGTCTTTAGTCACTGCCGTGGTTGAAGAGAGTAGAGGTAAGTGATCTCTAAGCACTCAGCTACTCATGAACACTGCTATTCTAAACATTTTCAAGGTCAAAGACTCCACTTTTATTGTCTATATGCTGCATAAATCACTTAACTTCTGCCTGCCTCAGTTTCCTCAACTGTAAAATGGGGCTAATAATAAAACCTATCTTTCAAGATTGCTGTGAAGATTGAATGAAATAATATTTTAAAGCATTTAGCACAATGGCACAAAGTAAGTGCTTCCTTCTTTCTTTCCTTCTCACTCTTTGTCTTAGTGTAGGGAAAATTTTGCTACTTTCCTAAAACCAGTGTTCTCACTGGAACACCGGAAGATGCTTCTGTAGGAAGTGTCTATGATCTCTTTAGCTTTCATATGTCTGGCTTTAGAGAGGAGACTTACCTATGAAAAACAGTGAACATTTCATGTATGATTCTGACCACCAGGGAATTTTTTCTACGTATATTGTATAGCATGTTTTGTTTCCTTATATAATCTGTAGGATCCAGGTTCCTTATGGATAAATTTCCTATTATTTCTGATACTAAATGGCTTTTACAATCCCCCTCTATTTCTGTAAAGCAATTCTCATGACTTTTCCATTTGGTAGCTATGACTTTGTTGAGATATTGCTGCTTGAGCTCAGGTAGATGTTGCCCATGGAGAGCCTTTTGATTTCACTTTTGTATCTCAGTTGTTTTTATAGGTTTCATCTGGATTTAAAACCAAAATTCAGTGGTTGTACCTATTGTTACATTTTATTGTTATTGCTCAGCAAGGTGATGTCTTTAGCCCTAGAAGTATTTCTCTAAGTTTTTAACTTGTTTATCATGCACTCTGGGAACAGCTCTCAATTCTCTTCCTTCCTTGTGATGAAAAAATGTTCTTTTTTTGGCTTAACTGTCATGATATGAGTCCTGAGTTTCATTAAGAATATCTGGGTTTGTGTTTAGATATTTTCTAAAACTGTAATTGCCTATTCTACTATTGCAAAACTGAAAGAGTTCTTATTGCCTAAATGTTAATCACTTTGTTATCCTTTTTATTAGCTAATTAAAATCATAAACAAGCCATGGAGTGATGGCAGAGGTGGGGTGATACCATTTCTACACAATAATATGGATTCAGTGCTTCTGTAGTCTTCTCCCTACTCTTTCTTGCCCTCAAACTGTTGCAGAATCTGATTGTTTTTTAGACCAAGTCCCAAACAAACGTTTTACTTCCTATTCCATCACTTTCTGATTTTGTGCCCCAGAACCCTTGCTCTAGTCCCAACTCTGGTGATGACAGAATAGCTTAGAGCTAGTTTTCTTCTGAACCTAGATGATTAATTTAGTCCTTTGACTACAAGGACTTATTGCTACCTCCCATATATAGCTTTAGCTTTCTATTGAGGGGCCAAATGAAAAAGAATGCATGAAAGGTATGGGATGGAGTCTTGTTTTCCCCATGTTTTTCCATTATGATTATTTGTCAAAACCCTCAGAAAATACCAGACCCTGACTGTTTCAGGGATAGAAGAATAAGGGAGAAGCTATTAGCAAGCTAAGAAAAATCATGGATAGAAGCAATAGATGTTTGCTTAGAAAGAAAAAAAAATGTAAGTAAAGCCTTAGTGTTTTTAAAATAGTGGAGAAGTGAGGCAGCTAGATGGTGCAGTGGATAGAGTACCAGTCCTGTAGTCAGGAGGACCTGAGTTCAAATTTGGTCTCAGACACTTAACACTTCCTGGCTGCATGATGCTGGGCAATTAACCCCAATTACCTCAGCAAAAAAATTGGGGAGAAGTATCTAAGAATGTAGTTGGTACCAAAAATTGTTCTACCCCACCTTGTTTTTCTGTTCTAGGCTATGGAAGCTACTATTGATGACTTAGACCTGGTGGTGGCAAGTTTGTGTGTGGGCTGTGTGTGTGTGCAAATGTGTGCAAGCATACAATTGTTTCCTACTACTTGACAAATGGGGGAGACCAGGGAAGGAGAAAACCATGACCTTATTATAGCTTGAGGTGCTGGACTATTACATATAATTTAATAATAATTACTATTCATTTAGTATTACAATTCAGCTCTATTATGGATTTAGTAGTCTTCTAAGGGTTGGCCTGAGAATTTGTCATAAATAAAAAAATGTTTCTCTGGGACAGAATACTCTGAGTTCTAGACAGCTGATTTACAGATGCAACTTTAGAACACAACCAGTCTGTAAGTTGAGGATTGCCTATATTAATTAATCTTGTGGTTTCTACTGCAGCTGTTTGTGAATACTCCCTTGGGCTAAAAAACCTATTGACCAACTCTAGTATTAGACTTTTTAAACATTTGTCAATTATGTAAGATTCTGAAATTTCAGCCCTTTAAATGTCTATTTTTGATTTAACCTTTGTTATGTGTTTTCTGATTTTAAAAAATGAGCAGAGAGAACTTCCTTCGATTTCTTTTTATTGAAGAAATGATAGGAGAGGGTTTTATTAAAGCTTTTTATTTGTATAGCATATGTATGGGTAGTTCCTCAGCATTGATCTTTACAGAGCTTTCCCTTACAAATCTTACCCCTAGTCCCCTCCCCTCCCCTAGATGGCAGGAAGTCCACTACATGTTATTAATATTAAAATACTAGACAAGTTGTGCATGAAAAATCCTATCTACAAGAAAAAAAGAAAATCAGAGAAAGAAAACACAATGCAAGCAAACATCAATAGAGAGCATGAAAATGTTATGTTGTGGTCCACATTTCATATACCTCTCTCTGGGTGTATATGGTTTACTTTACTGAACAATTGGAACTGGTTTGAGACAATTCTTTGTTGCAGAGAACCGTGTCCATCAGAATTGATCATCACGTAATATTGTTGTTTTTGTGTATAATGATCTCCTGGTTCTGCTTGTTTCACTCAGTATCAGTTCATGCAAGTCTCTCCAGGCCTCTCTGAAATTGTCCTGCTGGTCGTTTCTTACAGAACAATAGTATTCCATAACATTTATATATCATAATTTATTCAGCCACTCTCCAATTAATGGGCATCCATTCAGTTTCCAGTTTCTGGCCACTACAAAAAGAGCTGCCACAAACATTCTTGTACATGTGGGGCCCTTTCCTTCTTTTATGATTTCTTTGGGATATAAGCCCAATAGAAACACTGCTGGGTCAAAGGATATGCACAGTTTGATAACTTTTTGAGCATAGCTCCAAATTGCTCTCCAGAAGGCTTGGATCCATTCACAGTTCCACCAACAATGTATCAGTGTCCCAGTTTTCCCACATCCCCTCCAGCATTCATCGTTATCTTTTCCTGTCATTTTAGCCAATCTGACAGGTGTGTAGTGGTACCTCAGAGTTGTCTTAATTTGCATTTCTCTGATCAATAGTGATTTGGAGCAACTTTTCATATGACTAGAGATGGTTTTAATTTCATCATCTGAAAATTGTCTGTTCATATCCCTCGACCATTTATCTATCGAAGAGTGGCTTGAATTCTTATATATATGAGACAATTCTCTATATATTTTAGGAATGAGGCCTTTATCAGATCCATTGAATGAAAAGATGATTTCCCAATTTGATGCTTCCCTCCTAATCTTGTCTGCATTAGTTTTATTTGTACAGAAACTTTTTAACTTAATATAATCAAAATTATCTATCTGGTGTTCAATTAAGAGTTCCAGATCTTCTTTGGACATAAATTTATTCCATCTCCACAGGTCTGAGAGGTAAACTATACTATGTTCCTCTAATTTGCTTACAATATCACTCTTTATATCTAGATCATGAACCCATTTAGATCTTATCTTGATATGTGGTGTTAGGTGTGGGTCAAGCCCTAATTTCTATAGGAGAGGGTTTTAACCCAAGAGTTCATCTCTGTAGAGAACTTTTGGTAAGAAAAACACTTTCACCCATGCAAATCAGCAAATTGGGGTCTTAGTTGTCTAGAGCCCAGCTTCTTAAAACTGTGGTTTGTGACCTCACGTGAGGTCTCATAACTGAATGTGGGAGTCACAAAATTATGATTTATTATCAGTAAATATTTGCTTTGTGTACCTATTTTATATATCTACATACCTGGGCTCATGTAAAAATGTCTCAAACTAAAAGGGATCATGAGTGGAAAAAGTTTAAGAAGCCCTGGTATAGTGATTTATCCAGGGTCATACACTCAGCATTTGTCAGTAGTAAAAATTGAATGAATCTTGTTCTTTTTGATAACAGGTGCATCCCTCTACCCCCTATTCCACACTACTTCTTTTTTTCTGGGTTGATCAGATATTTTGAGCTATTAGGTATGCCTAGGTTTGTATAAAGGGTCTTGCATTATTGTTAGAGTTTATCATTTTATATAGGTCAACATAGAGAAAAATTATATCTTTAACTATTGGATTTATTGAATAAGATTCAAAATGTGTAGAGCAAAGGATCAAAGATTTGCAATTAGCTAATAACAGCTAGTCTTCATATAGCTCTTAAAGATTTGCAAAGCACTTAGAAATATTATTTCACTTTATTCTTACAAAAAACTCTGGGAGGTAGGTGGTCTTATTACTTTCATTTTACAGGTGAAGAAACTGAGGCATATGACTTTTAAATGATTTACCCAGGAACACAAAGTTAGAAAGTATCTGAGATATTTAAACTCAGATTTTCTTTGACATCAGAACCAGCACTGTGCCAATTAGCTGCCTAAAGGAGCTGTCTTGTCTAACTCCTTCCTTTTGCAGATAAGGAAACTAAGTCCTGGGCTAATAACATGGCATAATAACATAATAACATGTTCATATCTTGGGATATGAACACAGGACTTTCAATTCTAAATATGATCCCTTTTCCATTGTACTTCATTGTCTCAGGTTGTTGAGAATTTCTACCCTATCTTCCACTAACCTCCCAGATCAATTTAGGTTGGAAGTATATATATATGTATGTATGTATGTATGTATATATCTATATGTGTGTTTATGTGTGAATTATGTATTTCTGTTTCTTGTTGGAAGTATATATATATGTATATATATATACATATATGTATATGTGTGTGTGTGTGTGTTTAGTGTGAATTATGTGTTTCTGTCTCTTGTTCCACTCCTCTGTATGCTAGATCTTTGGTAGAATCATACATGACTATTCTAGAACAGCATTATTATTGAGTCTTTAAATAGAATCTTCTCTACAGGAAAGTTGAAGATGTGAATTTTTAAAATAAAGGTGAAAGGAAGAAAGGATTAAGAATGCTCTAGAGTGGTCCTTTTACATAGCTCAGCATCAAGTCTAGCAGTAATCTATTTTTCCTTGATGTTTGGAGAAAGGCAGAATCACCATTTTCGGAATTTGAAGTTTCAGGATGCTATTCTTTTAACTTCTTTTTAGCACTTTCAGAAGTGGCAGAAATTGATGTGAATTAATTCCTTGAGATTATTAGAAATCCCTGAAAAAAAGTTTCATGTTTCACTGAAAAGCAGTAGAGTGTCGATGGAATCAGACCTGTGCTAGTGGAAAGGTGACCACCTTTAGATATCATTTATACTTGTTCTTTCCTGTATTTTTTAAGTAACTCAAGATTTTAAAGTGTTCAGATGTTGACTTCAGCCAAGAGAGAAGTGCAGTGTATCAGTTGTAACTTGAGATAAAGAAATATTGAGACAATGAGTTCTGGATGCTCAAGTTTGTTGCTTGTATTAAAGAGAATATGGAAGCATCTCTTGATTGTTGTGGGGGAGTGTGTCCCTGCCAGGTGGCTTCTGTCCCTTTCACTCCACTCAGTGTTAAAAGCATGACCTGCTTCTCTCCTTTTTGATTAGTTTAACATCAAGTGCAGGGCATTGGATATCCTCAGCTGCCCACCTGAGGGAGATGTTTTCTGGGAAGTTGTGGAAATTGAGCAAGTATGTGAAAATCTTCTCATGGAAAATCTTCAGACAGACTTCCCCTTCCCATCTTTCCCTTGGTCAATCTGGTAAAAATTTCCAAGGCTTCTCTCTTCTCTAAATGATAAATGCAGTCACTTTAGAACCTAATTGCCTCTACCAGATGGTAACAGTCTTAAGGGGACAAAGAAGAAGGAAGCAATATACCCCCCCTTTTTCTCATCATATAGGGACTTTAAATCCAGGACATTGATAAGATCAATGTAATTCATTTTGTATTTTGTATATTCTAACATACAAAAATGAATTGCATTGATATTATTAATATTAATATTCATTGACTAAAAACATCACCTGTTCTGAATTAACACGTACCATTTCTCCCATTTCATATTGTTCTCATTTTCTTTTTTCCCCCCTCTCTCATTTTCTGTCCTGTTTAAAACACAGCAGGACAAAATCTTGTATTGTGACGCTTAGCAGCTTAAACTTAGATGTTAAACTTAAGAGGGCCGGCAAACAGAGCCTGTCCCTTGAAGTCTATAAAATACTTCACTATTCCAAAATGTAAGGTCAAGGTTTATATATTTTTATGATTCCACGGCCTACATTTTCCACAAAAGTATAGTTAGAAACTCTGTTTAATAGCTAGACCCTGGGCAGCTTTCCGAACATATAGTGAAAGAATTTGGAGGTAGAGAGGACATACATTTCCCAGATCAAAAGCCCAAGCATTCTAGGCTGTAACTGCTTTTCATGTAAACCTCTGGAGCCTGAGGCAATGGACCTCAGCCAATAATGTATGTGCCCTATTTGAGTTTCAGGGATGGGGTTGCTAAAGGTGAGGACCCCGAGGGTGGAGAGTGACAGGGTTCATTCTTAGATGTGATGATAATATTGATGGGATGATAGAGGTGGGTGGAAATAGTGTTTGAAATCCTGAGATTAGTTGAACTCTGTGTGTGTCTGTGTCTGTGTATGTTTCCTTCATGTTTTTCTCCTCTGATTTGATCTTTTTTTCCCTTCTCTTTATTGAATAGCTTTTTCCCTTTCTTCCCTCTGGGCCCTGTATTTCATTTTTCCAATGATGTTACACTCTGATTTAGCTTCAGTTATTCCAAGATATGAGTTGTCCTTTATACCAAACTATGCTGACTCTTCACCCACTCTTCTTGCTCCTTTGTCAAAATCCAGTCATTTTCCCCAACTTGCCAAGTCCACATTCACATTTCTTGCATTTGTCTTCTTCACTCCACTCACATTGTCTACATGACGTCCTTATCCCCTCTCCTCTGTTTTGTTGCTTCCTGTTGGGTTTTTTTTGTATCTGTTATCTTCCCCTTGGAATCAATCTTTCATACAGATGTCAAATAGAATTTCTTAAAGCACAGGCCAAATCATGTCCCTTCTCTAAGAAGCTTCAGTGGCTCCCCATTGCCCATAGGATGAAATAAAAACTCTGGCCTTTAAACACCTACATAATCCATTTCTAACCTAGCTTTCCAGACTCATTACACAGTATTCTTCCTCAGATATTGTTATTTTCCAGCCAAATTTGCCTGCTAACCTTTCTTCATACCCAAACTTCAGTCACTTACCTCCTCAACTACTTTCCTCCCTTTTGCTTTTTGTAACTCCCAATTCCCTTCAAGACACAGCTCAAGGACTGTATCCTGAAAAAAGTCTCCCCACTTATTAATGTTTCCCCTGACAAAACTGCTATGTATCTACTTTTTGCATATGTTATAATCATTTGTATACATGTTTGTATTTACTTATCTATGTATATGTTGCTATCCCAGTAGAGTTTAAATTCTTTGAGGCAAGAGACCATTTAGTTTGCCTTTTTATCACATAGTGGTTTGCAATAATGCTTATAGAATGAATGAATAAATTAAAACTTGTCCTTAAGTTTTCCTATGCACTCTAATTCTTCTAGTTTTTAAAGAGTATTTCCACATTGACTATCTTTCTATGTATGTATCTTCAAGTTATCACTATTAAGCTCATTCTGTCTTGATCACTACTTTGAGAACTTTTCAAAGGTTTACATAAGGCTGCATTGAGAACTTATTAAGGATGGAGGAATCTATTTTGTCATACATTGCAGGAGTTTTGCATCCAGGATAATGGCAATGTTTGATGACACTTTATCAACTATTCCTCCTAAAAATTATATGCATATGACTGGTGTATGGCCCAGGAAGAGGTATTGTGGTATAATGGAAAGGAAGTCAGGAATATCAAATCAGTTCCACCACTGGATAACCTTGGTAAAGCCATCTAACATTCCTGTAGAATAAGGATGTTGAACTTTATGGGTTTCTACAGTGCCCTTTAGCTCCTAAACTCTATAATTCATTATTATGACTGCTTACTCTAGAATCAAAAGAGAAATGGGTCTGCTCCTGTGTCTAATGCCATCTTCACCTGCCATTTCATGTAATGAATTCTTTACTTCAATGGATTTGTTTCATAACAACCAGATAGGAGGATGTCCTTATCATAATCACCTTTAGATGTAGCTCAGTTGCTTATTTTAGGAAGGGTAATAACTTGCTTTCTCTCAGTCAGACTTTCAGATTGTAAGCACTAGATAAGGCAAATTGCACACTTGATTCCAGCTCTATGTGTGCTTACCATAAAATAAAACAAAGAAAAAACACCCAACAGCAACAATAACCTGACCACGCTGACAAATGCAAGCACCAGACATAATAATAACAATAATGGTACCAGTATTTAAATAGTACTTTAAATTTTACATTTAAAATTTACAATTTTCAATGGGTTTTTTATCCACTGTCCCATTTGATCTTCAAACAACTTTGTGAGGTAGGTACGATACCCACCCTATATAATTATACATATAATGAGCATAGGAGAAAGATTTGGACCTGAGTTCCTTTATGACTGTAAGTCTAGGGTTTTTTTTCACATAATAATCCTGGGGGCCTGATCTATTTGGCAATAGCCTCTACCTGGATTAATCCAGGAAAACTTAAATGCTTTAGCTGTGTCTAAATTTTCCCAAATGTGGGTAATAGCAGCTGAAACTTTCTTTTTATAGATCACAGCAGAGGGGTGGCTTTCTCAGCAAAAGTCTATTTATTGCTCCATTCTCACTGGCCAGTAATATTGGAGGCAGGCCCAATCTCTGGGGCTCAATCAAAGGTCTCCTCTTTACCTTCTCAGCAAGACTCTTCTTAGCTTGCCTACCCACTTTGTGGGGAATTAATTCTCAGTTGTCTCAAGACAAAGGTCCTCACCCTGTAAGGTCATCAAATTGTGACTGAGGAGGTCAGATGTCCTTATACACAGAATTCTTGCCTTGATTCACTCCAATGGATCAAGTCTTTATAATCTTATAGGAGGAGGTAGAATAGAAATAAGATGTCAAACTGAAGGTTTCCTCCATATTGATTCATTAAATATATACTAAGCACCCAGTTTACCTACCATTTTCTGCTATTTCTGTGAGAGAAATATAAAGAATCCAAATACAAAGCATCCAATCCTTCTCTGCTATTTATGTGAGAGAAATACAAAGAACATACAATGCCCGGTGCAAATGAAGGTTGGCCTTTTCTTTGCAGTGTAGGATTTGGGAGAATTGCCTAGAGGACTTAGAGGTTAATGGTCTTTACAGCCAGAGTTGGGTTTGGAACTCTGATTTTTCTGGCTCTGAGGCTATTTCTCTCCTTAAAATGTAATCTTTAAAGAGTAGTCTGGGAGCCCTTTGGGATCCAAGATATCCTTTCAGGGAGTCTGTGAGGTCAAAACTGTTTTCATAATAATAATGAAATCTTAATTTTTGATGCAGTAAACATTGATATTCATAACTCCTACAAATAAAAGCCCTTTGAGACCCTTACTAATGTTTAACTGTGTAGAGGGGTGTTGAGACTATAAAGTTTGAGAGCCACAGTACTATGTCCTGCTGCCTCTCAGCAAGAATGATGAGTTAAAATACAAAGCATAAAAATAAATACTAAATAAATAATTTTTTAAAAAATAAAATAAATGAAAAGCTATTATTTAAAAATAGAGATATAAAAATACACCAGAAAATAAAATAACAAGCTATCAAGCTGCATGGAATTATAAATATGGAGTCAAAGGTTATCTAGTTTCCTTACAGATCAGGAAATGAAGTCCAGGAAAGTCCCGTGATTTGCCCAAAATGATGATGAGTTGGTAAGGACAGTATCTACTGATCCCATATTTAGCAGTTAGTTGAGGAGTTTATATAAAGTTGAAGCAATAAGATATTGACATATTAAAATTAACCTACAACACAAGGATCATATAGTAATGCAAGATAAATAATCTTGCCCAAAGAATCACATAATTAAATAGTGAGGAAGTGATAATGATAATAAGGAGGATAGGACTCAGAGATTAGGAGGCTGATGAAGTTGGGGGTTAGGATATAGGGGTTCAAATGCATGACTGAATTTTGTTTTCTTCATAAAAATAGCTATGGAGAAAATCATTTTGTAAACTTTATAACACAATACAAATGTGAGTTAATATTACTTTCTATAATAGTAGCGATAATTTGGCTGGAGCATTAGAGCAATGGAAATAGGGTTGTAGCAAGGAAGACCTGAATGGATCAAATCCCATCCCCGACATTTACCCACTATGTACCATAAACGAGTCACTTAATTTCTCCAATTTTCTCATATGTTAAATGGATCTGTAGAACAGATGCTTTGAGGCTGAAATGAAATGATCTACACA
This sequence comes from Myrmecobius fasciatus, assembly GCA_023553655.1. NCBI lineage: Eukaryota > Metazoa > Chordata > Mammalia > Dasyuromorphia > Myrmecobiidae > Myrmecobius > Myrmecobius fasciatus. The sequence continues at coordinate 286,643 of JAJPUD010000449.1, read as the reverse complement.
AAGGACTTTATAGGCTTTAAAATGCTATAGAAATGGCAGCTATTATTATTTGCAGTATGGGATGGATTCTCTAAGGAAGGCTTCTAGAGGAGTAGGGCCTGACTGATAAATATGATTTAGATGGATGGGGAAGAAGGGATCTTCCAAATGGGGATGGATGTGAATGGAGTACTAGGGGGAGTTATGGGAGGGATGACTAAACCATAAACAGAATCTCAGGATTATGCTTAATATTAGGAGGAAAGTGAAGAGATTTGACTGTGGAAGATTTGTGTTTCTGTCTAGAAGCTGATGGCAGTTCCTCTGTAATGTTTAATGAGGCGCCTGGCTTTCACTTCTGAACTGTATGATAATATTGGTGGCTTAGAAATGGGGATTGTAACAGGAATGATACTTGAAACTAGAGCTGCCTTAGAGATCCCCTCCAAAGGAGAGTTCTGTGCTGGCTCTGTTGATTTTGAGCTTCGGGATGTTCCAGTAGTTACATGATCCTTGTTCACACTTCAAAGAAACAGAAGGATAATTCTTGATGGAGCAAGAGGAAAAGATTCCCAAGATGGGATGAGAGTAGTTATATTCTGAAACCAACCTTGCTGGTAAACAGTCTACAAAGTCTGGTTATCAAAAGGGCTCAGATAAAAAAGAACTGGTCACTAATTAGACCATTGAGAGTGAAGGGAGACTTTGAGAGTCCAGGAAACGAACACTTTCAAATTAGTGGAGAGGATACTGGAATTACATTCAAAAAGATCTGAATATGAATCCTGCTTCACTCACATTCTAGCTGATTTGAAAGACACTTGTCTCAGATTCCGCATCTGTAAAATGGGGATAACAATAGAACTTACCTTCCAGGGTTCTTGTGAAGATCAAATGATATTATATGTGTAAAGTGTTTAGAGCAATACATAGCTGGTACCATATAAGTGTTAGCTAGTATATTATTATGTTTTACAAACCTAAAAGTGCATAGTAAATGTTGGCTATTATTATTGTTGTTATCCTGGTTTGTTTGCTCCATCCCTTTTTAATTAGTTGAACCTGTGCCTGCTTCCTCCTGGATCATCTTAATGAGCTGATTTTTAAGTGTTTCCCTGTAATAATCATAGAGAAAATTCTCTGTGAAATTGAGGTTGGTCCAGAATTCTGATGCAAAGAATGATAGAGAAAGAATAAATAGGAAGAGGACTGTGATGATAAAAGAGGTTAAGCATTATTGATAGAATGTCTAATAGCAAAAGATAATAGTAATTATATTTTATAATAGCTTTTCATTTTTCCGGATACATGCAAAGATAATTTAACATTTACCTTTGAAAAACTTTCGTGTTCCAAATTTTTCTCCCTCTGCTCCTTAATCTAGACAGCAAGCAATCCAATAGGTTAAACATGTGCAATTCTTCTAAACATATTTCCATATTTGTCAAACAGCACAAGAAAAATCAGATCAAAAAGAAAAAAAATTGAAAAAATACCAAGGAAGCAAACATCAACAATAATGACAAAAGCAGAAAATACTATGCTTTGATCCACATTCAATCTCCATAGTTCTTTCTTTGGATGTGGATGGCTCTTTACAACATAAGTGGTAGTAATAATCTTGTTAAGGTGATGAAGACTCAACTTGAAGTTTGGAGGGCTCTGGACTATAGGCTCACTATCTTTATACAGTAAGTATATCCTCAAAAAGGTGTATGAGGTTGAAGGGTTTGTTAACTAGCTTCTTTTTGGGTTACACCACATTGTATGAAGTGTGTTGAGATGTAAACAATCATGTTCTCATTTTCCAAGCATTGTTCCTTCTCCACATTACCTCCCACTTTGAAAAATAGAAATTCCTATAGCCTCCATTTACTCTCATAGAACTTTCACTCATTTCCTACATTTTTATGTCAAAGGTGATTTATGGCCAAAAGATTTCTGGAGTTTCTTGATGCTTTTCCCTCTCCTCTTCTAAGATTTGTTATTGTTTATCCTTCATTATTGAAGAGGACCAGGACATCAGGAAGGTGATTCCATAACCTGTAAGTGAATCAGATTTAAGTGAGGGAGGACTTGCAAGGTCACCTAACTCACTTTCTCCTCCAGAGTCATCTAGATCCAGTGATCAAACACAGATCAAGATGATTGGAGATGACCCTGGAAGAGTAGAACAGGAGGAGCTCAGATATTAAGAACAATGAGCTGAGCTAAATCCCAGCTGTGATTATTTACTATCTGTTTGCCCTTGGACTAATTTGAACCATTTCCTCATATATAAAATGAGGGGGTTGATCTAGACTTCTGTAATCTCTTACAACTTGAAATCAATGATCCTTATGAAAATCAATAAACAGTATTATCACAACTTTCCTTAATATCTTAAAATATGCAATTTCTCTTCATATTATGGCACTCAAACCTACCTCTCTCTCTCTCTCTCTTTTTTTTTTTTTTTTTGCTGAGGCAATTGAGGTTAAGTGACTTGCCCAGGGTCACATAGCTAGGGAATGTTAAGTGTCTGAGATCAGATTTGAACCCTCATCTTCCTGACTTCAGGACTGGTGCTCTATCCACTGTGCCACCTACCTGCCCCCCTACCTCTCTTTTGAAAAATTATAGAGCTGGTTTTTTACTTGAACCAGTTAGAATCAAAATAATTTTTGTAATGATTTAAAATTTTTAGCTGCTATATATCTCTGTATATATTTATGTAGAAGCACCATGTAATTAAAATAGTGATAGATCACAGCTCACTTAGATGCCCAATGAGGATCATCAATTTGGAGCAGAAGGTCAGATGGCATCTAATTCAGTGCTGTCATTTTAAAGATGAGGAAATTAAGTCCCTGGAAGGGTCAAGTTTCACAGGTATTCATGTCAGAGGTAGAGCTTCAGTCCCAGGTTCTTTGATACCAGGATTAAGACTCCCTCATCATACCATGATGTATATACCTTTATTAATGCCACCATGTTTTGAGTGCTCCATGCAAGGCTAATTATTGGTGTTCTATGTTTGCATGTGATGCTGACCATCTCCTTTTTTTTACTGCTCATTTTTAGAAGGATTAAAACAATCCTAGGAATAGAACTGACCCTGCCATGACTCCAAAATGTGACAATATAAACAGGGACAGATTAATCTCAAAATGATCCTCAGTTTTCTAAGCCAGGAATAGTTGGAATATATCAGCTTCATATTAACTAAAATAAATGTTTTCCCATTTTGACTCTTTATTCTTACACACACACACACACACACACACACACACACACACACACCCCAGAGCTGTCATACTATTTCCTAAATCTCTGTGCACAGCAGGTGTTTTTGAAAATCCACTAGCAATAAACCATACAGTCTTTATTACTTTTTTTGCAGAGCTTTTTTTGCCAGGTAGATTTATGAGGATAAATATATATTTTACTGAGGCATTTAATAATTCTCTGGAGCTAGGGAATTTGTATCCTTATGTATCTATTACTTTATTTTATTGAACACATTTATTTTTTTAAAATTAAGGTGAAGAATTACTGTTTCTTGTGACTAAATATATCAGCCTTACTGATTACATGCCTATGAGAATCTCTTCCCAAGAAGAGCTCTTTTTTGAAAAAAATCTGTGTGATCTGAATGTAGTATATGCCCGTAAATAGGAAGGCAGGATGTTGTCATTTCTTTAATGGAAATAGCAGCAGTGAGGTTTCCACTACTTTATAATCACCTGTATAAATTCTGCATGTTAGTCTTGCAGTCTCAGAGTCCTAGAATATTAGAGCAGGGAAGGACCATGGAGATCTTCTTGTCTGACTCCTCATTTTACAGGTGGGACAACAGACACCCATGGAGCAGAAGGATTTTTGCCCGAGGTCGAGCAGTGAATTAAGAGCAGATCTGGGACTAGAATTCAGGTCTCCTTATTCCCAGGCCTGTGCACTTTCCCCTACACTGTTCTGCCTTGGTCTATTTTAAAGAGTATTCTCTTGTGGAAAAGCAGGAAAGGGAAGACAATGGCTTTGCATTCTAATTTTGACTGTGTCATTTCTTTGGTGGTTGCTATAATTGAACACAGTTTGCATATCTATAAAATGAAAATGAATAATAGCCAATTTTATTGTAGCAGACAGCCTGCAAGAGAGACAGAAGATTCAGGAAAGGGATATATTTCAGCAAAGTCACTGCACCTTGTGGTTTCACTTGGGTGGTGTGGTCAACAGGTGATCCTAGGGTATCAAGGTGTGAATGAATGGCAATGGATGTTAGCTATTTTAAAAATCAAGTTATAATGATTATAGGAAACGGTCTATCACAGAGGTGTCAATTATGGGGTTACAATATTCCTGGTGTGGCCTGAACCAGATTAAAAAGTACTTGGGAAATACTCAATAAAGTAAATGAAAATACAATAAAACACAGATAATATTAATGCAAGGTTTTCTAAGTTACTAGGCACAGAGATCTTATTTTTAGCTCTTCTTCTCCTTTCTATTTTAGTTCAACATAATTATTCTGAAAATTAAAAATTTTGGAGAAGCCTCTCAGAGGAAGAATATGTGGGAGTGACTGAAGAGTTGTCAGATACCATAAAATGAGCATACTGATGTACATGGTATACTTCTGATGCTGAGGATGCAGAGTAGGAAGGCACAGTTGTAGGCTTAAGGTCAAGGTGATGGCAGAGGGAGGCAGGTAGGTAGTTAACAGTTTAGCTTTAAAACTCATGTTGACTATGAAGCATCTGGAATATGTACTGGAAGCAGTAAAGGAAAGGAAGAAATGTGGATAGAGAACAAATATTTGTGTTGAGAGGAGTTTGTAAATAGATGTGTGAGAGAGAAGACATGATTTATTTCATTCTGAGAGCATCCTGCAAATGGTGTGGAAAAGAGAAAAAAAGGGAGATGCATGAGATGGAGAGTACTGTAGATAAGTGCTGATCTGGTCAGCTTTGGCTGGGCATTGAATCTGGTCTGCTTGGCAGGGAGGGCCAGGTGCATGACAGCATGATGCAAGGATGCACATTGTTAAACAGAAATTTATTTTCTGCCCTTCTCCCCAGTACTTACAAGTTCTCAGAAGAAAACATAGACTTGAAAAGTATGTTCTGACAACCATCTATCACCAGCATAACTATCTCTTTTAGGGTATGGGGAAATCAGAAAATTTAGCATAACTACCTTTTGAGGAATGAGGTTTTTTTTACAGCTGTTGTAATTTACATCATAAAGATAGAATCAGAGGACCAGAGATCATTGGATCAGTTTGAAGGACTTGAGAGATCTTATTGTGCAACTGAAGAGAGCCTGGGATTTGGAATCAGAGCATCTGGATCCTAATCCCAGCTCAATTACTTATCTATGTTGCTTAAGCATGGGCATGTTACTTCATCTCTCTGGAGCTCTGTATAATGAGGGGATTAGGCCAGATGATTTCTGAAGTCTTTTTCAGCTCTACATCAACAATCTTATTCCCTGTTAGTCAATTTTTTTTTTTATGATATCAATTGGAGCTGGCCAAGTTCAACTCAGAAGTGGAGTTGGAGGTCTAGTTTAACCCCTATCTGAGTAAGAATCTCTTGTGGAAATATTTAGGAATGGTTGAGCATGTGTGGGTCTATTAAAAAAACAAGTTACAGATGAAATAAAATTATATTAGCTATTCCCTGACTCCTTGAGTTGTGGGGAGCATGCTTTGCAAACTTAAAGGCATATTTTACATGTCAAGTTCCTATAGATATAATCTGATGTGTTGTACAATCCATGAATATGGACAGTCTCTAAATAACTAAATCTTTTATAACTGGATTTTTTTGGCAAGGAGAAGAGGAAACTTGGGGAAATGAGAATCATCTTCAAGTACCTAAAAATGCCATATGGAAGAGGGACAAGATTTGTTCTATTTGGCTCCAGAAGTCAGACCTAGGAGCAATAGGTGGAGGTTATAAAGGGTTTAGATTGATTTTATTTGGAGGAAAAACTTCCTTAAAATGAAAGCAAAAAGCAAAGAATTGGAAAATGAGTAGATGCCCGTCAATTAGGGAATGGCTGAATAAGTTGTGGTATATGAAAGTAAGGGAATATTATTGTTCCATAAAAGTGAAACACAAGGGGCAATTAGGTGGTGCAGTGGACAGAGCACCAGTCCTGAAGTCAGGAGGATCTGAGTTCAAATCTGATCAAAGACACTTAACACTTCCTAGCTGTGGGACCTGGGCAAGTCACTTAACCCCAATTGCCTCAGCAAAAAAAAATACACAAGCTGATTTTAGAAAGTCCCAGAAAGATTTACATGAACTGACACTGAGTGAAACAAGCAGAACCAGGAATACATTGTACAAAGTAACAGCAAGAGAGTGCAATGATCAACTATGAAAAACTTGGTTCTTCTCAGTGGTTCAGTGATCCAAGGCAATCCTAATAAACTTAGGATAGAAAATGCCATCTGCATCCAGAAAAAGAGCTATAGAAATTGAATATAAATCAACACATGTTATATTCATTTCTTTTTTCTGTTCCTCTCCCATGACTTTTCCCTTTTGTTTTCTCTCCCAACATGTTTTATAAAGAAATGTGTATTTTAAAAATTTAAAAATGAAAGCTACCCAAAAGTGAAATGGGCTCCTTCAGAAAGTGGCCCAACACTGAAATTTCTATACTGATACCATAAACTGGCAATTCCCCTAAATTGGAAGTCTAGATCAGACTGAATAACCACTTATTTAATAGATTGTAGAGGGTATTCCTGTTCAGGTACGAGTTAGGTCAAGGCTTCTTAAACTTTTTCCATTAATGACCTCCTTTTGACTGAGAAAAGAGCTTTTCCAGCTCTTAGATTCTGTGAATCCTTTCTCTATGGCATCCCTGAGAAATCATTATCCATTTGGTGGTTGGAGGCCTTTACTGACTGAAGAATGGGTTACTTCCTAACTAGTCCATTCTCCTTTTGGACAGCTCTAATTGTTAGATTTCTTCTGATAAAGAGAATGCCCATGTTGCTAATAGACTTTGCAGTCAGAAAGGACCTGTGGAATAGTTTGCTTAATATTTAACAGATGAGGAAATGGAACCTGGGAGAAGTGAAGAGATTTGCCCAACAATTATTAAGTCACAGTTGGAAAAAACTTCACTGACATATTAAAGTAAATTTCAGTTATATTTGGATACTTGCTCTTGGGTTAGCCCATATCAGTTCAGTTCAGCTGTGGCTCTTTCTAAACATTCTGCAAAGATTTTTGTCTTGCATGTCAAATGCCTCCTAACAAAATCTCTGATTTAGCCATCCCTCCTCCTTTTATAAAGCTTCAAATCAATCTTACACCACTCAAGTTGGATTATAACAAGAGATCAATTGGTTTATAAGCTGTGAAAACTGCCAGCATAGGCTAAATTGAAGAAGGTTCTAACTATAGCAAAAAAAGGGCTCTAGATGTAATGCTTAATATGTTAATTTTACTGATGAATATTTTAATATTCATCAGCTAAGTAGTTATAGGGTAGAGTATCAGTAAGAAAGAAGCCAAGACTGAGATTATTTTGCTAAAAAAAAGACAACCAAACCCTACCCAAGCTTCATGGTTTTAATGATGTCAATGTCTTTAGTGAGCTTTGGAAAAAAAAAAGCTTTAGGTTTTTGTCACCATCTGTACTTTCATGTCTACTAGTTAAGAATATTTACTAATTCCATCATAATGAATCCTGAAAGGCTTTATCCTACAATGATGTATTTGTGGTTTTTTAAGCTTATTTTCCTCTTTCATTAAATCAACCCAAACTTTTTTTTTGATCATTTTATAACAAGGCTTCCAAGACATTCAATAGTCCACCTCTGACACATTCACAAACTGAAGAAGAAAAAGGAAATATAGAGAGAAGGGGAAAAGCAGAGGAACTAAAAGAATTAAGAACACTTCTTTTAAAATATTATTTCTGTTGTTTTTAATCATTTTCTCAGGAATAGGAGATATTTGGTTAATAACAATCCTACTTAGATGCTGCCTCCCTTTTCTAGGTATGTTTGACAGCCAAGAGCTTCCTGTGAAAGCATTGTTTGCTCCTTTTGTGTAAGGCAGCTCTTTCAGTGACCCCCTTGATGAAGCGATCTCGTGTTTGTGACATCACATTTGCTTCCTTGGTGATGAATTCCAGTGGCCTAAGGTCATGGACTATAAATAATCGAGTTGACTAAATAAGTCACTAGGAGTCTGGTCCTCCATTAGACTGAGGTCTTCGAGGTACCACTTAGCATTTATATAGCAGTTAGTCTTTCTCCACTCCCTTAGCATTTCTAATTTAGCCACAGGAGGCTTCTGCAAATTAGGTCAATATAATTAACCTCAGTTTATTGATGAGGAAACTGTAGCAGAGATACTCTAATTTGTCTATGGGATTGAGTATGACTTTCCTTGTTGCTTCTGCAGCTGACTCTATTTCCATTTCCCCAGAGATATGTGTCCTTTTTTTTTAAAGTTCTCAATCAGCATAATTTTATTTTCCTTTGGGTGTTTGAAAAGGAGTCTTCCTCCTTATGCTAGCCTGGAGGAGAGAAATAGCTCTCTATTCCTGAAAACTCCTATAGCCCAACAGTTGAATTTAGTATACTAATTGTAAACATACATAATTATAAAAATTATACAAAATTATTTTGGGGAAGCTCCTCAGAAATCACTCTGAAGACTTGCTGTATAGTCATCCAGTCCAGTGTGATAACTACCCTTCAGTACCATCTCATAAGATCACAGACTGAGATTTGGGACAGAATTTGAAAGGTCAACAAATCCAACTCTTCCCATTTGACAGATGTGTAAATTGAATCCCAAAGGGATACAATAACTGACCTAAGAAGTTTTAAATGGCAGAGACAGGATTTGAATCCAGGTCTTTTGATTTCAAATCTAGCCCATTTTGTACTTGCACTATGATGATACATGAAGGAGTTTCTCAAATAGAAATTTACCTGTCAGCTATTGAGTAAGAGAAGTTATCTGAAAGGTCTTTGTTACCCTTCAACTAACCTCAGTCTGAGTTTGTGAAGGAGGAAGAAAGGAATTCCCTAAACCACATAGACTAAGGGCTCATGGAGTCCAATATCCTATATATGACAGTGAGAAATACTTCAGAGGAAAACAGGAAACCCCCATAACAAATCTAATTGTGCAGTACTATATCATTGGAGGAAACTTTGTCCTGACCCCAGCTTATTCCCTCAAGCATGAGGAATCATAGGTCTTTGTAATTCTATCCTCATTTAGGATAGCTACAGAGACTGTTTTTATTCTTTAAAAAAAATCTCATTGTCAAATTTCTTTTTTTTTTGTAATTCAGGAAGCAATTTATCTTGATGATATCTTTTATTGTGGGGTTGCCTTTTGCTATTTGGGGGTGATAGTTTGAGTCCATAGCTCGGGTCGAGTGGGAATAGTTTCCTCAACTTGTTTTTCCACATGTGCATCTATATGGTGAGTGTGGATTAGTTGTCACAGGCTGAGGAAACTGTATCCTCACTATGCGGTATTAGGTTGACAGTCACCACTTAAATGAAGCTTTATGGTCAGTGAGCAATCTGTTTTTATCAAGGTTTGAAAAACAAGGATAGGATTTATTTTAGTTCATTTGGAATATCAGTTCTCTGAAGTGTCTACAGTACCAGCAAACATCAGGGCCCAGCTGTGCAGGCTTCTTGAGTATTATATGGACAGCAAAGCAAGTGTCCAAATACAAATATCCAGATGTACCACAGAGAGCTCAGGAAAGTCGCAAACTGGCATTTTATCATAAAGCTGAGTTTGTAGGTTTTCTGGAGTTCAGCCTAGATTGGAGTGTTCCAAATTATTTGTGAGTTTTATATTTAAAAACAATGATGATAAGTTTTAGAAGTGGAAAAAGGAAAATACTTTGTGTTGCAAATAATATATTATTATTAAAAAAAAACTCTTACTGTAAATTTACTTGCAGGAAAAAAATGGGAAGTAGAACAGCTGTTTTCTAATTTGTCCTTAGAAACTTGCTGTGGGATTTAATTCACTGAGCATAGGAACCAAGTAACTAGATCATGATGAAAATAATATTTTTTCAGATGTAGAACAGGAGAAAGAATGGCAGATTGCATTTGGATTTTTAACTGATTAATATATTTGAAACTGGGTTAAAGAAAGATGCCAAACTGAAAATGTTAGTTTTCCAATTCTGGTTTATCCACTCCTCTTTCTTTTCTCACTTTTCGCTGACTTTAAACACAGACTATCTCCTCTTGTAGTCTGAACTCTACATGCAATACACAGCTGTGGCACTCGGTTGCTTTTGTTGGAAAGGAAGGGAGTGCTGCTATAATTTCCATAAAATGATTAGTTTTATCCAGAAAATTATTTCTATATCTACCTGAGGACAAAAGAAACATGCATAATTGTTGAGAATATATCTTCATGTTCTTATCAAAAACAAATTTTAAAAAGCTATCTATTCAGAGAATTTAATAGAAGCATTATATGTAATTAAAAAAATTGGAAGGAACCTAAGTGTCCAACAATTGGGGAAGAAGGGGGATGGTTAAATAAAGAGTGGCATAATAATGTGATGGAATACATAATGTAATTAGGATGGAGAAATAATAAGTGCAAAAAAATCTTAAAAGACCTTTAGAAAATCATATAAAAGGAAAAAAAAAGCAAAAGCAAAAGAAGAAAGTATTCATGAACTATGACCATATAAAAGGAAAATAAATGAAAATGAATTGGAAAACAAAGAATGCTGATGGACATTTAGAAAGAATGACAGAAAAATGATCATATTTTATGCCTTGAAATGAGTTAATTTAAATACAAATATTTTCAAAGCAAAAATTTTAATAACACGATTTAAAAATAAATATTAATATTCCATGGGGAAAAAACAACCTCCTCCTATGAAAAACATATTCACCAAAGGAGATAGCTTTTAAAAAGCAAACTTTGCCTAATCTTTATTGCCTAGGAGCCTGCAGATGCATTGTAGTAATGTGGGCAGAATTCCATCATTATCTTTTAGAACAAAAGCATCCAGTGTGGCTAGTTCTTGGTCCAGTGTTTGTGAAATTTCTTTTCTGGAGTAATAAATATTGATATAACATGATAGGCCACATTTTGGTACCACTTTCTTGAACTGACCATTGTTTTATAAGCCTGGTGGTACCAGATGACACACACTGACACAATTCAACAATAAAAGGCATGGGCTTTTTAGTTTAATTTTTTTGCACGCCAAGGGAAGCCCTGTGGTGTGATGGACAGAGCAATTAGCCTTGGGACAGAAAAAGTTGGGTTCAGGCTCTGGATCTGACTCAGACTGACTGAGAGACTCTGGCCAAGTCACAACGTCTCAGTGGCCCAAGAAACTCTCTAGGATTATAAATTGTGAAATAATAGTTGACTTTAATGGTGGAGAGAGTTGCATGGGAAAAAACCCCAAATCCCTCCACAAAATCCTCCACTGTGGCTTGAGCTGAACGGGTTTGCTAACTAAAACAACTAAGCACTAGCTCTGCAGAGTTCTATCAATGTGGAAAGGCAATCTGGTCCTGATATCAAATTGAGCTTACTCCCTGAGGATCAGGCTGGGTGAAGATCACCAGTAAGTTGTCAGTTGGTGGCAAATTCTTTGGTCATAGTGACCTATGAAACTGAAAAATAAATAATGACTCTCAGTATTTAATGACCTCTATTTACTTCTCCAAGAACTATATAGCCCACATATATATATATACATATATAATGTACATATATATATGTAATGTACATATATATGTATATATATATACATCTAAATGGCCAAGGGAACTGGACAGATTTAGGGAGATCTATATCTGTCCAGTTCCCTTGGCCATTTAGATATTTAGTATTAAAATGAAATTATGCTTATAAGTCATTCAGCAATTAATAAAAAAAGCTTTTATTTACCAGAAGACAAGGATATTTAAGAAGGATAGATATTATAGACTCTTCAAGTCGATTAACAGATTGAAGTTCCATTTCCTGGGTTATCTGCCCATTGTGGATACCCACCAAGCATCAGGTGCTTCTTAAGGGTTGCTTTGTATTGAAGTAATGAGGAAGTAGCTTGAAGATTCTGAGCCTTTAGTCCTTAGAGCTAATTTTGAGGAAAAACTAACCTAAATTGCTTGGAAGGGCAGGTTAGGATATTGCTACCACCACACACTGAACAGAGTCAGAGGGCATTAAATAATCACATTGTTTGCAGATATTCTATAAACCCACTTATCGCATGTAAACTCCTTGAGAAAAGGGATTCTTTTGTTTTTGTATTTCTAGTGCCATGAAAAACCATAGATCCTTAGTAAATGTGTGTTGATTGATTTACTAATTATCCTAAATGTGAGATCCTTGTCCAATAGTAAAGCATACTAGTAAAAGAACAGAATTGTATCCATGTCAACAAACTTGCTATAAATGAAACTAGATGATAATAATTAAGTTGGAGCTAAATGAAAGGTTGGCTTAAAATGGAGATATAATGAATGTTTGGGACCTGATTTTCAATTTTCAATATGACGATGCACACCTTGGAAATTGGCAAATGTAAATTAGGACTTTATTTTTGTTTTGTTGTTTTATAAACTTAAGAAAATGATAGAGAAAATGTTAATAAAGCAGATTAAGCTTAAAAGTGTATTATACATTCATTTCACCCCAGAGAGCTGTTAAATGTTAAACTCTACTAGCACACCTGTTGGATAAACAAAGAAATTGATAGAATTGATTTTATTGTGGGTTCAAAACCCCCAAGAAACCCATGTAATGAGACATTATTTTGTACTGGTGTGTTCATCTATCAATCAGGTAGTCAGACTAGCATTTATCAAGCACCTATTGTGTTATGTTCTAGGTGCTGGGATGCAAAGACATTAATGAAACACTTCCTGTTCTTAAGGAATTTACATTCTAAAGGGGGTAGAATATAGATAGCATATAAACATGTAGGTATATATAAAACACAAAGAAAATAGATTCAGAATAACTTTGGAGGAGAATGCACTAACAACTTAGAGATGGAGCAGAAACCATGACAATCACCAAATTGTTCAGGGAAAATTGAAATAGATTATATTGTAACAGATAGGAAATAAAATTTATGATGTGAGTCATTCCTGAATCAGTTATCTTTGCACAAACTACCATCATGTTAGAACAGGGATTAAAATGGATATAAAACAAGAAAGAATTTTTAATGTGGCAAAAAGAAAAGATATTGAATTATCTGATATATTTTACCAAGAAATGTTTAAATATTTAAATTAAACATATTTAATGCAAAAAGATGTTAAATGAATTGAAGAACAGACATCATCACTGATTTTAACCTTTTCCTAAAGTTTAAGTGATGTAAATTAATTATACTAACAGGGAGACCAAAAGAGCCTATAACCTTCTGTCAGCAAACACATGATCTCCTTGCCAAACAAAACTATGTAGCACTCAAGGGCAGTGCCAGTTTAGAAAATACATGTAGTTTTAAAATCTTACAAAAAAAGGATTGTGGAACATTATAGAATGCAAAACCTCGTACAACAGTGAGAAATAATGGAGGAAAAATTTCATTTAAAGATAATTTGGTGGGAGATCCAACTAATCAAAGTTCTCCTGAAGAAGTTTAAGAATGAGAACATAACAAAGACAACAAAGAGATAAAAAGTGGGGTGAAGTTGTGAAGATTTTTTTATCCAGCAAACTCATTTTTTTTTATCATCATGGATAATGGAGCCACCACATTTAGATGCTACCATCCCAGCCCCAGATGTTCTGCTGGAGGACATGAAAATGACATGAAGAAAAATCACACTGAAGAAAATAAAGATGAGAAAACCAGATAACTATACCAAATACATATATAGGAGGTCCATAAGGAGGAGACATCTTTGAGGGTTTGAAGGATTGATTCTTGAAGAACATAAAGGAGAGGAGGGTGTGGAAACATGTCCAACTGTGTTATTATCCCCCAAACCAGCAAATAAGGGAATATAACTATTAATCCATATGCCTGTTTTCTTTTCTGTACAAATTTCTAAATGAGAATAATGTGTGTTCTTTAATATATGTTGGATTACTTGCCATCTAAGAGAGGGGGTGAGGGGAAGGGAGGGAAAATATTTGGAACACAAGGTTTTGCAAGAGTGAATGTTGAAAATTATTTATGTATATGCTACTACCTTCCATTCTCTTTAACCTTAATAAAAATAAATAATATAACAACTACCAAGTAAATTAAAAGCAATACAAAAATAAATCTCTCTACCCATAAGCATGTATAACTTGTCAAAGCAATTTCTCACATTAGCTATATCTGAAAATGTCTTTCTCTGCATTTCTGCATTTAATTTTATCACCTCTGTTGGGAGGGAATAGCATATTTTGTTTCCATTCTTTTGGTCTATTGATTTATCATGGAATTGATCAGATTTCTAAAGCCTTTCAAAGTTTATTTTCTCTATAATGCTAAATTGTTCTTCTAGTTCTAAGTTCATTTTATTCCAGTTCATAAAGTTTCCATTGAAATTGACCATTTCTTGTGGTATAATAATATTTAAATACCTCAATTTGTTTAATCATTCTCCAATAGAAGACTCCTTTACCTCTTAGTTTCTAATGTTTGGTTATCACAAAAAGAGCTGCTATAAATATAGTTGTATGTATAGCTCCCCTTCTTTTTTCCTTGATTTCTCTGGGTTGCCATAGTTGGCTATGCATAGTTTGGTAAGGTTTCTGGGCATAGCTCCATATTGCTTTCTAGAATGATTAGATCAACCCATGGCTACCCCAATGGTATACTAGTGAACCTATTTTTCCACAGGTCTTCCAACATATATCATTTTCTTCTTTTGTCAAATCTCCAGCCATGAGGTGAAACCTCAAAGTTGTTTTAATTTGCCTCTTTAATTATTAGTGGTTTTTAGCATTTTAGAAAATATGGTTATTTACAGCTTAAATTTTTTGAAAACTGCCTATTCATATCCTTTGACCATTTAACTATGGGGGAATAGCTTTTTGTCTTATAAATTTGGATAATTTCTTTTTATATTTTGGAAATCAGACCTTTATCAAGGAATTTATTGCAAAGATTGCTTCCCAGTTACCTAGTTGCCTTCTAAATTTTACTCATTAGTTTTTTGGGGATGCAAAATCACTTAAATTTTATATAATCAAAATTGTTGATTTAATCATGTGTGATTTCTATCATAACTTTAGTCATGAACTCTTCCCTTAAATCTGGAAGATAATTTATTTCTTGCTGCTCTAATTTGTTTACAACGTGACCTTTATTTTTGCAGGTCAAGTGTTCATTATATTTGTATATGGAGTGAGGTGTTTTTATAAACCTATTTTCTGAATAGATAAGCTTTTGAAAATGATAATATACAGCACAATTCTTCTTTTCATTAATATATTTGATTGAAGGAAGTAAAGTATATAAGATTACACTATTCTTATTATCTGTTGACTATAAAAAAAGCTTTTGGTTCAGAATAACAAAGTGCTGTTTAAGAGTCTCTTTTTTTTTTTTGCAGTGTAATATCTCCAGTATACATGTCAAAATCACATGAGACTTTTTCCTTGAAAGACATAACCACAAATCTTACTTTGTTCAGTGATCCTTTGATTATTCATTCAGGTAATGCTCACAATAGTGTTTGTCACTGTCATGGAGAATATCCAATGCTGACTCTAAATTGAAGAGGGATTCTCTGTGCTCTTATTTGTAGATGATATTGTCCTGATTGCCTCGAGCTCTGTAACATTTCAGAACCTCCTGAGATCTATTACCATTCAAAGCACTCTAGCCTATTTATCCACAGATGATAAGCCAAGTGAATGAAGAAAGTCTGTTGTCCAGACTCTGCCAGCAATTGAATGGATACCTCATAGAGCAAATGTTTTTAACTTGGGGTCCACAGATTCCACAGGAGATCTATGGATAGATTTCAGGAGCTTCATGAACTTGAAAGAGAAGAAAAATATCTTTATTTTTACTAACCTCTGGATAAAATTTATTATTTCTGTTAATTATGAATGAAGCAGCAAACATTATTCTGAGATGAGGAGTGATCTATAAGCTTTACCAGATTGCCAAAGACATTCATTATCTATTAAGGTGAGAACTAGATCAATGTAGTTCAATGAAAGAACTCCTGTCCCAAAGCTTGACTTTGTCCCTGGGCAGACACAGTAAATGAACAATGAGTTGGGCTTAGAATTTAATAGAAGTAGGGGAGCACTAGATAATCTTCGAGAAATTGCAGTTCTTTTAGCCATTCCTACATTTCTCCCTGAACAAAGGGTTATATTTTTAATTAACAATATTTTTCAGTTGATTTTGTATAGCTATAAATCAAGGAATTCTATACTTCCTAAAGAATTGGTTTTACAGCATTTTAACGCTTTCTGTGAATATTTCCATGCATTCTGTTTTCCTTCTTAGGTTGTTTTTTTTCTTCTTCTCTTTCTAGATCTGATGTTTCTTGTGCAGTAAGATAACTGTATAGATATGTATACATGTATTGTACTTGTCATATAATTTATCCTATCTAGCATGTATTAGATTACCTGTCATCTAGGGGTGGGGGGAGGGGGGAGGGAAAGGAAAAGCTTGGGAAAAAAAGTTTTTTTTGCAAAGGTCAATGTTGAAAAGTCACTCATATGTTTTGCAAATAAAAAGCTTTATTAAAAAATAAATAAATAAATAAATTAAAAAAAAAAAAAGAATTGGTTTTGGGGATCAACTGAAGGGCAATGTCGAATTGCCTGCTAAATTTGAGCAGGATGCAACATGTGACAAATTATGCAGTAGAAACAGTAGGAAAGATGTCATCAGTGAAATATATAAATAAGGAAAATAAAGGGGGCTGTCAGGGAGGGAGAGTTAACACATGTCATTCTTTACTATCCATGTAATGCTAAGAGAATTAGAAGAAGGCTGCCATAATGTTGGAAAGACTTTCTGTGATAGATTTATGAGAGAATATAACCAAGAGTCACACAGTATGGGCAAGCAAGAATGGCTTTTGGAAGGAGTACCCATATCTTTTGGAGTGTTGGACTATTCTCATGTTCTTAACACTTCACAGAGTAGGCTTTTCATAAATGTTTGCTGAATTAGATTTCATTGGAATTGAAATTAACTACTACTATGTGATACTAATTATTAGGATTAGAATATTAAGTTTAATTTGTAGTAATTTTCAGTGTTCTAATTCTGGATTAGGAAAAAAAGATTTTTAAAGCTTTTTTTATATGCCAGCAACTAAGGTATCATCATTTTAGCGTTTTACATATTTTTGACATTTTAAAGGAAATGTTGGGAAATGTGGCAAACAAATAATTCTAAAGATATCTAAAATTTTAGAATCACCATTGAAATAGATTAAAGTTCAGCTAGAAGTGAGAAACAGTATGGAAGGGAAACCACTTCTGAAGTAATAAAAATTAGACTATTAGCTTCTCCTGAACTTAGCATTCTCTTTTCCACTTCCCCTCAGTCATGCCTGTAGTATACTTCCTCCCTCAACTATCTGTCTCCTTGGAATCAAGATCCACAGATGTTGTCTCTTGAAAACTTTCTTTCGTAAATCAAAACCAATCTGATTCTAATTGGCCACCAATAAGTCCTAGGTCAAGTCCCATTTGGTCATTGTTTGGATCCTGATTGACTCAAATTGAATGTAAAAAGCAGTCATTTCTGCTTTGGCCAGAAACCCCGAGGGTCTTCCCTCCCAAATTAATTAATTTATTTAGATCATTATTATTATTATTTTTTGCACTAGGTGAAAGAGGAAATTCTTTGCCTCAATTGCTACCTAGCCTTAATCACTGAATGGGTGTACCTCAGTCAAACTAAGAAGACCTTAGTTTCAAAAAGCCAAAATCTTCCATTTCATCCAGGGTCATCTCAGTTATCCTGACCTATATCTTGCCAGTAGACCCAGATGGCTCAGGAGGGGAAAATGAGACAGGTGACTTTGCCTAATCCCCCCCCCCTTAAATCCAATTCACTTGCATGACATGGTTACCTTCCTGATATCTTGGTCATTTTCAAGAAGGAAGGACAAATAACAATCTTCTTAATCCCTCCACACAATCACTTTGCCTTTGCTTATTTATATCTGTGTTATATGGATGTAAGTGTGTGCTAGTAAATATTTAACAACCAGACTCTTGGGGGAGGAGGGCACATTTGCAGTGTGCTTTAAAATTTAATCTGCATTAACATTTTCTTAAGTCTAGACAATCAACAAAGCAACAAATTAAACCCTGATTTGTAGTGCAGGTAGATTTTTTGAGATGTAATGCTCACGGTGAAAATTTAAGAATCAGCTTTAAGCTGGTACTCCTTGGCTGTATGATCTCAGAGGATGTCACTTCCCAGATGGTGGGCACTGTTGTGATTTTGCATTTTTTAATCCTCCAAATCCCAGAACCTGGGGAAGGACACAGTGCCTTATAGATGGCAAGCATACTGTTGAGTGATAATAATACATTAGAGAAATAAAAATTAGCTTCTCCTCATCAAAAATATCTTAGAATGTATTATATTCTAAGGAAGATAGAATTCTAACAAGTACCTAAGACATTTTGCCATTCATTTATTAAAATATTTATTAATAACTTCTCATAAACAGATGATAGGTTCTTATCCTAGAACATTTTATATTCTAAAGGACATGAAATTTTAACAAGTATCTAAAGCATCTCTTCATTCATTCATTAGAAATTAATTAAGGTACGCTTGCAAGTATTACAGGAGATAGAATAAATAAAGGTCATTACTCTTAGAAGTTCATAATCTGATAGGAATGGTAAGATAGGTACAAAGATGAACATTACATATATATTATAGAGAGATTAAATGAGATAATGTATATCAGTATTTTATGGATTTAAAAAGCACTAAATGTCTGTATGTTACACATATCATTATTATTTAAAATAAATTAAATGGAATTACAAGATTTAAAACAGAAAGGAGACACCGTCTTACCCAATTTTATAGAGGAAATTATTTGTTGTTACACATGTATTAACTAAAAGACCCAAAGTAAGAACTCAGGTTTTCTTGCTCCAAATTCTGTATGTTTTCCAGTAGATCACATTGCTATATCCAGTACTATGATGTTTAACTCCAAAGACCCATTTCATAATTAATAGAGTCTCAAATCACCCTCAAGTGATTTTCTCTTTATTCTGAGAAGTTTAGGGTTTGGATACCTTAAAGCACACATCAGAAGAGTTTTATTTCTCATTTCATATATTAAGGTAGAGATAAAAATGAGTAACTGTTGATCAATCCTACTATTGATGTCATGAGCACCTAATGGAAACCTCCTTGCTGTTAGGAGCTACTTAAAAGCATGAGATGTTGGAGCTGGAGAAGACATTCAAGTTCCCATCCTTGCAGCAATGGACAGATACTTCCTTCCAGATGACTTTTTTCTGGTGCAATGTCTGCCCTGAAACTCCTCAATTCTTTCTGGTTGTAGAGACTACTCTTCTTCCTGCTGTGTGATTAAGGAGAAGTCATTATCTGTCAAAGACATCCCTTGCCTCTGCTACGCTTCTGTGTCCCAGCAATCACCACTTCTCCTAAACTTCTCATTTAAAAAAGATCATTGCAAAAAAAATAAATAAAATAAAAAAGATCATTGCCATCTCATTCTTTGTTTCTCTGAATGACCTAAATCCAGTTGTTCACTGGGGGGAGCCTGGTCCTCTATCAAATAGCTTGGGTAACTGAGTTTAACAGATGGTTGGTAAAGCATCCTAATGACTATTTCACTTTAGTTTTAAACCTTTAGAAAGGAGAACTACTTTTTTATGAGGCTCAAACAAAGGGGTAAAAAAAAACTTCAGAACAGAAGTTTCAGAACAAAATCCTCACAAGCCCAGTGGACTCTTGGATTTACAGGCTTCAAATGCCAACTGTTTAAGGGTATTAGCTGCTGCTTGTTACTACTCAGCTTTATCCACATTCAGAGAGTTTCTGCTTATCTCTATTTGTCTTTACATATGTCATTGGGAAACATATTCAGGAGTGTGCTGCAGCCAGTTTGAACTGACTTCTGAGCCAATTGTTAAATTTTAGAGTGAACATTTAAATATCAAAAATTGGCAAACTATAAATCAGGGCTTCCTTTATTGTTTTGTTGATTGTCCAGACCTAAAAAACACAATGGAAAAAATTTGAACAATTTAAATTAAAACTTATTAGGATAGACTGCCCTTATATCTTTGCCATCCACCCCCTATCCAGCATTGGTCTCCTAATTGATTTTCCTGCCTCCCTTCTTTTCTTTTATCCAGTTCAGCTGTCATATGGTTCCAGAGTAATCTGTCTTATAAATGGATATTGTCCATTCCTTCCTTCAAAAATCCTCAGAAGCTACCTATTACATACAAAATCAATTTCAGATTCATTTCCATAGTTAGGCACCATCCTTCTTTCTAGCTTTTAAATTGGACTCCACTTTGTCCAACTATAAACCCTGTGCTTTCCTGACCCTATGCTTTTTACTCATCCTCTTCCCTAAGTGTAGAATTTCCTTCTTTGACTTCTTTGCGTATTGAAATATAACCTATCATTTAAAATCTATCTTAAATGCCATCTTCTAGATGAACTATTATTCAATTCTTTCCCTTCCTCCTAATGCAGTAAACACTCCCTCCTCCTTGTCCCTCACCAGCATTGTTTTGTGCTCTTTAATATTTTTATTTTTAAAAAAATTATATTATCTCTGAATTCATCATTTCTTCCCACTATGCTGTATTTCCATGAAGTCAGATACTTTTGAATTGTCTAAGCTATTTCCCTTAGTATTGTTTTCTACTCAGTTTTAAATCTTCATAGAATCATACATTTTGGGTTTAAGATATATTAGAAGTTGTCTAATTGGGGACCCTATGAACAGACATGACCTGTCCAAGATCACACAGTTAGAAAACAGCAGAACCAAGTTTTTGGGTCCAGGTCCTTTCACTTCAATCCCTTTTCCAATTAGGAAGATGCTAACTGAATTCAAATGAAGATTGAGATTAAAATTAAAATTAAAGTTGCCTTTCCATAGAAAGTTGCTTTTCTTCAATTGTACAATAGCCTTGTACAAAGTTTAATCTTCTCTTACTGCATAATTTTCAAGATTATGACATTTTTCAATGTCGCAGTAGCTCCAGTTGCCCTTGAGAAATGGTTCCTGGGCCAGAATTATGTGTATACTATTGCTATTGTTAGGTGATTTACACAATACTGGACAGGATCCTTTCCGTCCTACCCACAGGTCATAGTTCCTGAAATTCCATCAGAGTCATTCTTTTGGGATGAGAGTCGCTCCCTGTTAAAATGCTAATGTTGTTGGACAATAGCATGTTCTAACATGCTAAGCCTTAGTGCAGATTACTTTATCAGATTGCTTCCTAGAATGAAAGGAAATATGTATATTTTGACAAGTGGGGGTGTGTGTTTCAGCTCAGAAGGGTAACCCTAAGTGGAATGTTGCAATGGAGGACTCCTACCATGAATAAGAGAGACAAAAGAAGAAGGGAGCCAAAGACAAATTCAATTCAGTGGACATTGCTGCCTGTGGCTAGCATCCTGTTTATTCCAGAGACAGATAGGTTTAGGGCAGTGATATCAAACTCAAATAGAAGTGGGGCCACTAAATGCTACACAAGGATCCTTTGAATTGCATGGCAACTTAGAAAATCACATATTAATTAACATTAACTATATAATATTGAATTTTTATTTATTTTGTTAAATATTTCCTAATTACACTTCAATCTGTTTTGGGGAGTATTGTGACCCCATGTTTGGCAACTCTGCTGTGAATGATAGGATACTATACTCAAAATTATGAAGATCTGAATTTGAATCCTGTCTTAGCCATATCATCTTAGGCAAGCCACAGAAACTCAGAGCTATTTTCCTTATCTATTAAATGAAGCCAATAATGTCAATCCACAAACATTTATTAAGCACTCACCCTGTGGCAATAATTCAGTTAAGTGTTAGAGAAACAGAAAAAGGCAAAAATATTGTCCCTGCCCTCAAGAAACTTACATTCTAATAATACCTATTTTGCAGGATCATGATAAGAACCTAATGGGATAATGTACATAATAAACTTTGCAGATCTTTAAGTGATACATAAATAAGTATCACCTATCATTATGGATAAAAAGAGCATAATATGCTCTTGTTATATATATGCCAAAAACAAGGCAGTATTTTTAGGACAGTTACTGTAGACATAATAAATACCCGTTTTGCTTTTAAAAAAACTGATATACTTGTCATAATAAATATTCAACAGTCATCAGGAAAACTATCAATTTTGAAAGCAATTAAGTTGTTGAGGAGACTGGCATTTGTGCTGAGTAATAGTCATGGTCAGATACCTGACTTTGTCCCTCTAGTTGAAATAATTTATTTAGCTGGACCCTGGATAAATCAATTTTTGTGGCAAGGGAATCAATAGATTATAGATCCTGTAAGTTAGTGTTTTCAAACTATAAGAAAACATTAAATTTTAGTTATGTGGAAAATCATTAAAATTACTGCACAGTGAGTAAAATAATATATATATATATTTACTGTCCCTTGAGCTTAATTAGGGCAATCTAAAATGATTAATCACCATTTTTTCCCACTTGGTGATGAAGAACTCTTTTCATTAGCAAGCACCTCATAACTACTTTTTTTTTGAAATAACCAACTTAAATAATTGTATTGCATTTTACAAAATGCAAAGGGTTATGCATTATTGGCATTAATAGGGATTCCAGCATCTTACTTTTTAGACTAAAGCTGAAAAAAGGTAATGCCATGCAATGAAAGGTGTGTTACCCAGTGGCTGGCAATCAGGAAAAAAAAAAAAACAACTCTAGAGAATAACATGACTGGTGTCTCCCAATATTAATATTTTTATCTGAAAGCAAAAACTAGAGTCAAAACTGAGGCAAAGCCTTCCAAAGTAATCCAACAATTGATAGGAAGTTTCTGGTGGTAAGATTATCTTGTCTCAAGGAGCCCAGAATAGTGTCACATTCTCCTGGGAAATCACTAGCTTGTCACATTGTGATAAGCCTTCCTAGGAGCCATTTTCACTCTTATCTATAAAACTTCAGCTCACTCCCTATCTTTCATTCATTTGTTCATTCAATAAACATTTATTGAATACTTATTTTACACAAAGCACTGCAAGGTGCCACTAACTCACCTATCAAAGTCAAGTTCCTGGGTTTATAAATGCCACTTTTGAAGGTTTATATTTCATGTTGTCAGGCTTTGTGTGCTGGAGACTGTTTTTAGGTTTTAGAAGTTCGTGACAATGTGAAATGTATTTCTATTTGCCCAAGTAGCCTGACTATTATGTTTTCCTTTTATCTTTTGTTCTCATCTCAATGAGAATCCCTTTTTATCTGTTGTTGCAAGGGATTTCTACAGCATTTTGCATCATGTTGCACACTAGCTGTTAGGGAAGGGACTTAGGAGATTAATAACAGAAACCACTTGGGGAAATAGAAATCAAATCTTAATTCAATGGAATTGGTGATTAACTGGACCTCCATTCTTCCAACAAAGCTTTTATTATGTTCTTTTTGTTCACTACCTGCTTTTGGTGCAACTTCATTCAGTGTTTTCTTCATCCTTGAACTTGTATTTGGTTATTGTGTCCTTGTTACATCCAACTTCCATGTCTATGTCTCCAATAGAGTATAATAGGACCAAACTGGATTAGAAGTCAGGAGATGTGGGTTCTAGTGCCAACTCTGCTGCTACACAGCACTGTGATTTCCTCTCATCTCTCTCAATCTATATCTCTAGTTCTAAAATGATAGGGATGGAGTAATCTCTGTAATTTCTTTTAGCTCTAAATCCTCTGATTTTTTACCTTGATTTCTTCCACCCAATTAAAAAGACATTGGCAATGAGCAGATTAATCAATCTTTTATCAATTTAATTATTTGTTTTGCTATAATGTAATGTCATATAATATTGTATCATTTTTATAATATAACTTCAAGAAATTCAATGTAATTCATGAATTATTTTCTCACAAAGAGTACCAAATAAATAACCCAAACCTTGAATACCCCTTACAATTTCCAAATCTTCCTTGCTAATAATTCCTTTACTAATAATACGGTCAACATCTTGATAAATCATTTATAGAGAGGCTTTAGTCTGGCAAAGATCAGATCAAAATAGATATTTAATAATAACTTTTAAAATACCTTGCATATAGTAAGTGCTCAATAAATATTCCTTGAATTATGTCATAGAGTAATATAGTGTCAAAGCTGAGCTAGTCTAATCCCCTCATGTGACTGAGGCCAAGGAAAATGAAGGGACTTGGCCAGTATTAGATAATGAGTTAATGGCAGAGCTAGTATAAATTTTGAGCTTACTTGATTCCCAGTCCATGCTCTACTGAAGGCACTCACTAGTTAAAGTATCATTCATACTTCTCTAAAGCTATAGCAATAATATGTAAAGAAGAAAATTGTGTTTATGTGTGTGCATTATTCTTGTCTCAAGAATTCAATATAGTATACACAGAAGAGTTTTTCCCTTCCTTGGAAAAGATGCTATTGTTCTCATTCACAAATTCCTATCAATTTTTTCATTTTATGTGAATGTGTTCCCAAGAGAAATGGTTTCCCCTTCCTAATCATTGACCCCTTTTAAGTCCCTAAAATAATATCAATTGGGCCCAGAATGATAGACAGATGGAAAGATATATATGTATATATATGTATGCATACATATATATAATATAAGAATTCTAAGAAAATTATATGATATATAAGAAAACTATTTAAAACCTCCCAAAAATGTTCATTAAAATATTATGCTTGGCAATACTTGTTGACTATATGATTTTCTAGCAACTCTTAATTCTAAACTAAGTTCATTAATATGAAGGAAATGACATTGCTAATTTAGCATAATGAAACAGGATCAATCCATAAAAATAATAAAATTTCTATAGGAAAAAATTAATAGATTCCATTTCAGAATAATTTTTTGAGACTAGGGAATTTTATCTCCCAAGTCGGAATCATGCATTTGTTTTTGACATGCCTGTGTACATATATATTCCAGAAGAATGAAAGCTTCTTGAGGATAGGAATGATATGTCATTTTGTTTTTGTGTATCCCTAGAGCCTAGCACTCTGCCTTGCATGTAGTTGCCAGAGTTAATAGAACATTCTTACTGGAATTGGCAAGCTCTGAGTTCAAACATAGCCTCAGAAACTCACCAATTGTCACATAACCTTTGTTTGCCTCATCTTATAAAATGGAAATAATAATAGCTCCTTCCTTCCAAGGCTGTTGTTGAGGATCAAATGAGATAATAATTATAGAGAGAGCTGACACACATTAAGCACTATATAAATGTTAGCTATTATTATTATTAGTAGTAGCAGTCTGTGTTTGATAAATGTTTGTTTATTAGATGTACTTATGTGATGGCACAAAACAGGAACCATAGTAAATTAGCCTGTTTTCTTCTATCCTCACAAGTCTTTGCTTTGTATCTGAGGTTTGGCAGTCCTCCCCTAGCCTCAAGGAATGGATAGAGGAATCTAGTCATTCTGATTAGTTTTATTTTCAGAGAGTTAAATTGCTCCTCCAAGACCATATTGTTGATGAAGAAGCCAGAAGTAGAATCCAAGACCATAATTTATATCTCATGCTGTAGCATAGTAATTCCTTCTTTTCATCAGGACTGTGAGGTCTTCAGAGTGCCATTTAGTCTTGCGGAGCTAAGACAGCTGAGCAGGCAGCCATGGATTTAACTCCCAAGGTTGTATTGATTGGTTGATAAAATATTTCTAGTTCAGAACCATGACAGAAGTTTAAAAAACAGCCTACAAAAATGTCATGTAAATTATTCCATAAGAAATTTTTCTTTTTTTTTCCACAAGGCACTTTATTGATGTTATCTGTTTTGCGTAGGAGAAGTGGATTGTCAGACAGGACAAAGAAGGCAAAACACCCTGAAAGTCAGAGAAATGGAAGGAAAAAAAAAAACACAAGGAAAAATTCTCCAGGGCATCTTTTCATTACATCAAAGTTTAGAGTTACAAAATTCTTTTATTTAAACTACAACTTTGTCATATTTGTGTATAATTTTTCATGTTGCATAACTATTTGGGTTGAGTGTTTTTTTTAAAGTATCTCTAATTTTAATTCAAAGTACAGTTGTCTCATAAGGAAATTAAGTGGGTTCAGCAAGTGAAGGATATATATATATATATAAAGCATATATATATATATATATGTCTATGAGTTCTGAATCAGAGGACATGGTTTTGATTCCTACCTCTTCTACTTGCTCCCTTGGTGATTCTGGACAAATCATGTCTCTGTTTTGGGCCCCAGTTTCCTCAAATAAACCGGAGAAGGAAATGACAAACTCCAGTATCTTTGCTAAGAAAATCTCAAGTGGGGTCACAAAGAGTAATATAAGACTGAATGACTAAAAAGTGGAAAAAATGGTTATATTTAGAATTAAAAGACCTGTTGTCACATTTCACTTTTGCCATCTATTCTTTGGTTCTAAGTGTGATGATCATATGAGTTCAGAGAAAGGGAAATATCAATGTCACTGGAGGTTAGCATAATCAGGTAAGGTTTCATGAAACAAATAGACCTTAAATTGGGCCCAGAATGATGGGCAGATGGAAAGAATGGGAAATGGCATTTCAGGTGAGGAATTTAGAGGGTGAAAGTTAAAAAATTAATAAAAAATAGCCCTAATGAAGACATCAGTTTTTCTCTCATTCTGAAGATACCCAGTGACTTGTAGAAAGAGACAGGGAGTGGTTGAGCCTGTGGGATGTTATTTCTTAAAGAATGGCCTAATGCTTGTGCTATAGCTGCCTAGAAGTTTCAGAAGGAGATCAGAAATGGTGGTGGATTAAAGAGCTACCAGTGAGAAGAGAGGTTAAACAAGAAAAAGACAAGAAAACAGTGAATTTGGATTTTTCAGAACATGTTTGTGTTGATAACAGTGGAATATGCTTGTGTAATATTTTAGCTTGTGGGAAATAATCTGCTCATTACAGATCAAAGGGAACTCATAAGAAAAGATGGGACAACTTGTTTCTACAGACAACTTCTCTTTCTGTAAGCAACTCATTTTTTTTTTTGTTTTGTTTTTTAATGGAAAAAGTACAAGCATCCCCGGTAAATGAGGATCCCAGTTTCAATAAATACAAATAGCAAAGACAGAGAATGCACTAATTTATGGTTCTTTCCATGTGCAAAATACACATTTGTTTCTTTGTTAGAGGAATCAGTGAAAGAGGAAGATTTTTTTCTACTGTCTCATTGATTAGGGTGAATGAAGTATACTTTAAAATAACAGAAGAAATGCTTCAATAGGAGAAGGAAGAAAATTGCTAATAAAATAGCATTTTTACATAGTACTTTGAGGTTTACAAAGTACCTTACCTACTTTCTAATTTGATTCTTTCAGTAACCATGTGGGATAAATGTTATTATTTCTCCTACTTTGTTTGGAGAGAACCTGAGGCTGAAAGTGGATAAGTAACTTGCTCAGAGTACACAGCTAGTAAACATCTGACACAGGATTTGAACTAAGGGCTTCCTATTCTAAACCCAATACTATATCTACTTTAATATCTAACTTACTATAAAAAAGTAGAAAGAAAGATAAAAAGAAAGAAAAAACATGAATAGGAAAAAGCAACTCCAAACCTATGTTAGGAAGCTGGAAATTAGGAGACTATGACACAAAAATAAGGAAAACAAGAGACCACTGAACTTCTGGAACCAAATCATAGATTTGATGCTATTCCTATTAAAAATAAAACTAGAGCCTGGGAAAAGAAAGGAACTTCCCATTCTCTATGGAAAGAGAAATGAGAATCGACAAATGTCAAGGGGGAGAGGACATATAGTGATAGCTATAGGAAGAAGAACTGAACTGTGTATTCTTTAATGGGGATTGTGCCATATGACATGAATTTAAAAGTGTTACTCCTTCCCTGTAACCTATACCATGTGACCAAGATCTTTCTGATACTTGTCAAATCTGATAATGAATAATATCATTTCTGGTGAGTTATGTGGAAGGAAACCTAGAGAATTCTTCTAAGGATTATGAAGTCTTGGATAAGAAACTCAAGACCCTAGGGGAACAGATGGTGATTTCACTATGTTTGCTGATTGAAGGTAGACACTTTAGAAGACAAAAGCAGGATTTGGAAAATGAACAGCTGGCTAATAATCTAATGTTGTAGAACAAGGTTTAGATTTCAGGATCAGAGATGAAGGCACAAAAAGCTGACAGAGTTTTGGCCAAGGATGGAGTACATTTAATGAGGGCTAAGAAAAAAGCACATACAAAGCATATATATTTAGATATATAATATGTGTGCATATATATATATATATATATACATACACACATGTCTATAGACTTGCATATCTGATCAAAGGGGCTTTGAATTGAAACTAGAGTAGGAAAAGGAGTAATTTGGTAATGTCTGGGGCTGTTTCACCCAAGCTCTTAAAGGAACAAGTCTTGGCTTGCTCTCACAAATTCACAGATGAAGATACTGTAAATTTTCATCATTAGTAACCTGTAAATAGATTTCCCCCAGTTCTAAGGCAGGTGCCATGCACTGTCCTATTTTATGAATCTATTAATAGGGAGAGGAGATACAATTTTGCCCACAATTACCCACACCCACCCACCTACTTTTCCAGCAAGTCAGTGAACCAGCAAGTTCAGGGAACCAAAAGAAAGGTTCTGGATCACCTAATCTGAGGTTTTACCAGAGTCATTTTCTCTCTTTGATTGAGACATGATTTCTGCCCAAAGGCTCCCTGATTGGGTCCAATCCTTCGCCCAGTGTAAATTTCCTCCTTTCTTTTTCTTCCAGTACCTTTGTTAAATGTCACCTCAGCACATTGGAATAGTGTTTCAATTACAAAACAGTTCCTTTGGTTACCTGGTTTCCCCTAGTTACCATGTTCTCAAAATTATCCACTTGCAGTCAGTAAGCCAGATGACACAGAGAATATCAGGTGCAATATAGGAAGAAGAAATGTAATGGAGATGCTAGTAATTAACAGGAGATGATATACAGGAAGATGGGGGATTCTGATAATATTTATGCTTTCAGATATCTATATATAGTCAAATGAAGTATATATTATAGCAAAATGAATAGGAATATAATGGTAAGATGTAAATTTAGCTTTATACTTATTAGGATGTCACTTATGGCATGCTATAAAATCAGAATGGTAAACTTTCTTCTAAAAGAGCATATTTGATAAAAGGGATGGGTAAGTAACCTTTTTTTATCAGGATGAAGATGTCTTATAGTATAATGCAATTGGTAGGGGAAAGGGAAAGGAACAGTGTAACGATCAGTGGAGGGAGAAACATGGTGCAGTTGTACTTAATGCCTATGGAACAAAGATTATAAACCCCCTTAATTGTAAAGAGAAATTGGATAATGGATTCCAGAGGTAGGTCCTTACATAAGTTATTAATGATGGGACATTTTAGGTATCTACAGATGCTGGAGTTTTCTCTCAGTTGAAAGCAAAGCAGACTTGGCTTTCCTTAAAGATAATTTCATTCTTCAAAAAGTAGGAAAAGGAAGTAAAATTATGACTTAACACTGCATTTTGATAAATAAAGGTGAACTGGTTACCAAAATTGATTGATCTGACTAGAGCCTTGGGAAGAAATATAGAGTTTATAGAGAAGAAAAAAGTATGATATAAGGTCTAGATTTTGGAACAGTTAGGTTAATTTTTTTTCCTTCCTTTTCCTTCTTTCCTGAAGGTGGCAACATAATGTGAAATATCTGCAAAAACAGAGTAGGAACTTTTATAGACATACACGTTTATATTTTCTTTGGAAGTCTTTCACTGGAGGGCAGATAATTTATAAATAACCTAGGAGACATGTATGAATGATAGGGAGTGGGGAGGAGAGCAGGAGAAAGATAAAAGGACAATCTAAATAAATAATGCCAATCACCACTCTATTTTGTGTATGCCTACCCTTAACTACACATCCATGAACCTTTTTGGGAGAAGATTAATCATTTGTCAAGTTCAAGACGTAATATAAAGTTTACACAATAGATGTAATTGATTCTGAGTTTCTTTAGAATTTGAGTTGTTTCTCTGGAGCCATGGAAAGATGGTAATTAAACATCTAACAACTCCGCTTTAACTCTTTCCCCTTGTTTTTAACCCTTCCCTCACATAACTCTTGTATGTTTTCTCTAAATCTCTTACTCCCTCTCTCTAGGAATGATTTGAAGGATAGTCCTTGAGGGGGGTGGGGGGAACAACAACTTAGAAATACCATAACTTGACCTAAAAGCCATAATGCATTTACCACTTAAGAACAATCACAGTTTTAGTTGCATGGTTCATGAACCAAATCATTATGGTGACATTGCTTTATGGGAAGAGCTGGAGAAAAATGTTCAGACTGATGAATTTTTTAAAAAAAGACCTGTAAGACCACTAAAGGAAAAAAGTCTTTCTCTGTACAGTGACTTTAAAGAGAATTGAGGAGTAGAATCCTCCTAAAGTCTATTTGAATCATATTCTATAATTTATAGGCATGCTACTACTTGATAATTCTGTACCCCACACCCATGCCCAATTGAGGTAGAAATAAAGTTGAATTGTTTCAGTCCCACCAGGCAAATGTGCCTTTATTTCCTGGCTTGAATGTTATTTATAATGATTACAAGCAAATGGCATATTCTTTCTCAAATGCTGGAGGGACCCTGTAAAAAAAGGAGTCCTTATTGCATTTCATAATTAAAAGTACAGAAGCTTGTGGTTTTCCAACCTACTGTTAGTTGAAAACAATTGGAAATTTACTTAGGCAGGAGGTGTTGTGGCTTACTGAGATCTCTCTCCTCCCTTTTGTACCCCACCAAGTAAAGAATCACAGTTGAGGAGCATTTAGTTGGCGCAGTGAATAGAGCACCAGCCCTGAAGTCAGGAAAACCTGAGTTCAAATGTGACCTCAGACACTTAACACTTCCTGGCTGTGTGACCTTGGGCAAGTCATTTAACCCCAATTGCTTCAGCAAAAAAAAAAAAAAAGAATCACCGTTGACATCAGCCTTTCTGCAGGTGAGGTAGCTGCACTGCTACAGTTGCGTAATAAATAACCAGATGAAGTTATAGCTGGATCTGTCCAAGTCACTGCAAGATGTTACCAGTGTTGTCAGGCTTAAATATTGCATTGGGGACTTTTATGGGTGAGAGAACATGAAGGAGCAATTGTGTGATCCAATGGGATGAATATCAGAAGATTTTGTTTCTAGACTCAACTCTGTTGTTCATTCTAATTCAACAAGATGTTGTTTGCTAGATGCAGGGGGACACAAAAACAAGTAAAAACATAGCTCCTGTCATCAACTTTCATTCCACCATGGGGAAGATACTACAAATAAATGGGTAGGTATATACGTAATAGTCTGAAGAGGATAGAAATATACAAACAACTATATTTGTACAAACAAGACTTCCTAGAGGAGGAAACTTATAAGCAGAGTATTGTAAGAAAGTAATTAGGAGGAAGAGATGAGAAGAGAATGCACTCCAGTGATGAGGGACATCTTATGCAAAGGGACAGTGATGGGAGATGAAATATTAAATTCAGGGAACACTAGGTACACCAATTTGGCTAGAGTGTTGAATGTTCAAAGGGAAGTAATGAGCAAAATATCTGGAAAGAATGAAAGGAGAGTAGAGAGAGAAAAAGGAAGGAAAAAAGAGGAAGAGAGGAAGGAGAGAAAGGTGGGGGGGAAAGAGGGAGAAAAAGAAAGTGAGTTGGGACAAGTGGAATGAATCATGACACATGAATATTCTGTATTAAAGGCATTAACATGTGTTTTGGACTATTCCTGATCTTTGGAAATTATTGATATTACGTGTTTATAATCCTATAGCATCAACCACATTTGTGTGAATATTTTATTTACATAGTTCACAAAAGTCCATAAATTACATAGATGTATATAGCTTATATAAGACAAATACTTGTATATATGTAGTCATACAGATATATATATATACATATATAAACAAATATATAAATCTCTCCCTCATTTTTTTATTTTCTCTTTCTCTTTGTCCTTCCTACCTCTGTATGTGTGAGTATTTTCTATCTGATAAGCCTTGCAGTACATCCACCCTGTCTTGGAATGACAATAGTGGTAGTAGGGTACTAGACTATTTTTTTAGGTCACATTAGCTTGGTATTGCTGGGCAGAACATAGTTTGTATGTTAAAGAAGGCAACTCTCATCACTGAATTTGGAAGGGCTTGTCAAGACTCAAGGTGAGAGTTTGAGATCTACAACTTGGTACACAGGAAAGCAGACAGAAGTAATTTAATTAGGATTTTCAGAGTTCTCGCTCAGTGATCACTTATGGAGTAGCTGAATTAAAAAATATCCAAGAAGACTAAGAACTTTTAACCATGACCAGCTCAGAGCTACATAGTTAGTCCTGGAGCTAAAGCACATCAGATTCCTCTGTGGGAGAAGTAATTTTCAAGATCAGTCATCAAAAAAGAAATGTCTTCTGGTCAAAACTATCATTTTCTGAGATTTCTGTATTCCTTAGTAATATACTTGAGTCAGACCCTGGTGATAGTGGGGGATTGGGGAGGTAGTTTCACTTCAGGTTCACGGAGGAGAGATTGGTTGTTCTCTAAAATATCTAAATCCTCATTTTTAAGATCCAGATATAGGGTTTGGGTCCAATGAATCTTTATTGGACTACTGACATATTTGCTTCCCCAATTCCACATGCCAAATTCTCCAAATGCTCCTGGAAGCCCTTGAATTTCCTGATTGAGGTGCTTTGAGGACCACAACTGTTTTCACTTCATGACTTTTCCCACCACAAACAGAGTATCTGAAATTTTGAATTCCTCATGTTGCTGAGCAACTACTTGCTGTTGTTCTGTAAATCTGGGTATTTTGATTATAGGCTTTGAAAACTGATAGAAACTAGAAATCCAAATGAAAGAAGCAGTAGAACCAACAAACTCCATTACAGTGAATTCCTGAGAAGCAAGTCATTGGTGAGCACTGGGGGTGGCTAGTTGGACAGCTCCTAGGGAAAGAAATCTATAAGTTACAACGGATTCTGGAATTGTGGCTGTACTTTAAGGACTGACATAAATGGATGCCTACCATGATTAAATGATTTCCCAGAATATGATTCCCAGGTTTTTAAAAAAATGGAAGAAGAACAAAGAAAGTAATGTTTAAACAAAGAACTTGTGTGCATCTGAAGCTAAAAAGATGGAAATACCAGAGAAAGTAGATAGAATGGCAGATTTAAAAGAAGTAAAAAAAAATCAGTGAATGACTTAAAAAGTGAAGTTAGAAAAATGGAAGCATAATATGTGCACTAGTTTTCAAATGAAAAAAAATAGAAAATTTTCTTAAAATACATCAGAAGAAAGAGGATGGGGAGAGGAAAGCATATAGATCCTTTTGTTAAATGACAAAGAAAAACTGAGAATGAATGGTACCCCCAACTCCTGAGGCATTGTATACGTATAATGAACTAAGGATTCACAGAGATAAGAAACCAGAGAAATGGAAAAGATAAAGAAGGAGGTTTACCTTTGTGGTTAGAGTGACTAGAGTTAAGGGGAGCTAAGCCAGAAATACTTCACAGGGAAAATGAATTTTGAACAAAACATTAAAGGAAAGGAAAATGGAGAGCCAGCTGGCTTCTTGGTGTTTCTTCCTTCACCATTTATTCTGTATTCTGGTAATAGGGGGTGAGAAGTTTTAAGGAGACAAGAGAATGTTCCCAATTTGTAAATATTGGACTGACTTACTAAGGGCTGGATCAAGACCTCTGGAGGCATTTTACATGGGGTGAGTTTTCATCTCTTTGGGATAGTTATTTCTTCCAGCTAGAAGATCTCTTACATCTCTCTGATTCCAAGATTTTAATGGTATCTTTAATAGCTTGTCACATGTTTCTGGAGAAGCTGTTTTATACTCATTCCCATTGAGTAAGCCAAGAATCCTAAAGATACCTTTGATTTTTCTTTTAAATTTGGTTAGAACCTTGTAGACCCTAGGAGGAAGACCTCACTATCAAAAATTCCACTGAGAGTCAGATCATAAGCACAAAAGCCCTTGATTGACCACAATCAACTTTATAAAATCCATGTGCTAGAATTCATTTAATTGAGCAGATAATCACAGATTAAGAGTTGTGGGGAGGACTTTAACCCTCCTCTCATTTTACAAAGTTGGAAAGTGAGGCTGAGGAAGTTCTAGCTTGCTCAAGATCACACGGTTAAGTCCTGAAGATATCTTGGTGTACTTTTTTTTTTTGCTGAGGCAATTGAGGTTAAGTGACTTGCCCAGGGTCACACAGCTAGGAAATGTTAAGTGTCTGAGATCAGATTTGAACTCAGGTCATCCTGATTTTAGTGCTGGTGCTCTATCCACTGCACCATGTAGTTGCCCCTTGGTGTACTTATTTTAAAAGTGCTGGTATGCTATCAGCAATGAGGAGCAACTGCTTAAAGTTTGATAGCATAGGAAAAGTCAGAAAAATATTTTTTTAGAGAGAAGCAGATGTAAGAAATGAGAAAATAACAATCTAGATCAATTTTATGGACATTATACACCTCAATGAGCTTAGAAAGCATTATTGTATTGTATTACTGTTATTTGGAATCTCTGCTCTTATGAACCCACTTGTCTCAGCCTTGAGGTGCTTTCTAGGTGTTTTGTACACACACAAAAAGAGTTAAAATGTTATATCTAGTTCTGCCTTTTCATGTTGCAGATGAGAAAACAAAAACTTAGATAAGGTAAGTGATTGCCAAAGGCTACAGAGATAGAAATATCAGAGGCAAGACTTAAATACAGAACTATCACCTGATTTTAGAGGTTTCCATCATGCACTACTTGACATTTTGTCCAAGACAAAGTATATAGTGCTCCTTCATCTTTTCCTGGAGTTCCATACACCAATGAAATTACAGATCCAAATAAAAAGACCAAATGTTGTTTAAGTGTGCATGAACAAATGTAGTCAATTTTTGAAAAATCTAAAATGGTCAAATTAAAAAAATTAACTAAACAAGATACCTGTTGATTACAAGGGACAGCCTTTTAGTTATTGAGACAGTCATTTAATTTAGGATTATTCACTTCAAGTCAAATTAAATCAAAGGACTATATATGAGGCATTAGGCTGAGTACTGGACTTTCCTTTCTATAATTATAGTCTTCTTGTATTTGTAACCAGATTTGAGTCTATTAGATTATGGAGAAATATAAATATTGTACAAACAGAAAAAAATATTGTTGGTTAAGAATCTTCCATTGTTAATTTTCTCTTTAATCCATGGCATAGGAAATTGTATATATAGTAAAATCATTCTTCTACTTTAATGCTATCATAATCCTTCTCTGTGATGTGAAGGCCCATGGTTCTTCAAGGCTATCCTAATGGAGGGAATGCAAGCTCTGGCCCATCTTGCCAAGTGTTAGAATGACTAGTTTTGCCAGTTGACAGGCTTTGTTTTTGTTTGAGGACCAGCCCAACTAAGATCAGAAAGACTTTTGTCAACAGACAGTTGGCTATTAGATAAATTTTATTGACCACTCATAAAGACCATCTACTAAGGCAGAGGTGCCAAACATATGGCCCTGTGGTTGTATGTGAGCCACAACACTCTTGAACATGGCCAAACCAGATTAAAATGTAGTTCCTATCTGATTTTAATGTGTTGATGTATTAATTAAAAAGAAATATACAAACATATGGTTTTCTAAGTCAATATGTGGTCACAAAGATCCTTATGTTTTGTTTATTTGGTTTAGTGAGTCTTGTTGGGCTCCACCATATTAAAGCATTTAACCATTGGAATCTGGAGAGGGAATATAATATGCTGACTAATGAAATCATAAATCTTTTGAGATATTGAATTGTGATGTCACTTAAATAGTCCTTCAGATAGGTTCAGATGGGCAAGAAATTTATTCAAGCAACTCTGAAATTTGTTCTTCTTTGATTTCTTGGATATGAGAATTTTAGTCCAGGTTTGGATTAAGTTGAAATATATTTGTATGCAAGTTTTTTGTAATTTCTCCTTATTGTTAATGAACCATAGGTGTACCACGTTTGTGGCTGAGGTGCTTTCATCTTACAATGTCCCAGATGTAGTGGATTGATTGTAGAATGATTCAATTCTATGGCCTGTGGGATAATAGAAAGCCAAGCCTTTGCAAAGGGAGCTTTGATTTTTTTTTTTAAATCGAGGAGATCTGTGAACATTAGTGTACTGTGTTTTGGCTTCTTCTCCCGGTGGTGTCATTTCACATCACTCTGATTATGGAGTCATTATTTGTACCTTGTCATTCTCTCAGCAGTTGGTTATTTTATCTGCTTTCTATCAGATGCGCCTACTTACTAAATTTACAATGAACTTGTCCTCCCTTACTCGCTCCCTTCACCTAATTCCCAGTAAGCAATTGTTGCTTTCCCTCCATTTTTTTCTGTATCCTTTCTCCCCGCCTTTACTTTTCCACTCTTATTTTTAGTTCAATAGAAATGCCTGCAGTAAAAAAAAATATTTTAAAGATAGTCTAATCTGACCTTTTAAGAACAAGCTTTATTTTAAATAAATAAAATGATGGATACTTTCCTTTATTTTTGTCCCTAAAATAAAAAAAAGAAAAGAATGGCTTTTTAAAACCATGCACATTAATCATTTTCACTTGTCTAAAGAGCTCCACCTCTTGAGTATTTCTAATGTCATCATTCATGAGATTTTATTTTTTCCTTTCCCCCTATTTTGTCCTCTTATATTTTCAGTACTAAAAAAATTCCTTGCTCCATTCTTATTTACATCTATTTTATCTTCCTGGTCATTAGACTAATTTTCTATCCCTATTTTGAGTTATTAATCCAGTCATGCATTAAAAAATGATGACGAATATATTATTTTGAGAGAAACCTTTATTTGTGAGGGTAATTTTAGCAGTTTTAAAAGTGTAGAAGGTGATCTGATAAAAGGATGAGTCTTAAGTAGTAAGCCCCAGGTGAATCTCAGATAATTTGCTTATGAGAAATGGCATGAATAGTTAGGAGATAAATACACTTCAAGTATATAGATGTGTGGTTGAAATAAGGACTTCTCACATTAAATGAATTATATGGAAGCCAATATTTAATTGTGCAAATGAAGAAGAAGTATTTTGGATTTGAAATCACCTCAATGGAGGATCCCAAAAAGGAAATGCCATAGGAGGATCAGTTGATGGAACTGAGAATATTTCATGTAGGAAAGACTTAGGACATGAAAGACTGTTTTCAAGTATATAGATAATAGCCATCTAGTTCAACCCAAAACTGAAGAAGAATCACTATGACAACGTCTGATAATTGGCCATCCATACTCTACTTGATGACCTTTAATGAGTAGGGATCCATTACCTCTGGAAGACAATTCATTCGACTTATGTATGGCTTTCCCTGTTAGGAAATTATTCTTGACATGAAGCCTAAATTTTCCTCTTTGTGGCTTCCACTCATTGATTTTTGTTTTGTCCTTGGAGACTAAACAACTTTACTAAGGAATTAATATAATAGTAAAGTTAGATTCAAAGTTTAAGATGTTGTCCTCTTTTGTCCCAAAGGATAGAAGAAGTGTGAGCTATATAGCTAGAAGGTTCTGAAAGGAAAGTGAAAAACTTGCCCCAAGGTGGAATGGGCTGCCTTTAAAGGCAATTAACTCCCTTTCCTGGAGAGTTTCTTACAAAATCTCTATGACAACTTGATGCTGATGTTTTAGAGAGAATTCCTGTTTGGGTATGACTTGATCCACATGGCCTCCAAAGTCTCTTCCAATATTAAGATTGTAGCTGAAAGCCATGAGTGAAAGATGGGAATCCAAAAGCTACATCATTTATCACAAATATCCAGCTCAGAAAAGGTACATATACATATGCATAATTTTATGTGTATACCTGGAATGGTTCAATTCACACAAGTACTCAGCAAACATTTGTTGATTGCCTATTGAAAAAGAGGCCTTTCCATCTATACATGTGTGAAAATAGACTTTGGGCATACTCACCAAAATCTTATTCTTTTTTTACTGTAATTTCTTCCATATTCTTCCATATACGGAACTTCCTCAAAGCTTTCACTGATGTAGATGGATGTCTGTTTTGCAACTTGTATTCTTTGAGATTTGTCAAAGGGCATCGAGAGGTTATGTGACTTATTCAAGCTCATAGAGACAGTAATAATGTCAGAGATAGGACTAAGCCCAAGCTTCTCTTTGAGTAAGCTCACTATCCACTCTGCCCTAGCTGATTCTCATTTTACTGAAGTGAGCATAGTTAAAAATCCCTTAAATAATTGCTTTTTCAAATGGCATATGGCAGGCTGACTGTGATATTGCTCTTGAAGGTTATCAATTCATGTTATGTTGAGTGGTATGAGACAGTGATCTGAAAGCATAAAAATCTTGAGTTTGAATGATTTTAAATAGCTTGTATTTAGCACAAATGATTTTTTGATATTTTAAAAATGTTGAGCTCATGAATTCAATAGGCAGAGTTAGCAGGATGGTGGAATGGATGAACTTTTCCTTAATCGGTTCCATGAACTTGAGAAGTTCACCGCTCTACACAGGATTCCCTCACTCTATTCTTCACCTTGTTCCATTATGAAATAACTAAAACATAATAAGACAGATAAATGAATATTTGCATGAGACAATAAGATATTAAGAATCCAATCTCTTTCTTTCCTGCTAAAACTTGAACAGCAATGAAATGTACAGCCCGGGATCAGCCAGGACTTGGGGTCAACCTATAGCAGAAGAGGCATAGGAAATATGACAGCAAGTACATTGGTAATTGGCCAAGTCCAGGGAGTTTAGTTAAGATAGAATAAGGGCATCCAATGACTCAAGTTTAAAAAGTCAAAGGCTGGGGTTTGGGAGGTGAGCAATTGATGAGTCCTATATTAATAATCTAAGTTGGTAATCTAGAGAGATGAAACATCAAGAGTCAGGGACTTGAGGGTCAAGGCAAAGCATCTGGACAACAATGGGTCATAAATAAGGCAAGGGATCTGGGTAACAAAGAGAGACATCATCAAGAATGGGCTTCATAATAAGACAAAGGACTTCTGAGAAAATGACCTCCTGATTATATTCTGCCGTGTGTGTGTGTGTGTGTGTGTGTGTGTGTGTGTGTGTGTGTGTATTTGGGGATTTGAAGGGATATTTGTTCTGATACTTGAGATAATTAAGCAGACCTAGCTAGAGTGTGGGGGGTAGAATTGAGGGTGAATGCAGGGAGAAAAATAGTTCTAGCTCTATTTTCTTAAGGCCTTATTTGAAAATTAATCATGCCTCATATAAGTACTATATCTTTGCTAGTTACCTCAAAACAATTTATTTAGCCTTAGCTAAGTAGAACCCAATGATCCAGAAATCCATTTTGTAGAATGTAATGTAGAAACTTGACGAAATGAAAATTCATTTCCTGCTAAGTGTCCCAATTCTCCATTCCCCAAATTAGCTCACTAGCATGTCAACTTCCAAGCTCTGATTTCTGTGATTAAAGGCACTTATTAATTGACATTTGGTTTCTATATAATGCAGTGAATTTGTGTTCCTGAGACAAATTATCAGCAACATTTGGAAACAGTTGATCCCAGTAGATTAAACTTCTGTATGGAGAAGGAATGCAAGTTATTACTCAGTTTGGAAATCACAAAAATAGGATGGCAATCTCCAAAATGTCACTTGAGGGACATGGAAGTGCCAATTCTATGATTTCAAAGCACTAGCACTTCTGAGATTGACTGTGAGATCCCTTTCCCCCTCCTCCCCCTCAAGCTGATAGCGTTGGAACTTTGGAGAAAATGTTGCCTTTTAATGCTTCTATGACTATCAGATGTTTTTTTGAGAGTAAACCTCTTTATTGCATTGATAAATTTCATTGCATCCTGTAGTACAGTCCTTGGAATAATTGCTATAATCTGTTATTTGGCTGAGATTCTTCAGCAAACAGAGCTTTATTTGAGCATCTGTCAAGGTATACCTATTGATAATGGGTCCTTTGCAAAGCATGTACCCCTCTTTGTGGGAATTATATGTTAATTACAAGTATGTGTATGTGTATATGTGTATGTATATATGCATGCATGTATGATGTAGACACTTCTTAAAAGGAATTACTGAGTTGGAATCTCTATGCCCTGTTATGACCATGATCACCACATTTAGCACCAGCTTTACATTTCCTTTGGCATTTGCTTTGATATATATTGCTTTTATGTCACCACAGCTGTGCACTTATACATACAATTGGTATGACACTGAAATTTATGTGTAATCTAGGAGCCACTTAGCCCTGGAAAAGTTGTTGTAGAAAGAGTTCTGTCCAAAAACAATTCTCTCCAAAGATTTTTGAATTGTCAATAATATGGAAATGAAGCAAAGATTACCTTTCTAGCTCCTATCAGAAAAAATCAGGGCTGACTTGACTACTTAATCACATGAGCCCAACTAATTCTAGTGGAGAAGAGGTTTCTGATAAACTGCCCTTGTTTTAATTACCTGGTGATGGCATACATCTGTGCCACCTACTAGTAAATCCTTATGCTCAGAATGCTTTATGATGCTATTTGTTAGACATGAAGTGCTTCTAATTAAAAACA
Source organism: Myrmecobius fasciatus (assembly GCA_023553655.1). Classification (NCBI taxonomy): domain Eukaryota; kingdom Metazoa; phylum Chordata; class Mammalia; order Dasyuromorphia; family Myrmecobiidae; genus Myrmecobius; species Myrmecobius fasciatus. Next base: position 245,871 of record JAJPUD010000449.1, on the reverse strand, counting down.
AGATATATTTTAGTCAGATGTCTTTTCTCAACATTACTGTCTGTTAATTTTCATATTCCAACTCTTACATGCTTGTTTTCTCTCTAACCTTTGATCTTTTATCAAAATCATCTCTCCTCCAATCTCCTTTTTTTTCTCTATCTTCTAAGCCTTGAATGAAATCATCTATTGGTTTCCTATTTTGCCATTTCAGGTGGCTCACTGGATTTCAGCTTGCCAACTTTTTTTTCTTCCCTCAGAAATGCCATTCTGGCTTCATTTACCACATTCTATTCACTCAGCTTAGCAATTACTCCTACTGACATATCATTTCCCTGCAATAACATTATTTGGGATCCAATTCCCTTCTTTCATCTCCAAGAATTCTCTATCTCAAAACCCCTACCTCTCTCCTGCTGTTTCCGCTTCGGAAAGCATTTGTCAGACAGAATCTCTGGGACCTTTTGACACTCAAGGCTCATTTACACATTTCGAAACATCTGAAGTGCAGTCGCTTTTGAAAATGATTAGAACACAGTCCCATTTAAAGAAAAAAAGAGAGAAAGAACAAAACGAGCTTAGACCCAGGCAGACTAGGTAATGAGATGTTTTAGGAAATATTAAATGTGTAACGTACAAAGGTCCCTGTTACAATTTTTAAAAGTGCATTAGTAGGTTTTAGTTATCAGATTGTGACTGCTAAAATGTACCCGTATATGCAGGAGAATGGGCCCCCAGGGCTTTAGCATTTCAGTGATGAAAAGAGGTTCTGTCTTAACTAAATATTACTGCACTGAGAAGGTACTTTATATTTTAAACTGTGCTAGTTCAGCCTAATAATCAGATTGTTAGCCTGTCAGGAACAGAGTAGCATTATGGATGGTGCTTGAGCCAAATCTTCTTCTCCAGATCAGTGGAAACAACGGAGAGAAGGAGAGCCTGTATTCCATCTTCTCTACATAATGTTTATGAATATGTCATATGTGACCAGGCATTCTTTAAGAGGAGTCATGACTATCTTTTAGACATTTTCCATCTCCTTCTCACGAGTCTGTCTGCCATGCCTGAAATGAGTTCCTTGCCTCTCAGAATCCCTTCAGTGTTCAGCTCAGCAAACACCTTTTACATAAGCAAAGGTAGTGTTGTTGTTCCCCTCAGGCATTCCCTCTCTCCAGGTTACTTTATATTACTTGGTATTTTATATATACTTTTATCTGTTTACATATTACTTTAGTAGAATGTAAGCTCCTTGAGAGCAGGAATGATTTCATTTTTGTCTCTGTATCCCCTTGGTGTGCCTAGAACAATGATCAGCACAATGTAGATAGATCTTGAATAAAATCTTATTGAATTGATTTTTTTAAAAAAAGAAAACTTGGTTTAAGGTGAATATTTTATGATTTTGGTATTTTCAGTTTAAGAAACTAGGGTATTCAGTTTGGGAAATAAAAGACTTAGCTTGGGTGTGTGGGAGGGTGGTAAGAGCATGATTACTTTCTCAATCTTTCTGAGGGTCTATGATGTAGAAGAGGGATTAGCTCTGTCTAATCAGGCCCAGAGGCCCAAGACAGAAACAATTGGCAGCAGTGCTGAGAAGTTAACATAATATATTTAATTTTCAGTATAAAGAAAACTTCCCAGAAGTTTGACCTATACAAAAGACGAAAGGGTTATTTTGACTCCCACTGTATTTTTCTCATCTCTGCACATCTTCATATGGGAACCTCATCTGGTGGGGATCACTTGTTGGTGATGGTCATGATGGAAAAGAGAATCTTAGTCTGGGAAAGCATTATACTAGGTTTGGAAAATCTTGCAGAATCTCTGATTCTATGAAGTACTTTAGTGTTTTTTTAGAGGAAATCGGGATTGAGGAGAAGTGGAACTTGAGCATTCTTATATTCTCCTCAAATACATTTACATTATATTGTATGTTTTGTGCAATTTATGTTTGCTGTTGCTGTTGTTAATTAGAGCATGGCAGTGTTAAAGATAAAAAATGGAGGATCCTGGGGCAGCTAGATGGCACAGTGGATAGAGTACTGGCCCTGAAAGTCAGAAGGACCTGAGTTTAAATCCAGCCTTAAATTTAACACTCACTGGCTGTGTGACCCTGGACAAGACCCATAACTCCAATTGCCTCACCCCAAACAAACAAAAACAAAACATTTTGGATCCTTTTGGACCCAATTTATTTAGTTCTCTTCCAAGACAAAGGCTGCCTTCCTAAATATGCCCAAAATTCACGTGCCATTGGTCATGAGGAGTAGTATTTGGCTATCTGGGTACAAAAGCATCACCAGTTCTGGAGAAATAATTCCAAATCTAACCCTTAGCAATAGTTTTCTATATCCTAAATTAAAAAACAAGTGATTTGATTTTCTCCATTTTTTTTTGCAGATAACAAATTTAATGGCAAAATCAATTGGCTCAAGTCTAAATGCCAGCTAATGGCACAATTGGACTAGAATTTCTGGGATCAGTTTGATATCCTGAACAATGAACAGATGACCTGGGTCTATTTAGGTGGTATGATACAAAACAATTTACTCAGCCTCTCTGGTTCTCAACTTCTTCATGTCTTCATATCTAAACTGGGGGTATTGAAGTATGATTTCTAAGATCCTTTCCAATTCCAAAATTCTCTTGATTCTTCTAAGACCACATTGCTTCTCACTAGACCGGCTGTCTCTTTCAGGCCATAAGGGTACCATTACTATAATGCCTAAATGGTACTTTGATACTAGAAATAGTCAGCATCAGTCAATCAGTGAATATTTATTTGGTGACTCTTATGTGCTCGTCATGGGTGGCCAAATGTAAAGCATAAAATTCGGCCCCTGGGCTTTGCAGTGCTTATAAAGGGTTGGAGTTGTCCTGGGGAGTTAATTTGGGCACTGGGGAGAATCAGGTTTAATTCTTATTAAATATTGGTGTAGTACTAGGAGTGAAAAATGGATTCTTTAGATAAGAAATTGAACCTTGAACATGACACTAGAGCAGACTAGTCCCAAACACAAAACTGTCAAAATTCAGTCTTGGTCAAGGTTGGTGAGCCCTGGCTACAGTGAAGAGAAGAAGGCTATGGTCTGCTCAGGTCCTGGTGATCAACTTCATGCTCACTATTATTCTTTTGTGTGGTTGAAATTTGATCTTTGTGTTGTGAAATTTTAGCTGCCGTGATTCCCATCTGTGAGGTTTTAACCAGGGCCAGATTCCCCCACTTTTGTTTGTTTTATGCCCTTAATGAAACACTGTTGCTCCACATCTGGGATCCACGCATCTGGCAGCTCTGGAGCCCAAGTCACGGAGGGGAGACGATTGGGACCTGGGTTAGGTGTAGAAGGAAAGATTTCCTGTCAGTTCATTCCTAATCATTGGGGAAGAGAAAACAGTGGGGAAATTGAATGAATGATCCTACTTAGAAATAGGAACTCCTGTTAAAAATGGATTTGAAGGAATAGCAAAAAGAACCAGAGAAATTTCCATCACTATTTTCTTCTAAGCCCCTAAGTCCTATTTTAATTTCTTCAGGAAATAGAGGGGCCATGTTTCTGGGAGATGAGAATTTCCTTTACTGTGAAATGTTTCCTGACTTTAGAGGAACAAAACAGTACAAAAGAAACAGTGAATTTGGTATCAGAAATTGTGAGTTCAAATAATGGTAACTATTTAAAGCCTGCATAATATTAGACATGATCCTTAAGTTCTCTGGGCTTCAGTTTTTTTTTTTATCTGTAAAAGAAATCTGTACTAGATTATTTCCAACTCTTATTCTGTGATTTTTTCTGTAGTAGTAAGTTAGGTGCTTAACTATTGCTGCTTTAGGGTATAAATAGCTCTAGTGGTTCACAGTTGTTGGGTGTCTCCTTTAGGACGGGTAAGGACAAGAGATTCAGATACTAGTGACAATAGTGCTTAGTATGTGGGAATATTAACCACTCTCCAAGAATGAAAGGTCCCTCTCTTGCCTCCCCATCACGTAAAATAATGATCTCCTATCTGCCAAGTTTCCTTTGTCTCCATAAGCTTCTATAATCTAATCAGAAATAGCTCCCCATGTTCTTTTTGATGGTGGGTCATGCTGGCTAATTAGTTCATGGTTAGTGCTAATGAGCCCTGACCATAATTTCCTTTTATCCCAGTGCTTGCCAGAAAAATGTGAAAATGCAGTTGGGGGTAGGGCGTACTATTTTCATATTGCAACCACCTTGCTGGGACTAAATATTTAGGATTTGGACAGGGAAAGAAATATTGTATTCATTTGTACCATTTGTAACTATAAACAAGATATAGGAATAAAGTAAATAAAATGCCAGGCAGAAGACTCATCCCTACTTTGAGTTGTAGATCTTCCCATTTCTTCTTACATTTAAAAACATCACATTATAAAAAGTAGATTTTATAATTTTATACATTATGTATTTCATACAGAACACATTATAACCTCTGAATTAGACAGCCTGAGATCATTATTTCACAGATTGGGAGATGTGAACTTGACATACTTGTAGACAAATTCAACTTTGCCATTTGCTACTGGTGTGAATTTGGGCAGATAATTTCTTTCAGGGCTTCAATTTCTCCACTGGTAAAATTAGAAGGTTGGGATTAAATGATCCCTCAATCTTTAATCCTATAATCAGAGTATGAGTCAACTTCCACATATTAATGTTATTTCTCTAAGAGTATCTCAGATGCTCTTTTCTAGAATGAAAGTTTCAGATTTCAAATTGGTGTTGGAGAGTCCTGTTTTAAAGTTTAGGATTTTGAAGCTGTTAGCTTATGCATCCTAAAGTGGGAATAAGCTTTGCACATCAGGAGTAGTGTGAAGAAGGAAGTATTTGCAGGGCAAGTGCTTGAAGAATTAAGAGATCAAGTTATTAAAGGGGGAATCACCATGAATGTCAAAGTCTCCAAAGAAGATGGTGAGAGATGGAGTGGGAAGTAAAATCAGATACTAAATACAGGGGGATGACCTCAAAACCAACAAGTTTGGAAGAGAAGGTGTTATAAACATGTTTCATGGATCTTGGAAAAGAATTGGTCATTGATAAACAAAAGTAATAGTCACCTGGATGTGGCACTGAGATATAAAAATATACCCAAATCTCCTCCTAACTCTTTATGATGGACATGGTAGTCATAGGAGAGTTGTCCTGCTTTGAAAGGGTTGTAAAAAGATGCCTTGGTTCCAGGTGGCTACTGTCTTTTTTCCCACCCCGCTTTTTGCTGAGGCAATTGGGGTTAAGTGACTTGGCCGGGGTCACACAGCTAGGGAATGTTAAGTGTCTGAGATCAGATTTGAACTCAGGTCCTCCTGACTTCAGGGCTGGTGCTCTATCCACTACGCCACCTAGCTGCCCCCAGGTGACTACTGTCTTGACAGATACCAAAATTACTAGAACTAGTCTTGCTCTGGGTGGAAAATAATCCTATCCTGTTTGCTGCAGTTAACTATTCTCTGATTACCTGGGAAAGAAAGATGTCTCAACTTCAACCCTCTCTCCCACTCTGATTCCTAATACATAACCAGTTGATTACCCTACTATCCCTATACCCCCTTCTTTTCCCTACTTCCCGCCTCCCTTCAGACAGTAGCTAGACACCCTTCTCAAATTTATAACTCTATTTAGCTACCATGGTGTTGGTGAGTTCTCATCTGTCCTAAAAGGTTAATTCCACTGTGCACTCTCCTTTTTGGGGAATTTGCTGTCTATTGGTTCCTCCCAATTTGTCTGTTCTTTGAAGCATCAATTCTGATTTGTTGATTTAGAACATATGGGTTATTTTTTTTACTTCTATTGTGACTTATCTGCCCACTACTGATTATGGATGGCATTGTTACTTAGAACCACCTTCTTCACTTCTATTCCATCTGAATGACCTTTCCTTCCTTTAACTGATCTTTAGATCCTGACATTTTAGTTACTTTATTCATTTAAGTTTGTTTTGTTCATTAACTCTGAATTTGGCATCAAGAAGATTAGGATTTGAATCCTATCTCAAGCACTTATTAACTGTGTGACCTTGAACAAATGTCCACAATTGCTTTTTATGGACCACAATTTCTTCATAAAATGAAGTATTTAAGATTCAGGGTGGTAGTCATGGGAGAATTGTTCTGCTTAGAAAGGAGTGCAGCAACCAGACCCCTCTCCAGCTTACACTATGCTGGAAGCAACCAAAAATCACAGGACTGAGTTGTAAAAACACAAGAAAGACAAAAAAAGACAAAATCTTAAACAAGACTCCCCATCCCACCCCCCCAGAGATGAGCAGATAATTCATTTGCCTGCTGTCTTAACATAAGTAAAGACCCTTCTCCTCCATTAGAATGCAATATTCCTTAGTTTTCCTGTACTTTAAAAATCCCCATTCTGAAGGAAGATGGGGATGGGGAATCTGGAGTTTGAAGAACAGCTGAATGGAAAATATTAATAAAATTTTGCTTTTAGTAGGAAAACTTATGAGCAATTAAATTTGTCTCAGAGATGTTCTTTGGGGGATAAGGACAAATTTTTTGACAAGTTTCATGTTCCTCTTGGAAGACCAGCTCTATTAAAATATACAAACAAATATGTAATAAAATCCTAACTAAGTCTAGAAATGGACTGGAAAATGAACAAACAAAAAAATGAGCCTGGTCATGAAAAGCTTCTTTGGTGACAAGAAAACTCAAGACACAAACTCCAAAGAAAACAATGACAAAGAAATCTATCAGGAAAGCTTCAAAAATGTAGATTGGATGCATGCCCAATAAGAATTTAAAGAGCAAAAGCTAAGGAGAAAAATTTTTTAAAAGTCATGGAGGAAAATAGAGAAAATGTAAGTAATACAAGAAAATTATGAAGAGAATTAACAGTTTGGTTAAAGAGGTATAAAAATGCTAAAGAAAATATCTCCTTAAAATTCAGAATTGGCTAAATGGTAAAAGAGATAATAAAGCCTCACTGAAGAAAGTGACTCTTTAAAAATTAGAAGGGCAGCTAGATGGCACAGTGGATAGAGCACCAGTCCTCAAGTCAGGAGGACCCGAGTTCAAATCCAGCCTCAGACACTTAATACATTTTAGCTGTGTGACCCTGGGCAAATCACTTAAACCCAATTGCCTCAGCAAAAAAAAAGAAAGAAAAAGAATTCTTTCTTTTTCTTTAAAAGAAAAAGAAAAATAGGATTGACCAAGTAGAATCTAATGACTCCATGAAATATCAAAAAGCAATAAAACATTCATTTGAGGAATCTAAGGTCCAGGAAGGTTAAAATGGCTTGTTTAGATTATAGAAGGAATGAGTATCAGAGGCAGAATTTGAACCCAAATCTTTATACTTCAATGATAGTGCTTTTTTCTTTATATCATATTGCCTCTCTCTTTTGGGCAGGTCCTCATGATTTTAAGACAAAATTTAGAGAGCTTTTGCTCTTGGGAAGTCCATACTTCATCAGAAAGATAATATAAACATATATAAGTTTATAGAAAATAAATGTAAATTCAAGATAATTGGGGGCAGGAGAGACAGTTTTAGCTCTTGAAGGGATCAGGAAATGAATAATGGAAAAAAATGGCATAAGTGGAACTTTATAGAAAACTCAGGCTTCTAAAATCACATGATACTTTTTAATTTAAGATGATAGCTTACATTTTATTTGATCAATAATGCTTATCAAACCATCATTTAATTAATTTGGAAATGGTCAAAGTAACAAAAATGTGTAAAGATATAGGAAATATTTTAATGTTTCTGCAAAATTTCCAAATCTATTTATTATTCTTGGAATCTAACTCTTTTGTTCATCAGAGCATAAAAGCATTGAAAGTTGTTGAGTCAGATGATCTGGGCCCAAACCTTGCCTTTGCCAATAAGTTTCTTATATGACTATGGGCAAATAATTTTACCTCTCTGTGTCTCAGTTTCTTCTTCTATAAAATGAAGGTTCTGGTTCCAAATCTATGATCCTCTAACTGCTGTCCTAACATAAGTAAAGAGCCCTTTTCTCCATTAGAGCTCAATACTCCTTAGCTTTCCTATACTTTAGAAAGGCCACTTTTGAAGGAAAATGGGGGGAATTTGGAGTTTGAGGAACAGCTGAATAGCAATCATTAGTAAAAGTTTGCTTTTAGTAGGAAAAATTATGTGCAATAAAATTAGTCTCCTAGAAATCAGAGATTCAGCTTATAGGAGTAAAATTTAGCAACCCGCCTGTATTCCTTCTATTAATGGATAAGATTGGTGTCCACATCTGGGTTGGGATTAAAACTGTTGAAGGAAGGGAGTATTAACTAGCCCAAGTTGTGAATGATAAGGGAGCTTAGGAGCAAAGAGATCCAACAGAATATCCTTTGGTTATCATTAATCAATTAACTGTGACTCCATATAATAATCATACTATTCAGCTCACATGTCGCCATATTATTCATGAGGAGGTAATGAAAGTCTTTATGAAATGCTGTGTTGAAATAAAAATAAACTATTTGCAGTCTTCATCCAATGTTTATCAAAGTATCAATCTTATTATTAAAGGAAAATGAAATTAGTTTTGCATAATTTGGTCTTCTAAAAACTCATACTAGCTTTTAGTGATGCCTTCATTATTTTCTAGTTGCTCACCGTGTTTGGGGAATTTGCCCTTTTTAAAAAAAATGTTATAATATTTCCTTCAGTTTGGTCTTCTATCTTCTGGAACTTTTTCTTTACATGTTGGTGGCTCAGAGATTACTGACAATAATTTTGAGATTGTGTCTGAAAGTTTTGGATTTGGCCCATACCTCAGAGTTTCTTTCTATATGGTACAAATATTTTATTCTATTCTTCTCATTTGTTCATACCTATTTTTTTTTTTATTTTTTTGGATGATCCTGAGTTAAATGCTATTACAGCTACATCTCAATTAATGAGTTCAAGTAACTTGAAATTAAATTTAGGGTGAATTATGAAAAAAAGGCTAAATTTAAGGTAAGTTAATAATTAATGACATGAATGTGAGCTAGTAGAGGATTTTGACACATCAAAAAGCAGTTAGTCTGTACTTGTTTATCAAGTGGACACAATTTGTTGCTTTGTATCAAATTACCAACAATTGTGTTAATATATTTTAAAAGGATACCTTAGCAAAATGGACAAAAGGAGTAACACTTTATATTAAAAAATTGCCAGTGCAAAAAGAAGAGACTTGTTAACATATTAGAACAAAGATTTTATGTAATTAAATGGCACAGAATTAGCATTGTAACTCTATGCTAGGATGAGATATTAGAATGTCTGAAACTATGATAAAAATATTATGAAAAATGCAGGTGAAATAAAGGAAAAGGCAAAGTCTCACCAACTTTTTGGAGTTTACAAATGACAAAAATCGTCTGAAATAATAGAAATGGACCACCTTTAAGTTGTAGAAATTGAAACTTGCAATCAAAAATGCATTTCTCTTAGCAGGGCAGTCACTTGAGGTTGTGAAAGAAAATGGAAATGAAGTGGATAATGAAGAAATTTTACTGCAAGTGTTTATTTATTTAATTGCTAAATCAAGTTCATTGCATGTTAAAATCACTAGAAAGGTGGCTACTAGAGATAAAGATGAAGACTAAAGAAAATAGTCAAAGAAAGGGGACACACTAATCAACACATTGTTAATATGATATAACAGACTTCAATCTGAAAAAATAATTCCAGAACTTACATTTATAAGAAATAAATCTTTGACCTGGACTTAAAGTATCTAAGAATCACTTAACATTGTTTGATAGGTAATACAGAAATGAATTTAAAATTAAAACTAGTACTTATTTATCTTTCATGAAATCCCACCTCTCAGACTACAACCATCAATTGCTTTCACTGTTTTTGTGGTCAAATAAGAAAGCCTAGGTTTCTAAACCATTTTGGAAGACCTTTTCAAGGCATTTTAGTTTGTTATTATTCAATTTTTTCAGTCATTTCTGACTTTTTGTGATCCCATTTGAGGTTTTCTTTGCAAAGATATTGCAGTAGTTGACCATTTTCTTCTCCAGTTCATTTTAAAGATGAAGACCTGAGGCAGACAGTGTTAAGTGACTTGCATAGGATCTCACAACTAGTAAGTGTCTGAGGGTGGATTTGAATTCAAGAAGATGAATCTTCCTGATTCCAGGCCTGCCCCCTATCCATTGCATCCCTTAGCTGCCCACTATTATAGCTCAGCTGTTGAAAAATATGGCACAGGCTACAACAGCTTGTTAAATGATTACTGATTTGAAATAATGTCATAGGATGATGATCCAACTATGCTTGATTTATTGTGTGAGAATGTGTGCAAATTTGAAGACATATGGATAAAACTGTCTATACTTACTCATATATGTATGAAGAGGCAAAGAAAGAGAAAGAAGTTCAATCTAGTTCAAATGATAATGTTTTCATCATTTTATCAGTGTGGGCTCTTCTTTGGGTATAATATTCAGTAACTTTTAAATTTTGCTCTGTATAGCTACTCTATTGTAATAAATGAACCAGAAAAGCAGTTCTTATTCTTTGCTGATATATTCCATCAACAAACATAACTTATTTTAAAAAGTCCATTGCGTATTTCTGTTGATCTAGAATCTATTATCATATTTTACACATAAAAGTATTGTGAATTAAAATAATTCTACCACACTACTTCATTCTCCACACTTATCAGAATCTAACTCTGCTTTCTCTCTGAATGTTGTGAGGTTTTTATCTCAATGTTCAAGGATACTGGTTATATTCATATTTTGCATCAGTCACTAAGCAGAGGGAACTACTACTCTCTTTTCTCACTTGGTATAATCACAAGCATGACTTCCCAATTATGATTGTGTGAATGCTTTTGTCAAGAATAGCTTATGGCCCTTTAGTACTTTTGAGTGATAGTCTTATTAAATGTACTGATTAAAAACAGTACAAGCCCCATCATGACATTCATGTTGGAGGGAATCGCTAGTTGTCAAATGAGATGACACTCTGAATGTGAATTCTCAAATAAGCCAGTCAAGGCATAATAAACAAGAGGGATTATGTTATTTTAAAATTTCTCTCTGTAACTCTGTTAGAATCCTATAACCTAGATTCCTGGAGAACTTGTTCCTAAAATTGTCTTTCTGAATCTTCAAAATTTTGCTTTTAATCTCATGACATGAATAATTCATTAATTAACAGAAAATGATGAAATACTTAGATACTAGGTCCTCCTGCTTGCCAAAGTATTTGGACTATGATTGTGGAGTTAGACTGTCTGGTTCATGGAATAAAGTCTGTGGGAGAATATTTTGGCATGATTCCATACCTCACTAGGTGGGATGCAGAGATGAATGGGCTGTTCCAAAATTCTTAGCCATATTGAAGAGGAAATCTTTAAGAGGTAAAATTCTGGAAAGAATGGAAAGTATAGCTGATTTTGAGTTAAAAGACTAGGTTCAAATCTCACTTCTGACCTTTTCTACTTCTGTAACTTGGGTAAATAGTTTGATTTTTCTCAGCCTCATTTTATTCATTGGTAAAATGAGGAGGTTGGATTTCTACCCTATGACTTTATGATATCATGGCCTATATCCAACCCACACAATCTTCCACTGAATTTTCCTCTGAGAAATGAGGGGGAAAGACTGGGATTTTCTATTGCCGTGAATTCTGCTGTGTGGAATTCCCAGAGTACCACTGGTTCTTGGGGCACTATCAGAGTTGCTCAGCCACTGCTACTTTGAGAACCCCATGGGGGAATTCCAGAGCAAGCCTGAGATTTCCTTTGCTGTTCTCCCACCGGATGCCACAATGAGTAAGTTAGGAAAAAAAGCCAGAGTGGAAGCTTCCTCTGTCATCATTATCCCCTTTTCTGTCCTTGAAGTTACATGTTACTAACCAGTCCCATCCTCAAAATTAATTCTCAATTCAGAAAATGTTCAACATCAAGAACCAATTTAGTGCCAAGATGGAGAAACCCTACAACCAAAAATCATCACTAAAAGCTTTTTATTTATGGTGGTTTAACCTCTTGTAATTCAGAGTTGTTAAAAGACAGCACCTCCATAAAATATGCTTTAACAATAGACAGATTTGTGCCCACTAGGCTTTTTCCCCCTCATTGGTTGCAAGGTTTTCATTTTCAGGTCTTCTGCCACCTCTGGTGTTGAGCAGGATTTGGGGAATAGATTGAGGGAGGTGGAAGCTGAGCTCTCATTAGCTATGCTAGGCTTGGTACTGTTTTTTACAAGTCCAGCCAAAATGGAAAAGGGAAATTACTTTCAGGCCTGGTGATCCTATATTTGCAGACTGGTTCATATTTCCAGATTTCCTCCAGAAGTTTGGAACTATCAAATTAGGTTGTCTAATTCAGCAATTTTAATGAAATTTAGAATCAATCCCTGTTATGATAATCTTATTATAAGCAATCAATTTCCTCTCTTCAAATTCATGCCATGAATCAAAAATCGTGTTCTCTTTATGGTAAGTTTTTTGTTCGGGATCTCAACTACGCACCAGTGAGATCTCACTTATTATCTAAGATATTTAGCTTTTTATATTTCCAAATGATTATTTTTATTATTTAACATTTTGGGGAGCTTTTGGTGTGCTCCTATATGTGATAAAAAAGATGTGATCTCTTTTCAATGAATTCATGGTTTAAATTAGACAAACAGGATTTTATCACTAAGAGGGTAGAGGGGGAAAGAGAAATAAAATCTGGGTTGATAAATCTGGAAACCATTAGCACCTTCAAATCTGTCACCAATTGAATGTTGTATACTCCTGATCTCCAGTTTAAAAAATGGGATTTAGGAGGATCTCAGCTCTAGCCTGAGAACAGGACCAGAGAAGCCCTCAAGTGTGGCATGATACCCTGTAGCCCAGTTTGGGAATCTTAGTTTCCACTCCTTCAGCCAGAAGTGACCTTCTTGGCAATGAAGAATTCTTAGTCCCTTTGAAGGGAATTTGAGTTTACCTGTAATTCCCCAAGAGTGAGGAATTCTTCACAATAAAAGCATTAAATAAAAATGTTGTTTTCCTTTGTCTTTGAAGGATTCCCTGTCTTGAGAAATGAGCCTTTTTGTTATAGGTTCTTAGCAATCCCTTTCTCAATTACACTTTGGGGATCTTTTGGATTAAAAAAATAACTTGTAAATTTACAAGAGGTATGGACTAAGAGTTCACTCACCAGTTCCAGGAGAGGGGTTGGTATCTTTACAGGATTGATTCTTTTTTTTTTTTTTTTTTGATTAAAGCTTTTTATTTGTATAACATATGAATGGGTAGTTCCTGAGCATTGATCTTTACAAAGCTTTCCATTACAAATTTTACCCCTAGTCCCCTCTCCTCCCCTAGATGGCAGGAAGTCCATTACATGTTATTAATATTAAAATACTTGACAAGTTGCGCAAGAAAAATCCTATCTACAAGAAAAAAAAAGAAAATCAGAGAAAGGAAACACAATGCAAGCAAGCCTCAATAGAGAGCATGAAAATGTTATGTTGTGGTCCATATTTCATATCCCTCTCTCTGGGTGTATATGGTTTTCTTCACTGAACAATTGGAACTGGTTTGAGACAATTCTTTGTTGCAGAGAGCCATGTCCATTAGAATTGATCATCATGTAATATTGTTGTTGCTATGTATAATGATCTCCTGGTTCTGCTCATTTCACTCAGCATCAGTTCATGCAAATCTCTCCAGGCCTCTCTGAAATCATCCTGCTGGTCGTTTCTTACAGAACAATAATATTCCATAACATTCATAGACCATAGTTTATTCAGCCACTCTCCAATTGATGGGCATCTACTCAGTTTCCAGTTTCTAGCCACTACAAAAAGAGCTGCCACAAACATTCTTGCACATGTGGGACCCTTTCCCTCCTTTAAGATCTCTTTGGGATATAAGCCCAATAGAAACACTGCTGGGTCAAAGGGTATGCATAGTTTGATAACTTTTTGAGCATAGCTCCAAATTGCTCTCCAGAATGGTTGGATCCGTTCACAGCTCCACCAACAATGCATCAGTGTCCCAGTCTTCCCACATCCCCTCCAACATTCATCATTATCTTTTCCTGTCATTTTAGCAAATCTGACAGGTGTGTAGTGGTACCTCAGAGTTGTCTTAATTTGCATTTCTCTGATCAATAGTGATTTGGAGCAACTTTTCATATGACTAGAGGTGGTTTTAATTTCATCATCTGAAAATTGTCTGTTCATATCCCTTGACCATTTATCTATTGAAGAGTGGCTTGAATTTTTATAAATATGAGACAATTCTCTATATGTTTTAGAAATGAGGCTTTTATCAGAACCATTAAATGTAAAGATGATTTCCCAATTTGATGCTTCCCTCTAATCTTGTCTGCATTTGTTTTGTTTGTACAGAAACTTTTTAAATTAGAATCAAAATTATCTATCTGGTGTTTAATTAGGAGTTCCAGATCTTCTTTGGACATAAATTTATTCCATCTCCACAGGTCTGAGAGGTAAACTATATTACGTTCCTCTAATTTGCTTACAATATCACTCTTTGTATCTAGATCATGAACCCATTTAGTTCTTATCTTGGTATGTGGTGTTAGGTGTGAGTCAAGCCCTAATTTCTTCCACACTAGTTTCCAATTTTCCCAGCAGTTTTTGCCGAATAGGGAATACTTATCCCAGAAGCTGGGATCTTTGGGTTTATCAAACACTAAATTGCTAAAGTTATTGCCTAGATTGCCCTGATATCCTATCCTATGCCACTGATGGACTGCTCTATTTCTCAGCCAGTACTAAATGGTTTTGATGACTGCTGCTTTATAATATAGTTTTAGATCTGGTACAGCAAGGGCACCTTCATCTGCCTTTTTTTTATTAATTCCCTTGAAATCCTTGACATTTTGTTCTTCCAAATGAACTTTGCTATTATTTTTTCTAGATCTGTAAAATAATTTCTTGGGAGTTTGATTGGTATAGCACTAAATAAGTAGATTAGTTTGGGTAGTATTGTCATTTTTATTATGTTCGCTCTGCCTACCAATGAGCACTTAATGTTTTTCCAATTGATTAGGTCTGATTTTATTTGTGTGGAAAGTGTTTTGTAGTTTAGTTCATATAGTTTCTGACTTTTCCTTGGCAGATAGATTCCCAAATATTTTATCCTATCATCTGTTATTTGGAATGGAATTTCTTTTTGTATCTCTTGCTGCTGAACTTTGTTGGTAATATATAAAAATGCTGATGATTTATGTGGATTAATTTTGAATCCTGCAACTTTGCTAAAGTTGTGAATTGTTTCTAGTAGTTTTTTAGTTGAGTCTCTAGGGTTCTCTAAGTATACCATCATGTCATCTGCAAAGAGTGATAATTTGGTTTCTTCATTATCTACTCTGATTCCTTTTATCTCTTTTTCTTCTCTTATTGCTAAAGCTAACATTTCTAATACAATATTAAATAGTAATGGTGACAGTGGGCAGCCTTGTTTCACTCCTGATCTTATTGGGAATGGTTTTAGTTTGTCTCCATTACATATGATGCTTGCTGATGGTTTTAAATAGATGCTACTGATCATTTTAAGGAAAAGCCCATTCACTCCTATACTCTCTAGTGTTTTTAATAGGAAAGGGTGTTGGATTTTATCAAATGCTTTTTCTGCATTTATTGAGATAATCATATGGTTTTTGTTAGTTTGGTTATTAATATAATTAATTATGCTGATAGTTTTCCTAATATTAAACCAGCGCTGCATTCCTGATATAAATCCTTCTTGGTCATGGTGTACTATCCTGGGGATGACTTTTTGTAATCTCATTGCTAATATCTTATTTAAAATTTTTGCATCAATATTCATTAGGGAAATTGCTCTATAATTTTCTTTCTCTGTTTTCACCCTACCTGGTTTAGCTATCAGCACCATATCGGTCTCATAGAAGGAATTTGGCAGTATACCTTCTGTCCTCATTTTCTCAAATAGTTTGTATAGTATTGGAATTAATTGTTCTTTGAATGTTTGGTAGAATTCACATGTAAATCTATCTGGCCCTGGAGATTTTTTCTTTTTTCTTTTCTTTTCTTTCTTTCTTTCTTTCTTTGTTTTTTTTTTTTTTTTTTGTTATTCGGAAGAAATTTATTTATTTATTTTAAAATTTTATTTAATTTTTTTTATTTGCAAAACATATGTATGGGTAATTCCCAAACATTAACTCTTACAAAGCTTTCTGTTACAAATTTTCCCCCCTACTCCCCACCCATCCCCTAGATGGCAGGATATCCACTACATGATAATTATGTTAGAATACTTAAGAAATCGAATATATGTATAGTTATTGCATCATTTTTTGTGCAGGAGAAAGCGTATCTACAAAAAAGAATAATCCGATAAAGGAAATACAATGCAAGCAAACCTCAATAGAGAACGTGAAAATGTTATGTTGTGGTCCATATTTCACATCCCTCTCTCTGGGTGTATATGGCTCTCTTCACCGAACAATTGGGACTGGTTTGAAGCATTTCATTGTTGAAGAGAGTCTTGTCCATTAGAACTGATCCTCATATAGTATTGTTGTTGCCATGAATAATGATCTCCTGGTTCTGCTCACTTGACTGAGCATCAGTTCATGCAAGTCTCTCCAGGCCTCTCTGAAATCATCCTGCTGGTCGTTTCTTACAGAACAATAATATTCCATAACATTCATATA
>JAJPUD010000449.1:93727-229148 GCA_023553655.1 Myrmecobius fasciatus | reverse complement strand
TGCACATGTGGGACCCTTTCCCTCCTTTAAGATCTCTTTGGGATATAGGCCCGATAGAAACCCTGCTGGGTCAAAGGGTATGCACAGTTTGATAACTTTTTGAGCATAGCTCCAAATTGCTCTCCAGAATGGTTGGATCCGTTCACAGCTCCACCAACAATGCATCAGTGTCCCAGTCTTCCCACATCCCCTCCAACATTCGTCTTTATCTTTTCCTGTCATTTTAGCCAATCTGACTAAAGGTGTATAGTGGTACCTCAGAGTTGTCTTAATTTGCATTTCTCTGATCAATAGTGATTTGGAGCACCTTTTCATATGATTATAAATAGTTCTTAATTTCATCATCTGAAAATTGTCTGTTCATATCCTTTGACTATTTATCAATTGGAGAATGGCTTGAATTCTTATAAATATGAGACAATTCTCTATATATCTTAGAGATGAGACCTTTATCAGAACCCTTAAATGTAAAGACGATTTCCCAATTTGATGCTTCCCTCCTAATCTTGTCTGCATTAGTTTTGTTTGTACAGAAACTTTTTAACTTAATATAATCAAAATTATCTATCTGGTGTTCAATTAAGAGTTCCTGGAGATTTTTTCTTAGGGAGTTATTTTCTCAAATAATTTGTATTGTATTGGAATTAATTGTTCTTTGAATGTTTGGTAGAATTCACATGTAAATCCATCTGGCCCTGGAGATTTTTTCTTAGGGAGTTGATTAATAGCTTGTTCTATTTCTTTTTCTAATATGGGGCTATTTAAATAGTTTATATCCTCTTCTGTTAACCTGGGCAATCTATATTTTTGTAGATATTCCTCCATTTCATTTAGATTATCAAACTTACTGGCATAAAGTTGGGCAAAGTAACTCCTAATTATTGCTCTAATTTCCTCTTCATTGGAGGAAAGTTCTCCCTTATCATTTTTGAGACTAACAATTTGATTTTCCTCTTTCCTTTTTCTTATCAAATTGACTAAAGGCTTATCTGTTTTGTTGGTTTTTTCATAAAACCAACTCTTAGTTTTATTTATTAATTCAATAGTTTTCTTATTTTCAATTTTATTAATTTCTCCTTTTATTTTTAGAATTTCCAATTTGGTATTTAATTGAGGGTTTTTAATTTGTTCTTTTTTTAGTTTTTTTTTAATAAGCCCAATTCGTTGATCTATTCTTTCTCTATTTTATGCAAGTAAGCATCTAGAGATATAAAACTGCCCCTTATAACTGCTTTGGCCATATCCCACAAATTTTGGTATGTTGTCTCCTTATTGTCATTCTCCTGGATGAAATTATTGATTGTGTCTAGGATTTGCTCTTTCACCCATTCATTCTTCAAGATTAGATTATTTAATTTCCAATTAACTTTTGGTCTATTTTCTCCTGGCCTTATATTGCATGTGATTTTTATTGCATCATGATCTGAAAAAGATGCATTTACTATTTCTGCCTTTCTGCATTTGATTTTGAGGTTTTTATGCCCTAACACATGGTCAATTTTTGTATAAGTTCCATGGACTGCTGAGAAAAAAGTAAACTCCCTACTGTCTCCATTCAATTTTCTCCATAGATCTATCATACCTAACTTTTCTAACAATTGGTTTATCTCCCTAGTTTCTTTCTTGTTTATTTTGTGGTTTGATTTATCTAATTCTGAGAGAGCAAGGTTGAGATCCCCCACTAGTATAGTTTGGCTATCTATTTCTTCTTGCATCTCTATTAATTTCTCCCCTAGGAATTTGGATGCTATTTCACTTGGTGCATATATATTTAGTATTGATATTGCTACATTATCTATGGTACCCTTTAATAAAATATAGTTTCCTTCCTTATCTCTTTTGATTAGATCTATCTTAGCTTTTACTTGATCTGAGATAAGGATTGCTACCCCTTCTTTTGTTTTGTTCACCTGAAGCATAATAGGTTCTGCTCCAGCCTTTTACCTTCATCCTATATGTGTCACTATGTTTTAGATGTGTTTCTTGTAGACAACATATTGTGGGATTCTGGTTTTTAATCCAGTCTGCTATCTGCTTCCGCTTTATGGGAGAGTTCATCCCATTCACATTCACAGTTATTCTAACTAATTCTTTATTTCCTGCCATCTTATTTACCCAAATTATGTTTTCCCCTTTCCTTTCCCCTTTCTCCCTTCCCCCCTCTTCAGTACTTTGCTTTTGATGACCCCCTCCTCCAAACAATCCACCACCCTTTAGATCCCCTCCCCCCTTTTTACTCTTTTCCCCTGATTCTTCTATTTTCCCTTCTATTGGTTTATCCCTTTCTTTTCCTCCTTTCCCTCCTACTTCCCTCTAGCAATGGACAAGTTTCTATGTGAAATCAAGTGTCTGATATACACTTTTAGAGCCCAACCTGATGAGAGTAAAATTTACACAATGCTCATCTCCCTCCCCTCTTTCTCTCAATTATATTAGGTTTTCTTTGCTTCTTCAAGAGATTTTACCTTGTTTTTACCTCCTTTTTTAGATCTTATTTTACCATTTTTTCCTCTTTTCCCCAGTATGACAACCTTTCCCCCTCTAGTTTTCTTTTTCTTTCTTTTTTTTTTTTTTTGCTGAGGCAATTGGGGTTAAGTGACTTGCCCAGGGTCACACAGCTGTTACGTGTCTGAGACCAGATTTGAACTCAGTTCCTCCTGACTTCAGGGCTGGTGCTCTATCCACTGTGCCACCTAGCTGCCCCCTCTAGTTTTCTTTTTTATATTATCAAAGTAATATCTAGTTAATTATACCCCCAAACTTTAAGTATCCCCGTAGTAGAAATATAGTTCTCAAGAGTCCTTTCCTTTTTACCTTTTTATACTTCTCTTGAGTTCTGTGTTTGGAGGTCAAATTTTTTGTTCAGATCTGGTCTTTTCATT
This sequence comes from Myrmecobius fasciatus, assembly GCA_023553655.1. NCBI lineage: Eukaryota > Metazoa > Chordata > Mammalia > Dasyuromorphia > Myrmecobiidae > Myrmecobius > Myrmecobius fasciatus. The sequence continues at coordinate 226,266 of JAJPUD010000449.1, read as the reverse complement.
AGAAATAGGTGAAATTCACCTATATCATTAAATGACCATCTTCTTCCCTGGAGGATAATGCTCATTCTAACTGGATAGGTTATTCTTGGCTATAATCCAAGTTCCTTTGCCTTTCGGAATATCTGGTTCCAGGCCCTTTGATCCTTCAATGTGGAGGCTGACAAATGGTGTGTGATTCTAATTATTGATCCTCGGTATTTGAATTGTTTCTTTCTAGCTGCTAGCAGAATCTTTTCCTTGGTGCGATAGTCCTGAAATTTAGCCACGATATTCCTTGGGGTTTTAATTTTGGGGTCTCTTTCAGGAGGTGATCGGTGAATTCTTTCAATGGTGATTTTGCCTTCTGATTCTACAATCTCAGGGCAGTTTTCTTTCAGGATTTCCTGGAAGATAGTGTTTAGATTCTTTTTTTTCATCATGACTTTCAGGAAGTCCAATAATCCTTAGATTGTCTCTCCTAGATCTATTTTCCAAGTCAGTTGTTTTTCCTAGGAGATATTTCATATTTTCTTCTAATTTTTCATTTTTTTGTTTTTGTTTGACTGATTCTTGAAGTCTTATCGAGTCATTCACTTGCATCTGTTCAATTCTTATTTTAAAGTGTTGTTTTCTTCAGTTACCTTTTTAAGCTCCTTTTGTAACTGGCCAATTGAATTTTTTTGTTAATTGCACTCTTTTTCCACTTCACTAATTTTATTTTTCAATAAATTGGTGTCTTTTTCATATCTCTTTTGCAGGGCATTATATCCTTCCTGCAAGATATTGTATCCTTCTTGCACTGATTTCAATTTATTTTCCCATTTATCCTCCAGCTCTCTTTTGAGGTTCTTTATGCAATCTTTCAGAAAGGCCTTTTGAAAAGGGGACCAATGATGGTCCTTAATAACTTCCTCTGGATTTTTGTCTAAAGAAACCTCAGGATCTGGGGTCAGCCCTTCTTTCTCTCGATAAGAGCTGTCTATGGTGAGAGCTCTCTTTTGCTTCTTCATTTTTTTTAGACATAGTGGATGTCTCTTTAAGGCTTGAAAAATGGCGGCTGAAGTACTTTGCCCTGGGTTAATTTAACTTAAGGTGCTGAGCCAGTGGGGGCTAGGACTAAGTCCAAATTATTCCTTAAAAAAAGGCAAATCTGTCAGAACACCTGTCCCCAGTCAGGGCAGAGTGTCCCGAGTGCCTCAGATAAACTCCAGGTGTTTGGAGTTTGGAGTTTTTGCCATGCTGAGCTGAGTCCCACCCTCACTTCCGGGCTGCACCTAGTGGACTGTTTATTCCTCTGTCTGAGTTAAACAATCCTGATATGAAGTTCTTCAGAGATATCCGAAAGCAGTGTCCAAATATTTCTGGATTTGTTGACTTGAAGATCAGTTCAGAGGCTTATTTTATTGTTGATTTGAGAGAAGATGGGAGGAGGACGCAGAGAGTCACGTTTTCACTCCGCCATCTTGGCTCCGCCCCCTACAGGATTGATTCTTAACTTTCCTTGCATCATAGATCTTTTTTGTCTGTAAGTCCTGTGCATTCCTTTTCAAAAATAGTGTTCTTATATACATAAAATAACGTATGGCGGATTACAAAGAAAACCAATTATTTTGAAACTGAATTATCAAAGGACATACTTTTAAAATTTACAGACCCCTGACTAAGAGCCCCTGTTTTAGAGGTTCAAAAAATGCCAGTTTTTCATTTATCCATTTCATTTGTTCTTCCAATTCACCTCTCTCTTTTTTCCATGTCCTCCCATATCTCAGAAGTCTCTACTTTGGAAAATTCCCTCCTTAAACCCACTGATGAAGGTGCTGTTGGATATTGTGATATTCCATTCTAAAGGGTACCCTTTTAATAAAAAAAATTGTTTTTAGTTTAAATAAGTATTCAGGAAGAAAAGGTAATATCTGAAGATTCTATTCTGGGGGGAACAGCAATAATTAAAAGACAAGGAAAAAAGGAGTCTATGGAAAAGATAGATACAAAAATTCTTCTTAGACATTAGGGGAGAATTCCAAGAAGATGAATGGTCATATCATAGATTGCTGAGAGGAAAAAGTTGAGGAGAATTGTGAAGAGAGGAAGTCAGTGATTTTCAGTTTGGTGTGTTGTAACATTTCAGTTAATTGAGCTGATAGCATAAATTGAAGCATTTCAAAAATATACATGGGTTTCCTGTTGAATGTAGAGGAGATATTCTATAATAACCCCCGTTCAAACTTATGGTTTGATTTATGAAAAAAGGAACAGGAATAGGAAAAAAAAAAGAGGAAAAAAATCAGCTGCTCAATAAAATCATGCCAAATATCCTACATATGGGAGAACAATGATTTAACAAATGTATTCAAGATAACATTTGCCAGATTGATCTTCCAAATGCACTGCTTTAATCATGTCACTCTGCTGTTAATAAAATTTTCAATGAGTTTTACTGTCTACATGATTAAAGTTTTTAACTCGTCACCTTAGCATTCAAAGGTATCTACTATTTAGCCTCAGTTGATCTTCCCAGCTTCATTAACTACTCTTCTTTAATACTAACACTCACCTTTTCAAAATATTTTCATAGACCACCTTCCCCCTAACCCTCATCCAAAATGCTTCCTAAATTTAGCCCCAATGCTTATGTGTACACTGTTGTGTAAAGCTCATTTAGACTTCTTGCTTACTAACAATCTACCTATCCTTCAAAACCCATCTCCTTTATGAACTCTTCTCTGACCCTCAGTGTCCAATGGGATCTTTCTTTCCATTAAATTTCTAGACCACTCACCAGTTGTGCCATCCATTTAATAACTATGTGCTTCTGTGTAGAAGCTTCTCTTTTGTGGTTTTGAAATTTTAAAAATTTTTTTATAGAATTATAAATACTCAAATTAATTATAAGACATATGAATAAATATATTATCTGCATCCAGAGAAAGAACTGATAAACAGAAATATGTTCAGAATAATTTTACATATATATGTATATATATATATATATATATATATACACAGAGAGAGAAAATTTTAAAAAAAATTTTATAGAATTATAAATATCCAAATTAATTATAAGACATATGAAGAAATATATTATCTGCTTCCAGAGAAAGAACTGATAAACAGAAATATGTTCAGAATAATTTTCCATATATATATATATATATATATGTATACATATATATATGTATACATATATATATATATATAAAGAGAGAGAGAAATCATTTATGTCTAATGATATCTGTGAGACAGAGGGTAGAAGCAGGAAAGAAAGAAAAAAGAAATTTGCATGATAATTTTATTGTATATTTGAAAAGAATAGTAAGTTGTGCATAGCAGATTTGCACTTTCATATAAAATCATCTTTTTAATTATACTATTTTATAGAAATGCTTGTTTTATTTTATTATATTATGTTATAGAAATGCTTGTATTAGTCCAAAAATTAAAAAAATTAAATGTTATAAAATTATAGACTCTCAAAATTGAAAAGGATCTTGGAGGTCAATTGATTCAAAATCCCCTTCCCAAGAAGTCCATGAATTTCCTATCTACAAATCTCCCAAGCAATGGTCATCCAGCCTCTGATGAAACACTTACAGTGACAACGAGCTCAGTATCCAAGGAGATAAATCATTTTACTCTGGGACAGACCTACTTGTTAAAAAGTCTTTCTTTTGTATAGAGCTGAAGTTTTCCTCCTTGTACATTCCACATGGTTTTATTGGTCTTGGTTCTACCCTCTTGAGAATAAGTGAAAGACCTTTCTCATGTGAGAGCCCTTCAAATGTTTGAATATAGTGATTCCATCTTTCTTTGCTTTTATTTAGTTCATTCAATTGTTCCTCCTATAATTTAGTTTTGAATCTTCAAATTGCCTCCATCTGTTTGTTCCCTAGCTTGTTGATGTCCCTTCTAAAATATCACATATAGTTGAAGACAATACTGCAGATGTTGTCTGACCAGTACAGAATATTGATGCCAGATATATTTTTTTATCAGTATACCTTATTGGTATAACATTTTGGTGACGACAATATAATATTATTTACTCAAACTGAGTTTCTAGTCAGCCAATACTCAAAAGGTTGGGTATCTTCTTTTTATATATATATAAAGCTTTTTATTTACAAAACATATGAGTGACCTTTCAACATTGACCTTTGCAAAACCTTTTTTTCCCAAGCTTTTCCCCTCCTTCCCTCCACCCCCTACCCCTACATGACAGGTAATCTAATACATGCTAAATAGGATAAATTATATGACAAATACAATACATGTATACATATCTATACAGTTATCTTACTGCACAAGGAACATCAGATCTAGAAAGAGAAGAAGAAAAAAACAATCTAAGAAAGAAAACAAAATGCATGGAAATGTTCACAGAAAGCATTAAAATGCTGTGTTGTGGTTCACTCTCAGTTCCCACAGGCCTCTCTCTGGATGTATATGACTATCTTCATCGCAGAACAACTGGTTTGAATCACATCATTGTTGAAGAGAACCATATCCATCAAAATTGATCATCGTATAGTCTTGTTGCTGTGTATAATGTTCTCCTGGTTCTGCTGATTTCACTCAGCATCAGTTCATGCAAGTCTCTCCAATCCTCTCTGAAATCCTCCTGTTGGTCATTTCTTACAGAACAATAATATTCCATAACATTCATATACCATAATTTATTCAGCCATTCTCCAATTGATGGGCATCTTTTCAATTTCCAGTTTCTTGCCACTACAAAAAGGGCTGCCACAAACATTTTTGCACATGTGGGTCCCCTTCCCTCCTTTAAAATCTCTTTGGGATATAGGCCCAGTAGAAACACTGCTGGGTCAAAGGGTATGCACTGTTTGATAACTTTTTGAGCATAGCTCCAAATTGCTCTCCAGAATGGTTGGATCCGTTCACAGTTCCACCAACAATGTATCAGTGTCCCAGTTTTCCCACATCCCCTCCAACAATTATCATTATCATTTCCTGTCATTTTAGCCAATCTGACAGGTGTGTAGTGGTATCTCAGAGTTGTCTTAATTTGCATTTCTCTGATCAATAGTGACTTGGGGCACCTTTTCATGTGACCAGAAATAGTTTCAATTTCTTCATCTGAAAATTGTCTGTTCATATCTTTTGACCATTTATCCATTGGAGAATGGCTTGAATTCTTATATATTTGAGTCAATTCTCTATATATTTTAGAAATGAGGCCTTTATCAGAACCTTTGGATGTAAAAATATTTTCCCAGTTTACTGCTACCCTTCTAATCTTGTCTGCATTCATTTTGTTTGTACAAAAACTTTTTAACTTGATAGAGTCAAACTTATCTATTTTGTGATTAATGATGACCTCTAGTTCTTCTTTGGTCACAAATTCCTTCCCCCTCCACAGGTCTGAGAGGTAAACCATCCTACATTGTTCTAATTTGTTTATAATATCATTCTTTATGCCTAGATCATGAATCCATTTTGACCTTATCTTGGTATATGGTGTTAGGTGTGGGTCAATGCCTAATTTCTTCCAGACTAGTTTCCAATTATCCCAGCAGTTTTTGTCAAATAGTGAGTTTTTATCCCAAAAACTGGGGTCTTTGGGTTTATCAAACACTAGATTACAATTGTCATTGAGTATTTTGTCCTGTGAACCTAACCTATTCCACTGATCCACTACTTTATTTCTTATCCAGTACCAAATGGTTTTGGTGACCACTGCTTTATAATATAGTTTTAGATCATGTTGGGTATCTTCTGCCCTTTCCTTCACCCTCCCCAAACTATTGTTAAGATATAAACTCATGTTGTCCAGCCCTTACACTTGTACACTTGATCTTTTGGTCCCTAACCTTGCAATTTTCTCTTTGAAATTTTACCATATTATCCTTTGACCCATGATGTTTGTCTAAAACATTTTGTGATTCACATTTAGCCAACCTTCACACTTATTGGGGTATAGGAAGAATTGGTATAACATATCTATGCTTTCATACAAATCATTAATGGAATTATTGAATAGAATTGGACTAAGGACTCAGCTTTTTTGATAGAGTACTAAAGACCTTTCAGACAGGCCTAAATCAGCAAAATGGGGATTATCATTTAATCTTCTATTTATTCCCCTGAATATACCATTATTTAACCTACACTTCTGTTTTATCTGAAGAAATTATCTGCTCTTATCACTGAGTGAGTTTTGTAATTGTCTGGCTGAAATTCATTTAAAGTATACTATTAGAACTTCCCTATAAGCTAACTAATTAATCCCATAATCATGTCAAGAAAGTAAATTAGATTCCTTTGGCAGCATTTGTTCCTAGTGAACCTATGTTAATTCCTAATGATCACCACTGCATTTCTTAAGTGTTCACAAACCATTCATTTAATAGTCTATTCTAAAATTTTCCCCTTCCCTTTCCACAAAACAGGACATATACCTATCATTTTAATCTTCAGCTTTTTTCACAATTTATATGATTGCTTCAAGGAAATCAAATTTAGGGATTTAATTTACAAGTTACTCTGTTTACTTTGATTTATAATTTTTTTTTTTTTTTGGCTGAGGCAATTGGGGTTAAGTGACTTGCCCAGGGTCACACAGCTGTTACGTGTCTGAGACCAGATTTGAACTCAGGTCCTCCTGACTTCAGGGCTGGTGCTCTATCCACTGCGCCACCTAGCTGCCCCAATTTATAATTTTTTAAAAAACAATTTCAATAGTATTTTATTTTTCCAAATACATGTGAAGATAGTTTTTAACATTCATTTTTTTTGTTCCAAATTTTCTCCCTCCCCAAGATAGTAAGCCATCTAAAGTGTTTATATGTGTGTGTGTATAATATGTATATGATATAAGTTAAACATATACAATCAAATTAAACATATTTCCATATTTCTCATGTTGTACAATAAAAAATTTAAGACCAAAAGGGAAAAATATGAGAAAGAAAGAAGCAAACAAAAAAAAGGTGAAAATATTGTTCTGATCTACATCCATGCTCCATACTTCTCTCTCTGTATATGGATGGCTTTTTCCATTACAAGTCTATTGGAATTGCCTTGAATCACTTTATTGTTGAGAAGAACCAGGTCCATCACAGTTGATAATCACATAATCTTGTTATTGTGTACAATGTTTTCTTAGTTCTGCTCACGTCACTTAGCATCTGATTTTTAACTGTACAGGGAAACTCATTTAGAGCATCTAGTTGTTCTCTATATCCTCTCTTATTTTGGGCTGCAATTCCCTCTTAAACAAGTTTGTCAGTCTTTTGAAAGGAATTACATGTATATCTTTATTATTGCTTGATTGATATTCCAGAAACAACTTTGTAATTAAGTCATTCCTTTTTTTCCTATCATTTTCCAATGTTTCTCCTTAAGTACTGGGTCTACTTTTTTTTTCTTTGCTCTAAATGTGTTCCCTTTCAAATATTTTTCTTTGTTCTCAATTTATTTTGGTATTTTCCTTTCTGACACTTTTCTTACTGACTTGTGATGCTCTTTTTGTGTTGGAACTTTATTATGGAAATCTTTTGTACATGTTCTTTTAAAGTTAGAGATCATTAGAGAGCTCTCCATGTAGATGCATCAATCATTTTAGAAACTTGTATCTAGTTGCTCTCTTTCTATCTCCTCTCATATTTGGGGCTAAAATTCCTTCTTCTATATATTTTGTTATATATTTATCTATATATCATTGTGGGGATGTATCTATATCATTGGATCTTTCATGATTTTCTGATGACATTTTTTTTGAGAACTGGAATTTCTTTTGAATTATCTTCTATTTTAGATTATTAGATCATGGAGTCATCCTAAAATTTTTAAATTTTCTTGAACCTTTCATAAACTTGAGATTATACACCTTTCTATATTCAACATTTTATGCCATGGCTTTTCTAAGTTTGAATATGATCTGATTATCTTCTCCCAAAATTATAATCTAAATTCATAGCTTAAATGTTCCTTCTAAGTTAAAATAAGGTCAACAGCAGCATTTTCACTTGTTACACCTACTTTCTAAGGAATGGCATTATTGAAAAAGGCAATTTAGTTGGGTTTACCCAACTTTTAAAGCAAATTGAGACAATAGATGGTCAGCAGGTCCAGCAGATATCTAAATAGTTGAAAGAAAGCCAGGTGATATCCTTTCCTTTCTATCTTCTTCCTTCTTTTTAATTTTTAAATTTATCTTTTCAAAGATTTGTCTTCTTGGCACCTCCCTTTATTTTTTTGTAAAGGTGATGGAATGTGGTCATGGAATGCTGCATATGATGGACTTTTTCTTAATTGTGATTGCTTTTGCTGAAGTGTTCCCTCTCTCCTCTTTTTATAATTTATTTATAAGGCATTGTTCTTTGGGAAGGCAATAGGGAGAAATACGTTGGGAAATATAGGTAATATAAAAACAAAAGAAAAAAAATGTGTGTGTGTGTGTGTGTGTGTGTGTGTGTGTGTGTGTGTGTACTTTCTTCCTAATTACAGTGTAAGTTCTTTTATAGTGCCTAATAGTCATGGTAAGTATTCAGCAAGCATCTGTTGATTGGAATTTAATTTCATTTAAAATGACAGTACTTTGTAAGCATGTATTTATTAGCACTATTTATTATATGAAAAAATATATATTATTTAAATCTCTCTCTATATATGTACATATATACATATATATACATGTATATATATATTTCCCCCATTGTTATTATTCTGGTGACTATATTTATCTATTCTCTTCTCATATCCCCTATCATCTTATGGTTTCCTGTCTTTCCCCAGTCTACCTTGGCATTTGGACTTTCTTTCTTTAGCGTTTCTGCACATGTTTCCTTTCCTCTCATTTCTTGCCAGCTATCTCTTTTCCACAGTGCTTAATTCATTCACTCTCTGTCTCTTGAGTCTGCCTTTCCCCATTCTCTCTCCTCTTATCTACCTCTTCCTTCCACGTCTCCGTTGTCTGCTTTTCTCTCCCAAGGACACTTTAATGGGCTCTGTGCTGACTCCTCCCCTCCAGCTGCTCTCTCTAACAGTCATATATCTAGTCTACATTCAAAAAGAAGTTTGCTTACGCTTTTGAAATGCTTCAGTTTATAATTTAGACTTGATTAGCTTCTGTGTTATATCCTCACAAATAGAAAATAATAATTGACTCAGCCCCAAATTAAAACATTTCCACTACTGTGTTAAGTTAATTACTGAGACAATGCCGAAAATGCATGCTATAATCACACACATACAGCATTGTCAGTAATGACGTTTTAAAGACCAAGGACATTCTATACTATATAGCTAGAATAGTGTTTATTGAGCACATTCCTTTGCAAGAAATAGACTTATGAATTAAATTCAGTTCAACAAACGTTCATTAGGTGCTTGCTGTGGACAGAGTACACATGTTGTGTGAGGTGCTGGGAGAATGACAAGTATAATGAAGACCTGGTCTCCCTTTCACAAAGCTTACATTCTAAGAGAGAAATCTGACTCCCATATCCAAGCAACTATAATAGAAAAACTGACCATAATTAAGTTCTAAAGAAAAGTGATGTTCTAGGATTGAAGAGAAGATAATTTCTAAAGGGGGAGGGAAGAAGGGGAATCAGAGGAAATATCATCTAGGAAATGGCATTTGAGTTAGATCTTGGAAAAAGGGAAGGATTGCAACAGACAAAAAAAACCATAGGGAATGGGGTTGGGGGATGGGATTCTAAAATCTAGAGAGGAGTGTGAACAAAAGCATGAAGGCAGCTAATCATGGGTCTCTAGGTTGGGTCAATTTTCAATCCAATTCTTTGTGATTACTTGGGGTTTTCTTAGTAAAAATATTGAAGTGGTTTGCCTTTTCCTTCTCCAGCTCATTTTATAGATGAGGAAACTGAGGCAAGTAGGCTTACATGACTTGCCTAAGGGCACAGAGCTAGTAAGAGTCTGAGGCTGGATTTAAAATCATGAAGATGTAAGTCTTCCTGACTCCTGGCTTGTTGCTCTATCCACTGTGCACATGTGCACACACACACACACACACACACACACACACACATATTGTGTCTAGAGGGTACCAAATGGTCCAGTCTAGAAGGAATACAAATACAGGGAAGAGTCTGGGACAAGACTGAGAAGGCAGAGTCATATACTATTGAGGAAATGACAGATAAAGGACACTTTGTTCAGGCTTTATTCTGTAGGGAATAGGGAATCATTGAAGAATTTTTGAATAGAAGAATGACATGATAAGAACTATGAATAAGAATGGATTGAAGAAAGGCAAGGGGACCTATTAAGGAACAATATTATAATAATGCATGTTGAAAAGAGAGTTTGTGGCAAAAAGAGCATAGAAGTATGGGAATAGAAATTAAACATACATGTATACATATTATATACTGTATATATACATATACATCTCTCTATATAAGTATATAGACATAGATATATGCTTTATATATCTATATCTATATCTATAATCTCCATAATGATACACATATGATTGGTAAAGAGGGCCTGTTCATAATGACACTGGAAATAAAAGGGACACATATGTGTGTATATGTATATATGTACATGTATTTGCATCTAATCAGACAGCCAGAATTGCGATTTTATTGATATAGTGAGCTTTCAATAAAGAAACTTTCTTTATTAGTGGACATCTACATCTACTCTTCCCTTTCTCTACTCTGTATATGGAATATCTTTTGTGTACCTAATTATTTACATGTTGCATTTCCCTTTGGAATATTTGCACTTTGAGAAATGCAATTTCCTCCCTTTATTTTTAATCTAAAATTGAACACAAATTACCTGGAACGTATAATAAATAGCAAATAAATACTAAAGCATAATAGAAGTTCATTGATTAACCAGACTGAATGGCTCTACCTTCAATGTAAGGGAGTTGATTGAGGAGAGTGCTGAGGGTTTAAGCAGCTTGCTCAGAATCACACCGTCAAAGATAGATCTTGTGTCTGGGTCTTTCTAATTCCAGAGTTCTCACTCACTAGAGAAATATCTCTATTTCTAATATTAAGAAGGGTTAATGACAGCTGTTAATAACTTGACAGCTGATTGAATACAGGAGGTGAGGAAGAGGAAAAAGTCAAAGATCATATCAAAGCTTCAAAATTGTATAAATGGTGGTGTAATTGACAGAAATATTCGAATAATGAACAGTTTGAGATGGCAGAATTAAGTTATGAGTTTATAGAACTGTTATACAAGGTTGGGGGTAAGCTCCTGGAGTCCCTGAACAACTCCATCTCTTGACATTTTCCATACTCTAGAATGCTGGCAAAATCAGTCCTGGGGTAATGGAAATATATGGATGATGAGATACCATCTCCCTAATCTCTGGCTTTTTCTCTGAAGCACTGTCCTTTACCATTAGCTGAGGAAAGTAATAGGCAGAAAATAATGATTCAGGACTGAGCCATTTAAAGAATTACACCCAGAGCTCCCTGATATCTTGGTGACTAGAATCCTGTTGCAGTACTGCTATTTAATCAGTAACCTTTGATCCTTTTTTTATAAAGACACACACATACAGATCACAGAGACAGAGACAGACACACACAGAGACAGAGACACAGAGAGAAAGAGAGATATTTGACATTTGAATGGAGGTTCTCTTAAGATTTGACATCCTCGTTTCTAACTATATGATTAACCATGAACTAAAGAAGACTGAGATCTCTAGAGATTCAGAATGAAACTAAAGTTCTCTATCTCATTTGACTTTCTGCCCATTTCCTTACATATTAATTCTCAATCTTTTGCACTTAAGGGACTAATAAATTTGATTTGCATGCTGGAAAACTCTGAAACATAAAAAATAAGGGGACAAAAATTTGTATATACAACTTTTCAGATTCAAAAATAAAAAATCATTTGGTCTTTTAGTTTACATCTTAGTCCATTATTTTTAAAACTATTTTAGGAAGATAGTCATAAAGTAAGTGTGACTGATTAGTATTTTTAGAATTTTAATTAAAAGTTTGAGGTCTAATTTTTCAGAAACAACCACCATTGAAATCTTATAAAAGTTAAAAATAAGTAAACTGTATTGAAAGAACTGGTGTCATTTAGCTCAAAAATGTTCCCCCTCTCCTGCTTGTGTTGTGAATCCTGCGGACGTATGCAGAATATGCTGGTCACTAAAACTCCTGTCAGTGTGAAATTGTTTATTATAGAAATGTTTTATTACTGAATATCTTTCTGTACTTATTTCAGTTTACATGTTTGATCCAAAGATTTCATTAATCAATTGTGTGACTTATTGTATTTTCCTTCATAAACCATAGGGCCTGAAGTACATTAGGGGTGTCCACACACTGAATTTTACAGCAAGATAAATCTCAGCTTGGGTATTGTGGTCTTCATAAGTCTTCTGCAGAAAAATTCATAGACTCAGAATTTCTGAGGTATAAAGAACTTAAATTTATCAACAGATTCTATCCCTCTCAAAATAAGCTACTTAAAAAATCTTTCCATTAATTTTTCCTGAGTCCTCTGATGACAAACAATAAAAGAAAAAAAAAATGTATTCCTTCCAGAATAACCTAGGAAGACTTAGTATACTTGTGTAACATAGGGAAGATTGGGAGAAAGCAGCTGTAGTGAACGACCAATCCTTTAAAAATATTGACATGCGACTCCATGATATATGGCATTGCTTTATTTGCAGGTGAAAAATGGAAATCAGAAGAGATATGGCTATTAATATGCCGAGCCATCTCTTTGCATGGAACATCTCTACTTTAATCTAGTGCAACTCAGCAGTCCTGTTCTGATAGATTATCCTGGAAGATGAAATTATCACAAAACATACACACATTCACAGTGTAATAATAGTGTAGGCACAGAGGAAACTCAAAAGCAAATCACTAGTTTTTAATAGAGGACTTTGTAGATGTAAATAGAATAAGAGACAATGCACTTCCACAAAGAAATTCAAAGGCTTTTACTTTAACAAGTCGGGGACCCACTTTTCTCATGACCACTCGCAAAAACTACTGACCAATTACTCAGCGGGTAGAAGGGTACAAGAGGGGTGGGAGATTACCACTCTTGTTTCCAGCTTAACCCTACAGATTCAGAGCAGGTAAACAGCTCCTATGGAGAAAGGGCCAACCTTTGCTGCCATTGCTCATGCAGCCATCACACATAGGGCAGAAGCAGCAAGGCATCTGAGGGAGCAATATTAAAATATCGCTGGGAATAGTGATGTTAAAAATAGCATTCAAGAAAAGGCCTGAATATCTGCTGTAGTACCTTTAGTATCATGGGACTTTTCCATCTTACTTGCAGGTAAAACCTTCCCTATGTGTGGTCTCCCTTATTAAAGTCTTGAGGTCCCTAGGTGGTACAGGGGATAGAATGCCGGGTCTGGAGGCAGGAAAAGTTGAATTCAAATCCAGCCTCAAACATTTGCTAGCTATATGATGCTGGGCAAGTCACTGAATGATGTCTGCCTCTGTAAAAATAATTGGAGAAGGAAATGACAAACCAGTCCAGTATCTTTACCAAGAAAACCCCAAATGGAGTCATGAAGAGTTGAACATGAATGAACAACAAATTACAATCTTACTTGACTATTTATGATCCCAGTGCTTCACACAGTGCTTTATATATAGTGAGTGATATTAACTGTTTTATCTATCCACTCATTAATTTATTCCAAACTCCCTTATTGCCATCAAGGATACCATTATTTTGTTAGTCATCAAGCCATACAGCCTTGGTCTGATTCTCAACTCCTCATTCACACTCACCCTAAATATCCAATCTTTTGTTGAACTTTGTCATTTCTGTCACAATCTGTGTTATCTATTTCTCTTCTTCATACACAAAGATACCACCTAGTGCAGGCCCTCACACATAGAATATAGCAATAGCCTCCTATTTGGTCTCCTTGCTTCAGGTTTCCAAGTTTCTTCCCACTCCAATCCATTTTTCACTCAGCTGCTGAAGGAATTTTCCTAAATAATTAGTATGACCATGTCACCCCTCTAATCAATGACTCTCTTTTAATTTCTACACTAATAAAAAGTCCCCACCTTGACACTTGATCCCACCCTTCTTTTTTGGTCTTCTTAAGTCTCACTTCCCTCTATCTAGCAACATTGGCTTCCTTACTATTCCTGGTACATGACATTCATCTCCATCTCCATGCCTTTTCATAGTTTGTCTCCCATTCTTAGAATATTCTGCCTCCTTACCTTCATCTTCTGACTTCCCTAGCTTCCTTTAAGTCACAATTCAAGTATTGCCTTTTACAGTTTTTTCTGGTCTCCCTATTCCTTTCTTTTGAGTTTACTTTTTCATTTATACTGCACATATCATATATATGCATATATGTATGTGGATAGTCTATATAATATGTATCTATATATAATATGTATGTACATATATGTGTATAGCATATATGTATAATATATGTGGGGAGAGAGAGAAGGAGGGAGGGAGAGGGAGCTAGTTATTTGTGTGCTCTATTAAAATGTGAGCTCCTTGAAGGCAGGAACCTTATTGTAATCTTCCTTTAAAACTTAGTACTTAGCATAGTGTCTGAAACACAGTATTTACTTAAATGTTTGTGATTGATGGAGCAATTGAGAAAACTGATTCGGTTGAGTTTCTCCAGTGGTACATCAATTTGTGGGTCCCAGAACAAAGAATACACACTAAGACCAGCAAGAGTTAAATGAAGGCTTATAGATGTCTTAAGAATAGTATTGCTAGGGGCAGCTACCTAGCTGGTGGTGCAGTGGTTAGAGCACCAGCCCTGAAGTCAGGAGGACCTGAGTTCAAATCTGGTCTCAGATACTTCCTACCTGTGTGACCCTGGGCAAGTCACTTAATCCCAATTGCCTCAGCAAAAAAGAAAAAAAATAGTATTTCTACCTTGAAACCATCACTAAATAAATATAAAAAGGTCAAAGGACTGAGGTCTCTGTTTGGTATTTTAATCCATTTTGTGGGCTGCTATGACCAGAAAAATTCATCCCCTTGTGGCCAACTTTGAAAACATGTATGTAGAAAAGAATACATAGAAATATGAAAATACCCCAGGTTTCTGGAATATACAGAGGTGAGTGTTGAATAGAAGAGAAGGTTGGTATTAACATGTAAAGCAGATACAATTTCTGGCTTCTATAAAGATCTAATTTAAGTTGCTATACTTTGGATTTTCTGCCCAGGAATACATTTTCAATGTATAATTCTGTTTCTATGGAAGCAAATGCCCCCTATAATGTTCTTTTGCCTAATGCATTTTTGTGGAACCAATTAGCCATGTTAGTTGGACTATGCCTATAGTTAATATAAAGAGTCTATTAATCATAGAAATCTTGGATATCGTAAGCATTCAGAACATCTACAATAAAATGAGATGTCAAATAAGACCATTCTGTTGTCATAAAATGCAACTCCTATCAGATCAATTTTACTTGTTTGTTTTCCCCATAATTATTAGTTTTGTCCATATTTTTCTAATCTCAATAAAATGTGTTGAAATATAAGTTCCTTCTCCTTTCCCAAACCAAATTGCACCTTAAGAAAACATTCTGAGTTCTGAAATTAAAGCAGCTGCCTGCCTGGGATCTTCATCAAAATGGCAGGAGAGCCGGATGTATCCAAACAGTACTTTTTGCACCAAGACCATTCTATTCCTTCATACCCACATGCACACAGCTGCATGTTTAAAACAGTGCAGCTGTAATGTGATGCCTAGTGGGAAAAGGTATGAAACTGTACATTTTACAGTCAATTTATAATTATATAGCCTTCATAGCCACATAATCCATTTTTCCCTTGCATACATAGTATGAGTACAATTCCTGTTCTTCACCTTAAGACTATCCATGGCATGAAATTCATAATCCAGTTTCTAAGCCCTTACATTGCTGATAATATGACTAAAGTTCCTTTAAGAGATGTCAAACCTGCAGCATATTACTGCATTTGGTGAGTTTCTCCAGGGTCACTCAGAGAGAACAGGTTAGCATTCTCAGCTCTTGACCTTGCCCTCCGGTGCCTGGCTCAGGCAGCCCTCCTATCTTCAGACCTAGTTTTACCAGGAACCCTCTAGACACTCTTCCCTCTTGGATTCTGAGCACGGATTCCTGAATGAATCCTTCCTACTCCTTCTGTCTCCACTGGGAAGACCATTGCACATAAATTAAGCTTATCTGTTTTGCTTTTCAAAACATATACAGTTGCTGTAAAAATAAAAGATAAAAGCCAAAACAGAGCCTGGATTTATGATGGTGTTTTTCCCAGTGGAGAATAAGGTGCTTAAACATTAATCTCTTTAAAAACTAAACACACAACTGCCCTACACCTTCTGACATAGTCCTAGAATTTATAATCATTTATAGTTAGTACCCTGTGGGCACTGAGTGGGGGTGAGATCATAAGGGGCCAGAAAATACTTAATGATTAATTGGATTTAACTTCACTCTAAACAAAAGTTTGGTGTTATTTTTTACCTCATTAGCACATTTAAAACAACAACTCTTCATCCTATCCATCATTTGGAAATAAGAGACAATAGGGTCCTTTCTGGGGCAGGAATTGTGATCAGAGATAAATATTCCAGTATTGGGTCCTCACAGCATACAGAAAAAGAGGAACAACTCAAAAAAATGACTTGGAGCATCTTCTGAATATCCTAGATGTAAACAAGCATTAGAAAGGTCTATACTTTTATACCCCAAGGGTATATATAAAGTTTTCTAGAGCTGATTTCTCTAGCTGACAATAGGTTTACCAGAAACATTAGGATTTGGGATAGGGCAGAGACTGAGATTCTGGAACCAAGTCTGTGCAATGCTAGACTTTAGAGTCAGGGAGTCATGGTCTCAAAACCTGCCTAAAATAAAAATTTTCTGGGTTGACTATGGATAAGTCACTTGATGTCTCATCTTCCTCTTCTGTAAAATGGAGACAATAAACATACTTGTAGTTCCTACCTTACAGGGTTCTTGTAAGACTCAAATATGCTTTGCAAACTTTAAAACTCTCTATAAATGCCAGTTGTTTTGGCTGTTTTTTTATGATGAGGATGACTGATGGTGTTGGAGCTTGGCTCAGTAAAGAGCAGCTCCCTCTCCTTCATAGTGAAAGCAGAAGCCTAAGCTTTAGATGTTCATGGTCTGGGAGAAAGGCTCAAAACATAAAAATAGAAGGCTGTTGGCCAGCCAGAAAACACAACCTTGACTTCCCCTGTCTCTCAAGCAGGGGTTCGACTTGAAGAGACTGCATATAATTAGCTTTCCACAAAATGTGAGTTTGGGTTGTTAAAAGGATGGGGGAAATAGAAAACTTGGAAAAAGCAATATTGGAGAATAAGACTGGAGAAACCAAAGAACATTTGTATAGGAATGTAGGGGGTTAAGGCAGAGAAGGAGAGCCAGGAAAAAAGAAGTACAGAAAAACAGAGGACATGGTCAGGAGGTCAAAGACAATCTTTATTGATTTGGAAAGTTTGCCTATTGCCAGTTCTTTTCCAGCTCCTCTACTGCCCTCCCATTGATCTCCTTCCCCCTATATGGGGTATTCAGGACTTCTGGTGGGAGAGTTTGCTGAGCCCTCTTCAGGAGTGCTCATCTCCCTTTGGATTCACCCTCATCCAACTCTCACCTGTGGCTCCAAGAAGCTGTGGTATTGCAACAGCCACACTCCAAAAAACTATTTCAACAGACTGGCTAAACCACGTAACTGGGATCTCAAACCTGTCAGTGAATTGGGGGATGTCTACCCCAAGCATATGAAGATTTCCTTCTCCCCTCCCCTCATGGAAAGAGGGTAATGAGAACAATTTGTTCCAACAGTCATGAAAGCAGCTTAATCAGGTGGGATGGAACAGAAATTAGAGCTCAGTGTCAGGCATCCAGGATGCCCCCAGGTCATCTACTGCATCTTGGACCATTGCCAGACATCTTGAGTTTTGTTCTGTCACAGGACTTTGATGATTCAGGAAGAGAGAGTTAAACTGACAACTTTGTGCAACTCAAATTACTTGAAATCCAATTTATCAAGAAGTCAAGACATTATCCGTGACATCCTTTCCAAAAATGAAGTACCAGCATCATCAATTCCTGCACTCCCCTACCCTTTCCTGAGAGCCTTCAGGAAGACCAAGGACAATACATCCCTTTGGGGAAAAAAGGGATCTCTCAGAGCTCCCTTCTACTCCATATTCCCTATGGATCCTGAAAATCAAGGATCTTATTTCCTAAAGTTTCTGCCTTTCTGTATTGTGAAGGGGAGATCCAGTTAATTCCACTGAGGAATCTCCATCTATCTATCCTTTGATACTGGCCCTCACTGTCTTTAGCTTTGCCAGTCAATATGCACTTATTGAGTACCTACTATGTGCCAGGCACTATGCTAAGGGCTGGGCATACATAGAAAGGTAAAAGACAGTCTCTGTCCTGGAGGATTTAAGAGAGTGAAACACTGAGAGAGACTTGGCAGGGAGAGACCCAGTGTTAAGATGCATTTTTATGTTCAAGCAATGCTGTAACTTAGAGAACACGAATTTCATTTTCAGTTTCAGATGTGAAATAAAATTTCCCAAGATATTTGATCAATAGTTTTTAATAGTTAAAAGTCATCTGTATCTAATTCAAAACATCAAAGCTTTAGAATTGGAGGGACCTTTGGGAGCCATCCAAACTATTCATTTTACTGAAGAAGCAATTGAGGCTCAGAGAGATTGTCATATAAGATTCAAAGTCAGGATTTGAAACCAGGTCATCCTAAGCCCAGCACTCTCCCTGTTATGCTCATGTTGTTTCTCTTAATTTCAGACTTTTATATAATATCAATATTTATTATGTTACCTTTAAAAAAGGTCCTTCTTATGCTCTTCAATAACATCTCTGATTACTTCTTTTAGATTTTTGCTCTTGCTGAGTATATTGTTCCTTACAAATAACTCTCCTATTCTGTAGAAATCTAGATTGATCTCTCCTATCTAATCTGTTTTTTTCTCTATGGCTACTAAACTGGTCAAAAGAATTCAATGGACATAATCTATTTATTTTAGAGACCACTTGATAAAACCTCTTCTACAATTGTGTAGAACATGAACAGATGCAAACTAAATGACAATGAAGATGGGAGGATTTAGGACTGTTTGTTTATTTGTTGGTAGGATGCAAAGAACAGTCACTTATAGTTTGATGTCAATTTGTCAAGTAGTCTCCAGAGGAGGGTCTCAGAATTTGTGATTTGCCCTTTGTTATTTATGGTTTTTTTAAGTGACTAATATAAAGAAATATATGACATATTTGTAAAAGTGACAGATGATACAAAGGTAGGAGGAATGAGTAACTTACTAAATGACAGTCAGAATCTCTAAAAGATTGAGACAAGTAATTTCCATGGATAGAATCCTGGATTTGGAGTAAAAGTAATCTGTGCTCAGGCCAGACTCAGATCCTCCCTAGCTATGTAACTCTGGGTAAGGCTGTCTACTTCAATTTCCTCATCTGTAAAATGAGTGAAAAGCAAATGAGATACCATTCTCTATTATTGCTAGGTGTTATTATTATACATTATATATATTTATATAAATATATGATAAAATTATACCACAATAAATTATAAGCATACATTATATAATAAATTATATAAATTATACATTTTATTATATATAATATATTATATAATTATATATAAAATCATAATAATAAATATCATATACATTATATAATAAAGATATAAGTTATATATAAGTATATTAGATAAATATAACATATTATATAAAATCATAATTATATAATAACATTATAATGTGTTATAATTAATTATTTTTATAATTGCTGGTTATTATTATTGTATTAGTCAAATCCAAGAAGATGAAATTTAATATGAGTAGGTACATGGAAAGTCTTGCACCTGAATTCAAAAAAATTAACTTCAAAAATGTAACATGAAGAATGTTTGAGGAAAGTTGGAATTTTGATGGACTGCAAATTCAGTATTTGATGTAGCAGCCCTCAAAAAACCTAATGTGATGGAACTTGTTAAGACTGGTACAGTTTCCAGCTGTACTACCCTTCCATGGTCAGATCACAAGTGTAGTCCTATGTTCAGTACTGGGTTTTGTGTTTTAGAAAATACTCTGATAAGTTTGGGAGCCTGGGTAAGGGTATTCAGGATGGCAAAGCTTTGCCATATGAAAACTATATGATGGAACTAGGGATATTAACCTGAAAAAGAAAAGACTTCAAGAAATTGAAGGATTGTCTCCTGGAAGATATATTAGAGTTATCCCATTGGGCAAAATCAACAGCAGTGGTAGAAGTTAGAAAGAGTTAAAATTTAGGTTTGAAATCCTTAGTTTTTTTTTTTTTTTTTTGCCACTTCCTATACCTTGAGCAAGGGATTTAACTTCTTGAGAGAAAATGAACTAATTTTCTCAAAACTCTTTGGCTCTGAGTCTGTGATCTCATGGCGTGTCTATCTGCCTTTAATTTAGTTTCTGCAACTTCAGAGTAAGAGAGGCTACAGCCAATTGCCTTGCTTTCTTAGTTAGCTCCCTGATTGCTTCCTTTGACTTCCTTACAACTGGCACTTGATTACACCAGTTTGCAAAATTATTTGTGAATCTACCTTTATTTCCTTTGAGTATTGTAATTCTCTCTTTTTAACTGCTTTCTCCATTTCTGTTGAAATATCAACCTTTCCAAATTGTAATGTTTTATTTCTTTCTTCAGGCAAGACCATGTAACCCTATTTACTCCCATAGTGGTAGTCCTGTGTCTTTTTCAACTGCTTAGTACAACATCTAGTTAATTATACCATTACTCATAACTTTATAATTTCCTCTTCCTGTTTTCTTATCTATTTTTAAAGCTTTATATATCCTCTTCCACTATTACTTTTCCAGTCTCTTTATACTAAAATATGTCTCTTATCACCTGCAATAGGCTGCTTATATACTCCAGTCAGCTCCTTCGCTTTCTGCAAATCCTATCTCACTACCTCATTTACTTGGCTTCTGATTCTCTATAATGAGATAGTGACATGTAATGAAATTTTAGAACCTCAATTTTATTATGCTCATTCATTCTTTCTAGAATTTGGTCTACTGTCTGCTAAACTATATACCTTTAGAGCAAGCAGAAGTTCTTAACCTGTTTGTGTGCATCCTGGACCCTTACATAGTTAGGTGATGTCTCTGAATCCCTTCTCAAAAACATGTTTAAAAATGTATAGCACAAAATATATGGGATTACAAAGAAAAACAATTGTATCTAATTAAAATGTAATTTCCCCCCATCTAAGTTTGTGGACACCTTGGTGGTCCAGTGGATAGGGCACCCCAGGGCCTGGAATCAGGAGGAACTGAATTCAAATCTGACTTCAGACACTTACTAGCTGTAAGACTGTGGCCAAGTCACTTAATCCTGTTTGCTGATCTGGAGATCATGATCTAGAATCAATGATCTGGAGAAAGAAATGGCCAATCATTCAGTATTTCTATCAAGAAAATCCCAAATGGGGTCACAAAGAATCAGACTGATTCAGACTGAAAAATGACTAAATACAATAAGTTTGTGGAACTCTTGGAATCTATCAACAAGACCCTTTTTGGGGAGGATTAATAGTGTTTCATGGTAAGAAGTGCAATCAGCACATCTTTATAGTAACTTTTAATTCATAATTTTGAATAAGGTATTAATTATATTAAGTGTTTAATCCCTAAAAAAGGTTTAGTATCTTGGGCTTAGAGATATTTGGGACCCATATTTAGCAATATCCTAGAGCACTCAGACTGAAGAAAAGTATTGGGCAAGGAGAGAGTGGTTCCTAGAGGCTGGCACCATCTTGTGAATCCAGATCAGGCAGAAGTGGGGCTTAAGGCAGATTCCGCAGGAAAGGGGGGAAAGGGAGAATGGGGAAGGGGAATTTCTCTTTGAGATGGAAATTGGTCACTACCATTCAACTGCAATTAAGACAAGAAAACAGGTCCTTGGTAGGAACTGTTTCTGATAGACAGAATTGATGTAGTTGTGATAGTGAGTATTGAAGGGCATTCATTCCCTTCCTTTTAGGTGAGTTCTTCCTTTAACTAAAAAACTAGTAGAACAATGAACAATTTTAGGGGACTTCTTTGCATCCCTTTTGAGGTTTGTGGTGAGTTTAAGTAGGTATTTTGAAGTACTAACTGGTATCTTTTCATTGGGGGCAGTACTCTTATTAATAAATTATGTCATATGACTGTGTCTCTTGGGTGGATATTGGGGCAGATCAGTCACTTTGACAAACTATCCTCAGATTCAACTTGCAGATAGTAAGCATTTATTAAGTTCCTACTACATGCTAAGCACTGAGGATACAAAGAAAGGCAAAAAGGCAAACACTTGAGGAGCTCACAACCTAAGCGCTGACACAACCTATGTAAAAACAAGCTAAAAATGGGGAAATTGGGAAATAATAAATGGAGGGAAGGAATTAGAATTAAGAGGGATTGGGGAAATTTTCCTGTAGAAATGGGATTTTAATTAGGAGTTGGAAAAAGCTAAGAAGGGAGAAAAATCATTCCAAGAACAGATAATAAGTAGTGAAAATGCTCAGGTCAGAGAGATGAGTGTCTTGTGAAGTGTCCAACCTTACTTCAATGTCAGTGTTCAGCACAGAGATCATACCCAAAAAGAGAGACAAAGAGACAAAGAGGGAGAATGAGGGAGGGAGGAAAGAAGAAAGGGAGGGAAGGAAGGAAAGAGACAGAGAGAGGAAGAGAGAGAAAGAGAGAGAGAGAGAGAGAGAGAGAGAGAGAGAGAGAGAAAGAGAGAGAGAGAGAGAGAGAGAGAGAGAGAGAGAGAGAGAGAGAGAGAGAGGTGGGGGGAAGACAGGAGGGGGAAGGAGGGAGAACACACATACACACACACATGCAGAAACACAAGTGAAAACAAAACAGTTTAGGAGAGAGGGCCCTTGCAATTGGCAGGTATGCGAAGGTGAGGGTGCAATAATAAAAGTTGGAGGTTCAGAAACTGTGCCTTAAAGGGAGAGAAGGATTCTGTCAGGTGGAGATGAGGAAAGAATGTATTTCTAGCATGGGGTACAATCCATGTAAAGGCACAGAGGTGCTATGTGTATGAGGAACCAAGAAAAAAAACAGTTTGGCTGGATCATAGAGTGTGTATATGTCATATATATTAAGTCTAGAAAGCTGGGATAGGGCCAGGTCGTAAATGGCTTTCAAAGCTAAACAGAGGAGTTAATTTTGTATCCTAGAGGTAAAAGGAAAATTAGTGGGATCTTTTGAGTAGGGAAGTGATCTGGTAACATGAAATAATGATAGTAGCAGCTTTTTCTTCCTAATCTCCTGACTGCTATAAAAGTGTACATGGAGAAAGATGATATAATAAAATTCGGTGAGAAATTTCCTTTTGTTAATATTCTGTTTTCATGCTGAATCCCTTCCTTAAATGTGAGCCCCTTGACAAGAATAGGAGTTGTTTTTCATTTTGTCTCTTTATTCTTAGTGCCTAGCACAGAGTTAACATTTATTAAATCTTATTTAATGGAAAAAAACAAACAATTTTGCTAATTGAGATTAGTTGGATTGGAAACAAGTTTCAATAACCTGAGGTTAGGTTATTGAATGTTTTAAAAGACATTTGTTTATTCAGTGAATATTTATCAAGTGTCTTTTATATTTAAGACCATGTTCTAGTCCCTGACCTAACAGAGCTTAAAGTTCATTAGAAGAAGATGGCATGTGTACAAAAAAAGTACTAATGCACATTGGAATGGGAAGTACAAAAGAAAGGCAGAAGATGACTAGCTCTTGCTGGGTGGTGCATGGACTCAGAGCCACAATAGACCTCAGCTAAAATTCTGCCTCAGACATTTATTAGCTGTTTGCCTCCAGGGAAGTTATTTAGTCTCTTTGTCTCCTCATCTATAAAATGTAAATAGTAATAATACTTTCTTCTTAGGGTTGTTGTGAGGATCAAATGAGACATATTATAGAGCACTGCAAATTTTAAAACACTGTAAATATATACATATGTACATATATGTGCTATTATTAGTTTACTGGATATAATTATTTTCAATAACATGACAAATTGAACTTGGTTTAGTTGTCATAAATTAGGTGAAATTCAATTCAGCAAGCAAAGTGCTCAACACTTAGAATACAAGAACAAAAATGAACATAGTCTTTGTCCACAAGGACATTTCATTCTATCAGAGAAATAATAGATATAGAGTTAAACAATCATACCTGACTATAGCTATCTAACTGTACCTCTCTCTGCTTGTCTCTGTGTCAGTCTCTGTCTCTCTCTGTCTTTGTAATCTCTGTTTATCTATCTTTGTCTCTGTCTCTCTATATCCATCTCCACACATACAAAAAAAAAATTCTAATAATTCTAATAATTTCACAACGAGGGGAAAGGAGATCAGAAAAGACATGGTGTAGAAAAGATGGTACTTAAGCTAATCCTTAAACAGAAGCAGGGATTCCAAGGGAAAATAGTTAGGAAGAAAAGTATTCCAAGAAGAGGACAACCTGGGCAAAGAGAAGAAGAGTAGAAAGTAGAATGCTGTGTTTGGGAAGTAGCCAATCGACCAGTTTGCTTGGAATGTGGTTAATTAAAGGAATAGTAATATGAAAAAAGGGCTTTAAATGTTCAACAAAAGAGTTTCTATTTCTTCTTAAAGGCCAGCAGGGAATCACTGAGGTATCCTGAGCAGGGGAGTGACGTGGTCCCCCTGTGCTTTGGTAATAGTTAAGTTAACAGGTAAGAGAAGGATGGATTGGGAAAGGGAGAGATTTGATATGGGAAGATCAATTAGGCTTTTCTAGTAGTCCATGCAAGAGGTGATGATGGTTTGAACTAGGGTGTTAGCTGATTAAATAGAGTCCAATTGATGGATGTGAGAGCTATTGCAAAGGTAAAATGTATGTCAAAGCATGAGATTAGATTTGGGATTGGGAGGAGTCAAGAAGGCGTCTTAAACCTGGATAAATAAAAATCCTTAGGTTGTAGTCCTTCAAGAATATAAGAATGATTTATAATTAGCATACATCATTCAGTGACTGACTCCAAACTATTTCAGAAAAAAATCTGAACATTCATATATTTTGCTGATTCCCCCTACAATTTTGTTTGTACTATAAATCTATTTCATACATTCCTCATAAAATATAAAAGTAAACTTTGGTTTAATGTCTTTGCAAATTAATGGAGGGTCCTTCCCCCTATTAGATTTAAGACAACCAGGAAGCAAACCATAAAAAGTTTTAAAATACATGGAAAAAATCACAAGAAAAACATTTGTTGAGAGCAGATTTATTGAAAGTCATTGTGGCAGATGCAAACTATTCTAGTCCTTACAGAGTAAAACCAGGCATCTGATTCTTACATTAGTTCTAAGTTTGACCACTGACTCCTGGATGCCTTTAGCTAAATTGCAAACTTATTTGTGTCTTGTTCTTTCTGTCCAGGATATGGCTATGACAATGCAATGATTAAATGGAAAACATTTAGTTTCTTGGACAAATAAATAGTATTGCCCTTGTAAGAAACTTATATTCTAGGATAACAGATCAAAAGGCTAAATAGCAGCAATTCAAAAGTTATTCTAACTCCCCCAGTATTTCACTCTGAGGTAGAAATTCTGTGGTGTGAACATGTAGCTGCATGTTGTTAGGAATTAACAAGCCTAAATCAGCTTTCTAAGTTGTAGATTTCTGGAAAATTTTTCTGAATGAAAATGTGTATTTTGAGAAACCAAACTCCTCAGTAGTCAATTTAGGATCCAGTCTCTCTGTTGCTAAAACGAACTCCCAATACTGGACACTTAACTATTCGATTTAAGCTCTTGGAGCATTAGCAGCTTCACATCCAAGTAGAAAATTTGATTTTGTATGTAATTCTCAAAGAGTGAATAATTAAATGAAAAGGGTGACAACTATTTTTAGGACTTGTTATGTGTATTTTAATTATTTTATTCTTTGAAACTGGTTTTAAAGGAGCGAATTGACAAAATGCCAGTTCCTTTACTAGGAATAAAAATTCAAAATTCAAGACCATCCCTAACTTAGAGGAAAACAAATAAGGCTTTTTGGACCTGAAAGTTATTGGGATGTGTTGGAGGACAATTGGGAAGTACTGATACAACCTATCCAGGATCAATGGAAAAAATACATTTTGATCTTGGTTCATGGTTTTAGAACTAAAGGGGGTGGGAAGAAGGAGTTATAGTACAAATAGTTCTCATTCAACTTCTATTCCGACTTAAAGAAAACATATGATTCAGTTACATTATTCAGACTTTTCTAGTACTCAGACTTATCACAACTTCAGATATTTTGAACAGAGTATATTTTGCCATGAATTGGGGAGAGGTTATTGAGCTGAGCTTTGTGGAAGAAAGGCAGAAGATCTTCCTAATAACTCAGGATTAAGGATACTTCCTTAATAATCTCCCTCCCTCTCCTTTCCTCTCTCTCCCTTTCTTCCTCCCTCCCTTTCTCTTTTTTCCCTTCCTCCCTTCTTCTCTCTCTCCCTCCTTCCCCACCTTTCTCTATGTGTTTCTCTGTTTCTGTGTATCTCTCTGTTTCTGTCT
Source organism: Myrmecobius fasciatus (assembly GCA_023553655.1). Classification (NCBI taxonomy): domain Eukaryota; kingdom Metazoa; phylum Chordata; class Mammalia; order Dasyuromorphia; family Myrmecobiidae; genus Myrmecobius; species Myrmecobius fasciatus. The sequence goes on along the minus strand of JAJPUD010000449.1, from coordinate 199,716 downwards.
CTCATCTATAGTCATCTTACAAAGACAAAATCCAGGCCTGTGTTGCTGCACTATTTCTCATCCTGCCAAACTGATTTTGTTATCACTTCCTTTTTTCCAACAGTTTTTTTTATTTTTAAACTTGAGTCTTGTACAAAATAACTAACCGAAATATTTTACATAATTGCACATATATAAACTATATTGGATTGCTTACTATCTTAGGGGTTTACTATCTTAGGGACAGAGAGAGAGGAGGGAGAGAAGATAGAACTTGGGACTCAAAACTTTAAAAAATGTTTTAAAATTATTATAACATGTAATTGGTGAAAAATAAAATGTTAAAAAAAAAGAAAAAAGAAATCTGGGTGATTCTTCTGCTTAGTAGAACAATAAATATATTTCTGAAAAGCCTGATATATGAGGCACAGTGAATGGAGAAGGAACACCTGAGTTCCAATTCTGTCTCAGACACTTAGTAGGTGTATCATTCTAAGTAAGTTGTTTAACTTCTGTCTGTAAAACAGGTGATTGTGAAGTTAAAATGAAATGATATTTGGAAAGCTTTGGAAACCTTAAAGTACTATATGCTGGCTATTACTATTGCATATCTGTTTATGTTCCCTTTTGCCATATGCATATGTCCTTGGGGAAAGAGCCTTGGGAAATGGGCTTTGTATTGCAACTGCACTATGTCTTAAGATATAACTTTTGGCAGAAGGCTTGGGTAATGGCAGAGCTTTTTTAGTCTATTCTCTTGGTCATAACTATGGAAAGATGTGGGACCAGAGAAGGGGAAAAGATTTTTTTAAATAAAAAAAGTATGTCACAATGCTAATTTTTGCTTCATAGGAAAGAAAATATCACTCAGCATCTCATTTAATGTATGTAAAGTAAAACTGTGTATTAGACATAGAAGATGAAGGAAGAGGTAGAGGAACAATATATATTACACCCAAGAACAGTAAAAACACAATAGTCACTTAACATAAATACAAATAGCCTAGAAACCTTAGTGAATCCTGGAAATCTTTCTGTAATGCAGCAAAAAATGCTGATTAATATTCTAAATGATGACTGTCAAAAAAAGGAAAAGATTAAAATTATAGTCAGTGTCTTCAGTTTTTAAAAAATGGAAATATTCAGGACACATTCAGAAGTTTGCATTATAACCCCAAAAAGTCATTTTATGAAGAATCCATCAGATTTTTTTTATGAAGAATCAGTCAGATTTCTTTTATGAAGAATCTCCCAGGTTTCTTTTTTTTTTTAAACAAACATTTCATTGGAGCAGCTAGGTGGCACAGTGGATAGAGCACCAGCCCTGAAGTCAGGAGGACCTGAATTCAAATCTAGCCTCAGACACTTAATACTTCCTAACTGTGACCTTGGGCAAATCACTTAACCTCAATTGCCTCAGCAAAATAAATAAACAAAATTCCCCAATTACATGTTAAAATATTTTTAAAACATTTTTTAAAGTTTTGAGTCCCAAATAACTTAGTGAATGAGATAAACTGTGAAGACCTCTCATAAGAATGTGGCCTTGATTTATGTGATTTGAGACTTTATAATAATAATAAGGAGCTGTAACTAAAAGCTGCAGGTGTTCTATTATCTTAAATAAACAAACATTTCCCTCCTGTCCTGCCTCCCATTTAATTACTTCATGGGTAAAGAGGTTGTTATTTACTAGTATTTTTTTTTGTTTCTGGGATAGATTTCCTTGTTAGGGTGTAAGCTTGGACAATGGGAGAAAAGTTGGGGTGGAAAGAAGCAGGGAGAGAGGGAGTGATGGGGAGGGGAATCTCCTGGTTAGGGTCTATATAATTTTGTGTTTGGCAGTTTGCAGTTTACACTCCTTTACTGAGATACCTTGTCTGTTAGGAATTGCCTTTTCTCTGGAGATCATAATAAATCCTTTTTTGCTTTTCTACCTTGAGAGTCTGCGATTTTAGGTTGGACTGGGGTCATAGCTGTCCCACACACTTAGTGTTATAGGATCATAGAGATAGAACTGGAAGGGTTATTCATGACCAATCAGTTCAAATGAGGAAACTGGGGCTCAGAGAAGAAATGGGCTAGGATTTGATTATTTGGAAATTTTGCCTTTCTGGGCTAACTGTTGCTAACCTCTGGATGCAGTATCTAGCACACAAAAAAAATCTCAAAAAAAGCTACTTACTGTAAGCAAATGAAAGCTAGAAAAGAGAATGTTCAATTTTAACTTTGGATAAGAACTGGAAGGAACTAAGATGTTAGAGTTTATGGAAACCCTCCAGTGGCTAACCCCTCTGACAATCCTTTAATGGCAGTTATTGGAGACTCAGTTGTACAGAAAGTGCTGGCCTAAACTGATAGAGAAAATTTCTTTACTCAGTAGTTTGATATGCCAATGTAATTACTAAACTCTGTTTTTTATTTATTGAGCTACACTCCAAATAAGTACATGTAAATAAATCTTCAGGCAGCTAGGTGATGAATTTGGTAGAGTGCCTGACCTAGAGTTAGGAAGACCAATCTCAGATACTTGCAGCTTTTGAGGTAGAGAAATCACTTAACCTTGCTTGCCTCAGTTTCCTCATTTGTAAAATATGCTGGAGAAGGAAATGGGAAACCACTCCAATGTCTCTGCCAAGAAAACCTCAAATGGGCTCACGAGTCAGGCATGACTAAGGTGACTGAACAACAATAACAAAAAAAACTTTAGGACAATGATGTTTATTGATGCATTTCTTACTTAATTTTGATTCCCATTCTCTACTCTTCTCTACCACTAACACATTCACTCCCTCCTAAAATAAGAGAAGGGAGTGAATGTCTTCCTTTTAAGATCATCATACACTAAGAATAGTGATTAACTACCCTACATTTATATTATATTTGTAGATATTTATAAAATAATATAATAATCATAATGGGTAGAATGTTCAGATGAAAATAAAACAAATTATTTTTTAAAAAAATTTAGCTGACCACACAAAACTACCAAAGATTATAGTTTGGAAATAGTTCTCCAAAATATATATTAGAGATATTTCTCTTTTAATCGGTCTCTTCTCTTTCCCCATAAAATCTCTTTATTTTCCCTGCTATTTTATCCTGCCCTGAAGTTATAATGCTGATTTCTCTTCCACACCCCTCTCCCCATCCCTTACATTAAAATCATTGAGTTAAGGCAATCTTTTACTGTAAATATAGAATTTGTCCTTTAAATAAGCAAGCAAATAGAAGCATAGGGCAAAAATAAATCTATTCTCAGACATTTTCAGCATTAGTAAAAATAACATGGCTATATGAAAAGAAAATGACCTCACTAAAATTTTAATTTGTAGGAGCTGTACATGTTCTAATATTACTCAAATAGCAGTTACTAAAAATACCTAGCAGGAGAAGCCATAGCTATAAAAATGAAGAGCAGATAAAAATGTAATGATATTTGTAACCTTAGACACATTGTTGAAGGGTTTAATCTATTCATACTCATTTGAGTGTAACAACTTGGATGTTAGTAAAAGTTTACATTGGGCTTCTTTTCAGCCCTTTCTTTTTTGGGTAAAATGGTTATGTTTCTGACTGAAGTCATAAAAGCAGTATGGAAGATTGTTTATGTGACCCTTTTTACTAGTCAGTCTAATTTTCTACTATTGTTTATCTAGATGCCTAGGTCTAGGATCTGGGGTGTGCTGGTAAATGTTTAACAAGGAGTTCTTTGAAAAAAAAATACATACTTTAAATTTAATCTGCATTATTGATTTTTTCTCCATTATTTTCTTAAGTCTAGACTAAGAGGATTACTAAATTATAGCTCAAGGGTCAAATCACAAGGGCCAAATCCAGCTGGCCTGTTTTCATAGAGCACCTAGCTAAGAAAAATATTTTCAGTAGTATAAACAAAATAATAAATGAAACTGATTCTTAGTTTGGCTAATTTCCATTGCTTACACTAAAAACTTAACAATCACCTCTCTCAAACTGATAGAAGGCAACTCGAGCATATAACTTATGGGGATCAAGGCAAAGCCAAAGTTTTTCTTCACATGGGCAAGATTTCTAGAACATTCAGTGTATGAACTTCTTAAATCACCTATCATTTTGAACAAATATGCCAAACAAAAGACCAAAAATTCAGAAAGTAAATGGTGATAAGTGGCATAGAAAATAGAATATTATAGATGGAGTCAAGAAGACCTAAGTTCAAATCTTATTTATTAACTGTGTGACCCAAGTTCTTTAACCTGTTTGCCTCAGTTTCCCTATTTATTAAATCGGGATAATAATAGTACCTATCCAAGTGTTATTTTGAGGATTAAGTGATGCAATAATTGCAAAATTACTAGTCCAGTGCCTAGCACACAGTATGTACAATATAAATATTAGCTATTATCACCTGAGTGCCATTATTTTAATTATTCCATTTGCCACATCTATGTGGATATTTCTTTTATAGTGTAGATCTTAAACTCCCTACCCACCATGGCTCTTCATCCTTTATAATTTTTATCCATATCCTAAATAAAATTATCAAGCATTACAAAGTAATTCACTAGGGACTTATTTGTTATTATGTTCTGAGTTCGACTAGAGTTCTATTCTATTAGAATGTAAGTTCCTTGAAGGCAGGAATTGTTTTTGTGTTTTTGTCTTTGGTTGAATCCTGGAGGCTTATCATAATGCCCAGTATATCACAAATTCTTGATAAATGCTTGTAGATTGATTGATGCTCAGTGTAGTGTGTGAGAGCACTATGGGGAGTGGACAATGAAACCATTCATTTTAAAAGGTTTTACTAGGATAACATGAAATCCAGTACTGGATCATCCAACATGATGTGCTGTGCTCTATGAGCAAAGCAGAATTGTAGTAGATCAAAAGAAGTATGAGATGTACAAATTTGGAAATATTTCTCACACAAATGGTCATATGAACTAATTATGTCTGACCTGGGGTAGTGCCTTCTGAGCTCATGTGTGTCTAATCAGACACAGCCAGTTCTATCAAGATGTAATTTTGATTCTTTTTAAGCAGGAAGGACAAGGACCACCATAACCATCCCTACTATCATCAGCACCACCAATTAGTACAGTATGAACTTTATAAGAGCTTCAACTGTAGTCCAGATATGGTTCAATGGAATGAGTGTTGATTGTGGAATCTGAGATAGATGGATGGATGGATGAGTAAGTGGATGGATGGATTGACTGAGCATTTATGAAGTGCTAGCTACATGGTAATCACCAAGTTTTAAGCACTGGAGAGATAGGCACAAAAAGTAAGGCAGCCACTGATCTCAAAGAACTTACATTTTTAGTGGTTGAAGACAAGAAATACAAGGGGATCTAGAAGGCCATCTAGGATGGCATGATGTTCATATGGAAGGAAGGTGCTATTGAGTCCTAGTTCCAAGAAAGATAAAAAGGAAAGTCACCTATTAAGTCTATCTTCCTCAGAAGAGAAATCAAAATTCCAACGAGGGGGCAATGAGGATGATAGTCTAGGAGCAGGAAGCATGGTGTGAAGAAAGCTGGGAAGATTGGGAAGTTCCAATTTCAAGTCTTCTACTTACTACTTGTATTGTCTTAGGCAGGTCTCTTGCTTCTCTGGATCTCAGTTTCTCATTTTGGAGTTTTATTAGATGACCTCTAAGTTTCCTAATTATGATACAACTATAATAATATTGTGATTGATATCTGAGGAATTGACTGAGTTTGCAGAAGCTGATCTTCAAGGTAAGTGCAGGTTGCTGAGTCTTTGAGGATTTTGCTTTATTCACAGTCACTTCTAAAGACTGTTTTCTTTAAAGTCGTGATTTGCTTTGGTGGAGAGTGTCTCTCTACTAACAAAATTCTAGATTTGAGGCACAATGAAATTTGGTGAAGGATAATTATAAGCAAAAAAGAGTTATGTCTGAGAAATGTACTTCAATAAAAACACTAGGACCATACATGAAATTTTAAATGTGTGCAATTCACACATAGTTGTAGAATTCAAACATATTATCTCTTAAGACAATAAAGAACTTAGTTTAAACTGTTTACAATGGTATTAATGGGATATTAGCCCAATTGGTCTATGATGTCTATATCTAAAGGCCAGCTAAGTGGTACAGTGAATAGAGTGATGGGCCTGGAGTCAGGCAGACTCATGTGCCTGCGCTGAAATACAGCTTCACTCACTAGCTGTGTGATTCTGGGCAAACATTCCTCAGTTTCTTTATCTGTAAAATGATCTGGGGATGGAAATGGAAAAACACTCTAGTATCTGGGCCAAGAAACCCCAAATAGGATCATGAAGAGTCAGGCGTGACTGAAAATTACTGAACAGCAGCAGTCTGTGTCTAAGACTTTCATATTCCTCTCACAAGATGTCTTTTGACTTTTCCATCACCCCTCAAATTTTTCAAAATTTCCCAATTATCTAATACATAGGGTCAATACTGTGAATTGCTCTTACCCTGACAAATTTTTCCAGGTCCACAATGCAAATATAAGTCAAGATGAGTACAGTTATAGTTTATCAAATTAATGATATAAGCTATTGATAAATCAATAATAATGCATTTCCATATTGAAATATTGATTGTAACATAAAAACCTTATTGATTATTCAGGGTTAAAATACATCAAGATGCAAGACTGTACAAATATGGTTTCTTCCTTTCATACTAGCAATTAAAAATGATAAATCTGCTCTAATTTGAAGGTGTTATATTATTCATGATTCTGCTGTTCCAAATAGTCCACACAACAACCTTTCAAATACTTGAAGACAGAACTTCAGAAAAAACACTTCCAATTCCATCCCCTGAATGTTTGTATGACTTGATATCCAAGATCCTTGCAATCTTGGTCACACTGGATAAACTCATACTTGCTAATGACTTTAATAAAATAAAATACCCTGAAATGTAAAGGAGAATTATTACTACTCTCTTGTGGTGCAGTGCTTAAGTTCTTCTGAGCTCAGGCTTAGCTTAAGGTATGATCATCTTTATCTTATGATGCATTATTCTCTTGTTGTAAGCTTGCAATTCACCAAAACCCCCAGATCTTTTTTGCATAATTTTCTAACTATATGTCCACTACCTTGCTCTTAGAAAGTTGATATTTTGCAGCCAAAGATTTTTACTTTTTTTGGTCAATTAGTCATGTACGACTTTTTTTGTTTTTGTTTTTGTTTTTTTGGAGTGGTTTGACATTTCCTTCTGCTTAGAGGCAAACAAAATTAAATTACCCATTATCCCAGTTTCATAACATTTTAATTTACTTTCTCTGTTCTTTACTCAGTTCCACTCATTCTGTTTGACAATTTTTTGTCTTTATTACTTCCCAATAAATATTCCTTCTCCAACTTCCTTTTTTTATCTTTTTTTAAAAAGAGTTAAACAAAACTATTATACCTATTGATATATTTACCTTCCCCATTTTTGTAGATTATTGTTGGTCAACAGTGAGGAAAGATATGTTTTTCTAGTAAGATGAGGAAAATATCATCCATTATATTTGGTTTGAATGTTATTATCTTTTAATGTTGTATCCATTTACATTATTTTAGTTACTATGTATATTTGCTTTTGGTTCAACTTCATTCATTCATACAAATCTTCCTGTTTTTTTCTTTTTGTATTCTTTATACAACATTGTTCTTTATAGTGTAATTACATTCCATTACATTTATATTCCAGAATTTTCTCAGCATTCTCTAAGTATTCTCTAATTATTGGGCATATAAATTGATTCCAGATTTTTGCTACATATTTTGGTATATATATAATGATTTTATTTCTATCACTGACTCAATGGTAGGCTTATTAAATGAATAAAAGTAAATGAATTATTTTAGTATCCCCCCAAAAATTTTAAGTTGTTTCCTCAAAATATCAAATTGATTCTCAGACCTTTTATCACTGAATTAGTGTGCCAATAATTGCCATGAGCTCTCCAACATTGACTTTTTCCATCCTTTTGTAATCTCTGACAATTTGTTGTGTGAAGTGATACATCAGAATTATTTTCATGCTCATTTCTTGTGCCTCTTATTCATGTCAGTGTTAAAATGTTAGGTAGCATGGGCCAAGCAAAGATCCTTTAGGATCATAGATTCACAAATGGAGAACTTTTTAGGTGTGCTTGATTGCTGATGTAAGGGGAAAAGGCATCATGGTTTATAAAAGAAAAAAATGCCTTGTTAATATCCTAGTGTTCTCTGAGAGGGATAAAAATGTAATGCACTTAGGAAGATCTTTTAATAAAATTCTTCATCAAAGAATATTAAAAGATTGCATCACCATGGGATTGAAATAAATGTTTTCTTTTAGATTTGCAGTATCTTTTAAAATAATGTCACATTTATGGAGCACTTTAAAGTATACCAGATGCTTTCTTTATGATGACTCTGCGAGATATGTAATCCAATAATTTTTCTTTTCACTTTTTCTATGCCCTTACCTCCCTGTCTCCCAATTCTGGCAAGTACAACTGTTTCATGTTTCTTCTACATCATTTTCTCCTTCATCCCACCACCACTTTTGCTACTGACATCTATCATCACTTGTCTGAAGTATAGAAATAATCTCCTAGTTTGTATTCTTGCTTTAATCTCTTCCCTTTCCAATTCATATTTCACAGAGCAAGCAGAACTTTATCCATGTCACTCCTCTGTTCAAAATACCTCAATGGTATTCTTGCATCTAACAAATAAAATGTGTACTGCTAAGTCTGGAATTCAAGCCATCCCATCCTCTGCCCTGAATTTGAATATATGATTACATCTTGCCCTTCCTACCATAGCTGACAACCATTTTTGAGTACTTTCCACTCTAGTCAAACTGGAGTAATTGTCTGTCCATTCAAAATCTCAAACTTTGTAACTTTCATGTTCTTGCATGCTACTACTACCTGGTCAATGGGTTTATATACCTCTTTAATCACATTTTTTTATTGAAAGACCATGTGGCAAAGGAAAGAGATCAAAAGATCACAGGTCTGAAGTGGAAGGGGCCTTAGAAAAATGAAATTGGCAGTGTTTGATTATGGAAATGCAGTGGGGAGAGACAGTGAAAAATTGAGAATGAGTCCTACGTCAGCGTAGAGATGATAATTAAATCAAAAGTAACTGATGCAATCACTAAATGATATAATATACAGGGAGAAGAGAAAACCCAGGATAGTACTATGTGGTACAGTTCCTATTAGAAAACATGACCTGAATTATAAGGAGGCTGAGGAGTGGTCAGATAGGTAGGAGAAGAACCAAGAGAAAGTTATGTTCCAAAAACCTAGAGAAGAGAAAGTATCAAGGAAACTACCATGATTTGAAGAGTCAAAGGCTACAGAGAAAATGAGGAGAATGAAGACTGAGAAAAGGTCATTGGATTTGGCAACCAAGAGATTATTGCTTACTTTGGAGGAGTTGTTTCAGGGGAATGGTAAAGTTAGAAGCTTAATTGTAAAGAGTTACAAAGAAAGTGAAAGGAGAGGAGAGAAAGATGGAGATGACTATTGTATTCAGCCTTTTTGAGGATTTTAACTATAAAAGTCAGGGGAGAAATAAAATGATTGTTAGCTGGGATGAAAAGATGAAATGAGAGTTTTTTCAGAAAAGGGGAGAGGAGTATATTTATAGTTAGTAGGAAATGAGTCACTAGAGAGGGATGGATTGAAAATAAATGAAAGAATAGAGATGACAGAAGAGGCAATCTGTTTGAAAAAACGGAATGAGATTATTTGAATAGAGGGATCAGCCTTGGTGAGGAGTGAGGTCACTATCATATGAGACAAAGAATTAAAGATGAGATGGTTACAAGAAGGCATATTAGTGATAATGAAATAAGGGAGTGGGGAGAAGAGAGAATTCATGGCAAATGGATCTCAGTTTCTTTTATATGAGGCAAAGTTTGGGAGGGATGGAAATGAAAGATTTAGAAGAATTACTGTGAAGGGTGGGCTAGTGAATTGACAAGGAGAAAATAGTAGGCTTGCATAGCAGCAGTGAGAGCCCAGTTGAGATTATATAACATAAATATGTATTTTGTGGATTCAGTTAGAACAGTTACATAATTTTCTCCCTTTGTTCAGTAAAGTGTGGAGGAGTGAAGGTGATAAATGGGGGGAATAATCCAAGACTGTTGTCTAACAAAGTTCAATTGCTGAAATGATAAGCCAACTGGGGATTTAAGAAAATAGGACATTATAGAATTGAAATAGTTTACCAAAAAAGTTAAGATGGGGAAAAAAAGAGAGAATAGTTAAGGCAACATTGATGGCCTGAGAGAGAATTGAGGAGTCAAGGGATTAGAGGGACTCATGCTACAGACAGAGTTGGGTTGGTGAGGGAAGGCAGAGGGAGAGTTGGAAAGCCAATGGAGTATGATCAGAGTTGTTGAATATGGAAGGTGGAACATTTGTGGGTTTTTGGTAAGATCAAGAATATGACCATCTTTTTATATGACTAGGAATAGGGCAGATCAGTAGGTTATATAAAGTGAGTAGGTTAGGAAATTGAGAATAAGAAATTATAATAAGAAATTATTCTGTAAGAAACGACCAATCAAAATGATTTCAGAGAAGCCTGAAGAGACATGTATGAACTGATGCTGAGTGAAATGAGCAGAACCAGGAGATCACTGTACAGGGCAACAACAAGACTATACAATGATCAATTCTGATGGGCATGGCTCTCTTCAACAATGAGGTGATTCAAACCAGTTCCTATTGTTCAGCTATGAAGAAAGCCATGTACATCCAGAGAGAGGCCCATGGAAACTGAGTGTGGATCACAATGTAGTATTTTAAAGCTTTCTGTTGATGTTTGCTTGCATGTTGTTTTCCTTCTTAGGTTTTTTTTCTCTTTCTAGATCTATTTTTCTTGTGTTGCAAGATAACTGTATAGATATGTATATATGTTCTATTTATCACATATTTTAACATATTTAACATGTATTAGACTACCTGCCATCTAGAGGAGGAGGTGGGGGGGAAGGAGAGAAAAATTTGGAACAGAAAGTTTTGCAAAGATCAATGCAGAAAAAAATTACTCATATGTTCTGTAAATAAAAAACTAATAAAAAAGAAATCTAATGATTAAAGTGTTTAAGGAAGAATCAGTATATAAATTGAATTTTCTATTATGAAGGTAGGAGTTGGGAGGGAAAGAAAAATTGAGAACCACGTACTGAACTCATTGATGAAGGAAGAAGGGGAATCTGGAGGTCTGGAGATAACAGTTACCAGGATTTTTCTTGGGTAGCAGATGTGGATTGTACTTACTTCAAAGAAAAAGAAGTTATTGAGTGATAGAAATAGGGTGAGAACCTGGAAGTGGTGATGAGGAGTAAGGCCTATTCTAAATCCCTACTATCCAGAGAGTCAAGAGGAATGAGTAAAAATACAGTTAATTCTGGAAGGGCCTAGGTCTGTGCCATCAGGGGGATCCAGGTTTCAGTAATCACTGGTAGGTGGAAAGAATGGGAGATGAAAAGATTCAGCATGAAGGGAAATTTGTTGCTTATGGAACAGAAATTCTGGTGCTCACAATAGAAGGATTGGATGGTATTTATCTAGAACTTTGAGGGTTAGAAGGTTAAGGGGGTTGAGAATAAGAAACTGGGTGGGAGGAATGGGGAATGGGATTTGGATAATGGAGTTCAGAATCACCAGGTTATGTAGGTTGAACAGATGTGAAAATGTTTATTATTTAGTGAAAAGGACCACTCCTGTTTCCAGAGAAGGCTGGAGATTCACTTGGAAATAAGTACAGTATGAAATGGGAAGCACATGGTTAAATTGACAGTTGGGACACGTGGGTTCAAATCCCACAGCTGACCTGGGTGGAATCATAAATAAAGAACCTGTTTGATAGTGGGTTTCTTAAAGATGGAGGTAATAATAATGATGACAATAACAACAAAAATTTCAACAATTACTATATAAAAAGTTATTTAGCCCATTGGTGAATCAATTTCTTAAACAAGGAGGTTAATAATAACAATAGCAACAATTTCAATGGCTATCTTACACAAAGAGGCAATATGATACAGTGGATAGAGTTCTTGTCTTGAAGCCAAGTAAATCTAGATTCCCAAACTATATCAGGTATATGATCCTTGTGGGCAAGTTACTAAGGTCTCTGAATCTCAGTTTTTCATCTTTAAATTGGAGCTAATAATAGCACATACCTCTTAGAGTGATAGAGAGGATCAAATGAAATAATACTTGTAAAGTTCTTTATAAACTTTAAAATGCTATAAAATGGAAGTTATTATTTACAGTGTTAAAAGTATAAATCAAATATGTCTCATATGTATATACACTTATAAAATGCATTGCAAGCCTTAAAGCATTATAGAAACTTTAAAGCATTTTAGAGAGATAGGCCATTATTATTCTCTCTCCACTCTTCAAAGCTTTTGATAGCTCCCCATTGATTATTGAATAAAGTCCAAATTTGTTGGCCTACCCTTTAATGCCTTCTACAACCTGGTTCCAAACTACCTTTCCATAGTAATCTCACGCTGCTTCATTTTATGTACCCTGGGCTCTAACCCAACTTGGCTACTTATCTACCATTCCCTAAACATATTCCAGCCCTCTTTCCTGGATCCTTAGTTCTGGAATGTTGTAATATCCTCCCTACTTTTTCTGCTTTTTTGATATTCTGTGTATCCTTCAAGGCTCAACTTAAATGCCACCCTTCAACCAAAGCCTTTTATGGTTTCAGATGGAAGTAATCTTTCCTGCCTCTAAACTCTTTTATCCTTTTGCTTTTGTCAGAGCATCCCATCCCTGAGATTTTCCAAACTAAATAACCATCTTTACTTTGTATGTGTTTTCTCCCCTTTTAGATTGGAAGCTTCTGTGACTCTTTTTTACTTTGTTTTTTATCCCCACCCGACAGAATCACCTTTGTCAGCCAGTCAATAAATGAGCTTTTATTAAGAGCTTATTATTTCCCAGGCATTGTGCTAAATGCCTGAGGATATAAAAATACAGTAAGCACTTAATAGACGTTTCATGCCTTCTTTCTACTTTGTATCATGCTAATTTGTGTGCCTTCTTTACTATTACAACTAAATTATGAATGACTTATAGAGAGGGTCTGTATCTTACTTGTTTCTACTTTGACAACAACATAGCTATTTCAGAACATAGGTATTTGATAAATATTTTTGAGTCTGTTGAGTATATATAAAGAACTTTCTGACCTATACAGACTTCTTCCCACCAGCCCTTTCATTTATTGTGAGATAGGGTCAAGTTCTTAATTATTATTTTATTTTTCAGCACTCACCTAGTTGCTTATGTGAAATCATAAGAATAAAATACATTGAAGTACTGCCTTTATGGGTTGTGGAAACTAAACTTTTCCTCTTTGAAAGCAAAATTTAGCAGATAATCTATTATCAGTAAAAGAAGTAATATTTGGCCATCCTATATTCAATTTGTGGTTTCTTTTGCAGGTAAAAGCATCAGATGCTGATACAGGTAGATACGGCCATATTGAATACTTTCTTTACGATGGATTCCACAGCTCTGAAAAATCTCAAGCATTCCAGATTGACCCACATTCTGGCCACATCTGTGTGTCTCAAGATATTGACAGGGAACGAGATCCAGCCAGCTATGATTTGTTAGTGAAAGCTCAGGATGGGGTAAGTCTTACTCAAGGTTTCAGCTATCTTGGAAATGTATTTTTCATGATTCCTGTGATTCTGTGTAGAAATAAAATTTCTGTGGTAAACTATGCAATGGAATCTAAGGCAATCAAATTTCTGTCATGAGATTAGGGAAGATTTTGTGATTGGCTGTCAAGATCCTAATTCACCAGCTAATCTGAGTACATTGGGTAAATTGGGATAGTTATCCCTATGTATCATTCAGATTGATCAAGGGGATGAAAAAAGATGAATTCAGTAAGTACTTGCCATTTTCCATTCTAAATTTGTAGTCTTGGCATTTGAACATAAGACTAGGTTAAAGTAAGAATGATAAGTATGAAAATCTTTTTAAAATTTTAAGGGGATGGGGCTACCATTAGACTTGAAATGGAATAATTAATAAAGGTGTGAATATCAAAAAGTTATCAAACTGTGCATGCCCTTTGACCCAGCAGCATTTCTATTGGGCTTATATCCCAAAGAAATCATAAAGGAAGGAAAGGGCCCCACATGTGCAAGAATGTTTGTGGCAGCCCTTTTTGTAGTGGCTAGAAACTGGAAATTGAATAGATGCCCTTCAATTGGAGAATGGCTGAATAAATTATGGTATATGAATATTATGGAATATTATTGTTCTGTAAGAAATGACCAGCAAGACGATTTCAGAGAGGCTTGGAGAGATTTGCATGAACTGATGCTGAGTGAAATGAGCAGAACCAGGAGATCATTGTACACGGCAACAACAGTACTATATGACGATCAATTCTGATGGACATGGCTCTCTTCAACAATGAAATGTTTCAAACCACCTCCAATTGTTCACTGAAGAAAGCCATATACACCCAAAGAGAGGGATGTGAAATGTGGACCACAACATAACATTCTCATACTCCTTGATTGATGTTTGCTTACATTGTGTTTCCTTTATCTGATACATCTTTTGTGCAGATAAGATTTTTCTTGCACAGCAATGATAAGTTTGAAAATATGTATACATATATTCGATTTGCCAATATTTTAACATAATTAACATGTAGTGGATATCCTGCCATCTAGGGGAGGGGTAGGGAGTTGGGGGGAAAATTTGTAACAGAAAGCTATGTAAGGGTTAATGTTGAAGAATTACCCATACATACGTTATGCAAATAAAATAAAAAAAATTTTAAACCAAAATAAATAAATAAATAAAGGTGTGCATAAATGTTCAAGCAAATATTTATAAAATTAGCTTAGATTAACAAAAAAGAATTTGTGAAATATTTATTTACAAAACTGAGTGATATATGGCAACTTGAAGCTGTGCTACTCATTATAAGGTAAAGAGGGAAGAAATATCTTGAGTATTGTACCCAAAGGGTGGTTAGTCTTTCAGCAATCATTTTTACTCTAAGCTCAGCACTGTATACTTTTATGTTTGGAAGGAGCTAATATAAAAAATTGTAATTGCCCTTGAGGAACTTATTACCTACTTGAGGAAAAAAGGAAATGCATACTTTGAGGAAAAAAATCACAAAATATCATGAAAAAAAACTAGATTTGGAAACTCAGGACTCAAGTTCAAATCTAATCTCTCCCTTAGTCAATGGTCCTCAAAGTATAGTCCTCAAATCTCTGGATATCTTCAAGACAATTTATATAACAATAACAATGCAGTTATTTCCAATTCTTCATGACATGGTGGATCATTGCATCGCAATACTATACGTGGGTTTTCTTGGCAAAGATACTGGAATGGTTTGCCTTTTCTTTCTCTAATACGTTAAGGCCAGCAGAGGTTAAATTCTTTACTAAGGTACTCTTAGCTAGTGAATGAAGCTGGATTTGAACTCAGGCTTTCCTACTTCCAGATCCAGCCTCTCTTTAGAGTCATCTTGTTGCCCTCTAACACCCTCCTTGAGTCTTAGATATTTCACCTCTAAATTGAATTGGACCAGCTGACCTTTCAGATCCCTTGCAATCTGAAATCTATGATTCCCGGAGCTTATGAAATAAGTACAAGATATTATGGTAAAAATTGCATTTGTCTATAAACAATGGAATGAAAAGGTACTTATTAAGCACTTTTATTTTTATGGGCCAAACACTTGCCTAAATGCTGGGTTACAAATAGAAATGAAAGATAGTTTTTAACCCTCACGTAACTTATATGCTAGTAGGGGAAGATGGCACATTTGCAGGGGGCTAGGAAGAGATAGTTTGGTTTTGAAATTTATAGGACTGGTGATTAGGTTAACACACATAGTATCCAAGAGCAATGACAGAGTTAATTTGTTATGGTTTCTGGACTAAAAAGGGGTGCAGGGAATAGGAACATCTAGTGAAGGGATATCCAGGGAGAACAAAACAGGTTACAGCCCTGACCAAGATGAAGTAGATTATTGAAGCAATGGGAGTGGGGAGTTGGGGAAGGATATATAAGGAGTTTTGGTAATGACAGTTAATTCCTCCAGGGTTTAGTTTTGTGTCTCCAAACTGAGTGGATGGGAAGTGAAGTTTTAATCTCCTTTCTCATCCCTATACTAGATCTCTTTTTCTTTTCTTTAATTAAAAAAATTGAATAGAAAAAAGAAAAACAGAAAAAGAAAATAAACAAAACAGAACATTATCAAGTATCCATCAGAGAAGATTAAAATATATAACAATAAATTAACAGTTCAAGAAATGCTATATAATAGTAGAAGAAATTATATATTAATTAGTGTCCATCTTTTCTTTTCTTCCTTGTAGGTTATTCTTTTGCTCTCTGCTATGCACTTTTTTTTTTTACTTTATTCTTCCCCTCCTTCATAGATACTCTTTCTTGTCTTTGAAATGCAGGATCTCATCTTTCTTCTCTACCCTTTCAGCCTCCTATGTACTCTCATGTAAATAATTTGCTGATAACCACAAGTTCTCCCACAAGTGTGGAGACTATTTAAACCTGAAGTTTTTTGGATTCTCTAAAGCAGCAAGATCTTTCTCTCTCTCTCCCTTTTTTCTCTTTCCCTCTCTCACTCCTTTTCTTCTTCCCTCCCTCCTCCTTTCCCTTCCTCCTCCTCCTCTTCTCCTCCTTTTCCTCCTTCTCTGTCTCTCTGTCTGTCTCTGTCCCTCAAAAACATATGAACTAAAGAGGTTATCATAGAGGGTTTATGAAGGAAAGGAAGACACAGTTTAAGGCAGGAATTAAGGAAAGTAATGTGAAGAGATTGAGAGACAGGAAGAAGATTCAGAGTATAATGGCAGGATTGAAAAGATGAGATCAGAATAGGTCAGAATTAATAGAAAAGCTAGCTATCAATTTTGTTTAACTGAAGTAAAAATATTATTTTGGTGGATAGTTGTTGCAAATACTGCTCCACCTCATCATTTTCTTCCACTCCTAACTTGACCTCTTCAAAAAATAAAGATATTTGTGAACTTGTAACAACCCTTCAGATAATGGGTCATAAATGTCTTTGTTAAAATAGTAAATATAGGGATCTTAATTATTGTTTGAAAAATTTACTAAAATAATTTGAAGACTTCCTGAGTGAGATGGAGAAAGGAATTTGCCTTCAGGATGATTTGTGAATCACTGCAAGGAGATATAATAAAAGAAGGTGATGTTGAGTGTGGGCAAAGGAGGAGACTCATCTGGGTCACTTCCCACCTTCTATTTAAGGATTATAATTGTGAAGCACCAAAGAATCTAGAATGAACACATAAAGGAATAATAGTATGAATAAGAGGTAGGGGATAAAGTCTTCAAGGATAGTGGTAAAGTAAAATCAGGATGAAGGATTACCTAAAATGGGATAAAGAAAAAAGAACAAAATTTCTTTTTTTTTTATTTATACTTTTTCATTTTAAAAAAATATATATGGATAATTTTTGACATTCACCCCTATAAAACCCTGCATTCTAATTTTTTCCCTTCCTTCCCCTACCCCAGTTGGGAAGTGATCTAATATATGTCAGACATGTACAATTCTTCTATACATATTTCCACAAATATGATGCCCCAGAAAAAAAACCAGATCAAAAAGGGAAAAAAATGAGAAGAAAAACAAAATGCAAGCAAACAACAACAAAAAGAGTGAAAATGTTATGTTATGATCCACATTCAGTTCCCACTGCCCTCTCTCTGGGTGCAGATGGCTTTCTTCATCACGAGATCATTGAAATCACCTCATTGTTGACTAAAGCCACATCCATCAAAATTGATCATTGTATAATCTTGTTGTTGCCGTGTACAATGATCTCCTAGTTCTGCTCACTTCACTCAGCATCAGTTCATCTAAGCCTCTCTAGGCCTCTCTGAAATCATCCTGCTGATCGTTTCTTATAGAATAATAATATTCCATAACATAACTTATTCAGCCATTCTCCAGCTGATGGGCATCCATTCAGTTTCCAGTTTCTTGTCACTACAAAAAAGGGCTGCCACAAACATTCTTGCATATGTGGGGCCCTTTCCCTCCTTTAAGATCTCTTTGGGATATAAGCCCAGTATTGACACTGCTGGATCTAAGGGTATGCACAGTTTGATAGTCCTTTGGGCATAGTTCCAAATTGCTTTCCGGAATGGTTGAATCAGAAGAACCAAATTTCTTTAATGATAAGAGTAGAAATTATATTAGAGGCAGAAGAAAAGAGATCAAGGCCACAATTCCTAGAGTAGGAAGAAGCCAAAGAAAGAGTTAATGATGTGAAGAGAGAGGTGATTATGAACTCAATGTTCTTTGGACTGGGAAGTAGAAAGGGTGAATACCTGGTACCAGGTAAGAAAAGACTATATTCCTTCAGAAACTGTTAAAAGGTGCTATCTGGGCTTCAGACTTGTGGGTAGAATAGGAATGAATTAGCTAGATCTATTACATCAGTGACTATGAGCTGATAAAGAGACCTTGCAAGGACTAAAGGAAGAATGGTATGTATCTGGAAAGAATTTTTTAGTACTTTAATTTTGTGCATACTGAATGATCTTCACTGTACTTTGGACATTTCTCAACTATACATAGTTTGCACTGTGCAATTCTTTCAGAATCTGCTGGTGGTACAGTGGATAGAATGCCAGGCTGAAGGCAGGAAGAGTTGAGTTCAAATCTAGCCTTAAATGCTAGCTTTGTAAACCTGGCAAGTCATCTCATGTTAGTAATGCGAGTGTGGTTATTTTTTCAATTAATTAATTAATTTAATTTTCCCAGTTACATTCTATTTTTTTTTAATTTATTAATACTTTTTATTTGCAAAACATATGTATGGGTAATTCCTAAACATTAACCCTTATAAAGCTTTCTGTTATAAATATTTCCCTCCTACTCCCCACCCCTCGCCTAGATGGCAGGATATCCACTACATGATAATTATGTTAGAATACTTAAGAAATTGAATATATGTATAGTTATTGCATCATTTATCCCAGTTACATTCAAAACAATTTTTTACATTTGTTTTTAAGACTTTTGAGTTCAAGGCTCTTTCCTTTTTTTTTATGCCCTCCGCAATTAAAAAACCGCATGTGAAGTTATTCAAGACATTTCCATAAACGTCAAGTTGTGAAAGAAAACATAGATTTCCCATCCTAATGAAAATAAAAACCCTCAAGAAAAATTAAGTTAAAAATAAAGTGAGAAATAAAGAATTTGTATTAAGAAATAATCAATTTGTATTGAGAAATAATCAATTTGTATTAAGACTCAATCAGTTCCTTCTCTGGGTATGGGTAGGATTTTTATTTTATCATAAATCCTTCAGAGCAGTTGTGGATGATTGTACTACTGAGAATAATACTCATTTACAGCTGGTCATCCCAGAACATTGCTATTACTTTGTAAACAGTACATTTCACTTTGTTCATGAAGGACTGACTTTCTAGGTTTTTTTCCCCTGAAAACATCCTTCTCAGAGAACAATAATATTTCATCAGAGAAACTTACTTCAAAAATTTTTTTACAATTACTATTGCTAATTGAATTCCTCCCCACCCCATTTATTCTCTCTTCTTTCACCTAATCCCTCCTCAAAAGTTTTGCTACTGACCATGCCCTCCCGCAATATACCCTTTCTTTTATTACCTCTCCCCACTTCCTACATTTTATTCCTCTCCTATTTTCCTGCAGGGGTAAAATAGATTTCTAAATCCTTATTGAGTATATATGCTATTTCCTATATGAGTCAATTCTGATGAGAGTAGAGTTCACTCATTCACCCTCTCCTTCCCTTGTTCCCCTCTACTGTAAATTTTTTGTTTTTTAAATAAAATTTTTTTGTCCTTGCCCTGCAGGTATGACCTATGTTTTCTATATATAAAGATTTTTTTTAAATAAAAAGAGTATTATCAGCTGTTCTTTATCTTTATGGGTGACCGATGAAAAGATGCATTAAATAAATGAAAGGAGATATTCCAGTTGGATATAATAATCATACGCCTTTTTAAAATTTTTATTCATTTTGAACTTAAATACAAAAATACAAAAAAGACATTTCCATGTACAGAGCACAACACAAAAAGAGGATTCAATATAAAATCATGAATTTCCATTTTACACTGCTTTCTGTTACTGTGTAATAAATCACTTAACATTTCTGAATTTATTTCCTTAATCTGTAACATGGGAATAATAACACTTGCAAAGATTTGAGAAGATGGAATAACACTTGTTGAAGGGCCTTGAGTTTATCTTCAATATGCTGAGTGGGAGGAAACCTTTCTAGGTTTTGAAGGTGGTGGAAGTGGAGGGGAGACAGAGGCATGCTGACATCAGTGACCTCGGTAGTCTCATTTGACAGGATGGGGAAGATGGACTATCCCCTCAAGGGTAAGAAATGTTGTGCTGTGGACCAGGAAGTACATCTATCAAGTGGAGTTCCATGAACAAATAGAATTAGTTCTGGGACTAGTTCTAGTCAATACCCTTATTGATGACTTGGCCACAGGAATTGGATATGTTTATCAAATATCCAAATAATGGTAAATCAGCCAAATAGCTCATGCAGTGGAAGCTCTGAGCAGAAAAACTTTTGTTTTAAAATGACCTTGGAAAATGAGAGGCTGGAGCTTACAAAAGCAGAATGTAATTCAATTAAAGGTAGATTCAAGGTGGTGAAGGTAGAACAAAACAATAGTTCATCACCACAATTTCAGTGGGAAGGAAGCAGCCAGGCAGAGTTTTAGCAAACAAAGACCTAAGATAAGGGAAGATTTGAATGTAGTTATGGAGAAAACTAAATTAATTATCAACATATCATTTTTATGGGGGGTGAAAACCTGCCATTATTGATTGCATGCTGTGGGATATGTAGAAGACCATGAGTTATATAGGTTAGGAAATTCTGACGTATTAGAATAGTGTAGTTCGATTTTTTCCCAGTTATGAAACAACATGAAGAAAATAGAAAGAAAGAAAACATCCATAAGCAAAGACATTGGGCAGTAAGTCATATAAAACTTTGTTCCTATAAGAAAAGAAAGTTGAAAAATTTCACTGGAAAGAGAGAAAGTTAAGAGGAGATAATTAATTCTCCTCTTCAAATATATATAAAGGTTTTTTTATAAAAAGAATATTATCAGCTGTTCTTTATGTTTATGGGTGACTGATGAAAAGATGGATTAAATGAAAGAAGATATTCCAGTTGGACACAACAATCATATGCCTTTTTAAATTTTTTTATTCATTTTGAACTTAAATATAAAAAGGACATTTCCATGTACATAGCACAACATAAAAAGAGGATTCAGTATAAAATCATGAATTTCCACTTTATACTGTTTACTATTACTATGTAATAAATACTATATGTTGTTTTCAAAGATGCCCTGCTTTTCTATGTTTCCTTTTCAGCTTTCTTTTGTTGTCCATTGTGTACTTTTTTTTCTCCCTCCCTCTGTAGAGATGGCTGCCATTGCACACACACACACACACACACACATCTATATGTTATGTTAACACATGTTAGATCATACTACACATACTTTTATTTATTAGTTATTTCTCTGGATGTGAATAACTTCCTTCATAGATTCTTTGTAGTTGTTTTGAATTTTTATAATATTCAAAGTTGTTCTTAGAACAATATTGCTGTTACTGTGTACGACATTCTCTTGGTTCTGTTCATTCACTGTATAATCTTTGTAATATATTATTGTAGTCTTCTAGCTGGTATTTAGCATTTTGCATCCATATTTATTAATGAAAGTGGTCTATAATTTTCTTCCTATGATTTTGCTAACCATATGTCTTTAATATCATAATGTTTAAAAGTAGAATAATAAGCAGCATCATATCTTGATCCCAACTGGATATTACCAGGGTTTTATCCTAGACCTTTTCTTCTACCTCTAGAATATGTTCTCTCTCTCTTTCTCTTCTTGCTCTCTCTCTCCTCTCTCTCTCTCTCTCTCTCTCTTCTTTCTTTCTATTTTCTCTCTCTCTTCTCTCTCTCTCTCTCTCTTTCTCTCTCTTGGTCTCTCTCTTGGTCTTCTCCCTCTGTCTCTCTATCTCTGTTTGTCTCTCTCATCAAAGGTTTAACATCATTTGTATGCAAATGACTCTCAAATCTATAGAACCAACCTGTCTCGTTCTATACTCTATGCTCTTGTCTAATATGTTAATGGATATTTCTAAGTGGATGGGCCAGAGACATCTTAAACTCTACATATCCCAGCCTGAGTTCATTAAACAAAAACTAAAACCCTCTCTTTTCCTAAACTGCCTCATTTATTTCAAAAATAGTAAAAACATCTTTTCAGTCTCCAAGATTTATGACCTTGGCTTCATACTGAACTCTCACCCCATACATAGATCTAATCCATTGCCAGAGCTAAACATTTCTATCTCTACTACATCTCTCCCATCTGACCCTTTCTCTCCAATCACACAACTACCATATTAATTTAAGCCCTCGTTACCTTTTTCTTATTACAAAAGCCTCCCAATTGGCCTCAAGTACACAAGTCATTGCATATTGTCTCCCTTATGAGACTGGGAGCTTCTCAACTGATTTTGTCTTTCTTTCTATTCTCAGTGCTTAACAGAATGCTCTCCACATACTAAGTACTTAATAAATGCTCATTGACTGACTAGTGACAAAGCGACTGACTCAGACACCATATTATCTATGAAGCCTTTCTTGAATTTGCAACTTCTAGGCTCCTCTCTCCCAAATTACCTTGCATTTATTTTTATACAGATTTGTATTTATTCACTTCATATTTGTGCAGTATATATTTTTCCAATGTATTTTTTGTCTCTTCCTTTAGAATGTAAGTGTTTTGAGTAGGGATTATTTCATTTTTTTTGGATTTTTATCCCCAGTGCCCAGTGCAATGCCTAGCACATAGTAAACACTCAATAAATACTTTGTTAGTTGATTGATTAATGGAAAAAGCATTTGATTTAAATCACAAGACTTTAGAGGATGTTTCAGTGGGACTTATTAGCTGTGTGATCTTGGCTAAGTCATTCAATGTTTCCAAACAATGTTTCCCTATAAAATAGAGAAAATAATACTCACCCTACTCCCTTCATAGAGTCTAAGTGAGGAACGTGTTTTGTAAACTATAAAACACGATGATATAAGCCTGGGCTACTGTTACTCTAAGGAAGTTGTGGACTTTATGGAGGAGAGCAGATGAGGCAAGTAGCCTTTTGAAGCCCTTTCCAACACTGTTATTTTCTGATTTTCTGTTGCTTTCCAAGGATTAGAATATGCTCCAGTGTAGAAGCCAATTCTTATATAAAAAGTCTCAAGTTGTGCTGCAGTGTGAATTAACTAAAGTGATAAAGGGGAAGAACCTGAACAGCAACATGCTTTTCAGTAATGACTGAAAGATGGCCTTTCTTCTGCTTACTCTGCTTTTTTTTTGTCACAAGCACCTAAATTTGATACATAGCAGTCACTGAGGTTTTCGCCATCATCCTTACAAAGCTAATGATCTGCCAACTCAGTCTAACTGAGGGATCCCGAAACTTATTTACTGCTGATTTTTTTTGTAGTAATCATAGCTCTTTTAATGAGTCAGATGAATCTCCCTAAGGAGATCTGAATGAAGCTGTAACTAGGGCAGGATGACTGAACCTTTATACCAGAGCATTCAACTTAGAAAACCCTTGTAGTTTGTTTTGTTTTAGTTTTTTAGCAACATAGTATAAAAGAACTTAACACAAAAGTTAACAGTTAATAAGAAAAATTAGTGAAAATAGGAAGTTAGCAGATGCTCAGGGGCTGTACCTTAGATGAAGTCCTCTCATTCTGGTCTTCTCTCCACCAGAAGAAGTTTCCACAACAGTTACCATTGTTCACAAGAGGCAAAATATGGACTTTTATTGAATTTGAGGTTGTTTCCTATCACTTAACCTGACGCATAAAATTCCTGCTTATTGTTTTGGATATCTCTGGCAGGTTCAAAAGAGTGGACTTAATACCACTTCATATTCTTAGGAAAATACTGGAGACATGAGTCATAGGTATGATAGCCAGAAACTTTCCAATGAATGTAATCAGACTTCATCATTCCTTGTTTCTACCTTTTTAAAAGATTCAACAGACTCCTAGATTTAGTTTTCTATCTCTTTAATTTATTTGAATGTCAATTGTCAGAAATTGTCTTTCTTAAGTATATTTGGTTATTTGTAGTCCTTTTCTGTTGAAGGAAGAGGAGGAGCTCCATGATCAAAAGAACTGTGGATCATGCATTGGTCTTTTCAATTATATTTGCATTTCTTTTAAATAATCTTTTACATATAATGGATAATTACATGGAATACTTCTTTGAACTAAGATGCTTAAAAAATCTCAAGGATCTGAAAGCATTATCTGACAAGTTGAGAGTGAACAGTGAATTTTAAGTAGCAATGATAAAATTTTTCCAAATGCAAGTCCCATTCCAGTAGTAAGTAATACTGTAATTTACATTTTCAATTCATTATTATAAGATATATACCTACCTAGGTGGTAGAATAGATAGTCAGTCCTGGATTCAGTAAGACCTGAGTTCAAATCTGACCTCTTACTACTTGTGTGAACTGGACCAAGTCACTTTACCCTATTTGCCTCAGTTTTCTTATGTATAAAATGAGCTGGAGAAGGAAATGGCAAAAACCATATATGGTATCTTTGCCAAGAAAACATTAAATGGGGTCACAAAGACTTGGACATACCTAAAATGACTCATCAACAAAATATGTTTGTTAAACTAGTTTTTGGATGCTTTTTAAGGAAACAAAAGAGTGAAAAGAGCACAGGACTTAAAATCAGTGGGACTTGATTAAAATCTCAGTTCTGTTATATTTTAGCCATGTAGCCTCAGGCAAGTGAGTTAACCTCTCCTGGCCTCAGTTTCCTTATCTATAAAATGTGAGGTTTGTATTACATGACCTTTAAGGTCTCTTTTAGCTATAAATCTATGATGATGATTGAATGGAAATCTAGTAGGTGTTTCTCTATTATGTAAAGTACTTTTTCTGGTCAATTACCAATCTATGGCAAAAGAGAATTATTGACATGCTGTAATTGGTTTAGTTCAGTAATTGAAGTTTCACATATCATGAACTACTGTCTGCAAATATCCCATCATTCCAGCACAAAGGCTATATCAATGCTTCTGAAAACTTGTTCTGTTCCTGATATTTAGAGAGAAAGTTTTCCTCTTGTCAAAGGAATTTTGATGCAAGATTTAGTGTAACACTCATGAAAGGGAATTGCAGGACTGAAAAAGCAGTGGGCAGAAAAGCTTTAGGAACTGACTTGTGCCTTGAACATATGCCTATGAAGCTCAGGGCTGAGACAGCTTTCCTGCCTGCACTGCTGAGTTAACACATTTTGTTCCTAAGGACTTGAGTGATGATAGAATTCACACAATATGAACAAGAAATGAGAAGAGAATAATGCTAATGAATCAATACAAGCAGTAAGCAGAGACATATTTGGGGGAAATGAAAAGAAAAGCCAGTGAAAACAAAGAAAAAGAGAAGCAGGTTTAGAGATAAGGGTTTTCCCAGGCGAACTATAAAGATATATTTTGGAAAACATTTTAAATGCCATTGCTTTCTGTTCAATCCAATCCCTTGGTCCAGTTGTGTGAATTTTTGAGCATGTCTTCAATTTCTGCATGTGTGATAAACTGTGGCAGCAAGAGAGCAGAATGATTCTAAAGAAACCACAATGGAATAGACAGAAGGAACAAAGTAAAAATTGACATTTAGTATTTTGAGCTCAAAGCCCATAGCAAAGAAAAAATTATACATTCTTTCTCCCTCTCTCATTTCTTTTCTCTCCCCCTCTCTTTCTCTCTTTCTGTTTCTTTTCTGTTTCTTTTGTCCTCTTTCTCTGTTTCTGTCTCTCTCTGTGTTCTTTCTGTCTCATTTGTTTCTCTGTCTCTTGTCTCTGTCGGCCTGACTCCCTCTTTTTCCTCCCCTCCTAGTTCTCCTCCTCCTTCTCTCTCTCTCTCTCTCTCTCTCTCTCTCTCTCTCTCTCTCTCTCTGTTTCTGTCTCTCTCTCTGTGTGTGTTTCTGTTTCTGTTTCTCTCTCTCTTTCTCTCGGTATGTATGTGTGTGTCTGTCTCTGTCTTTGGGTCTGTCTGTCTGTCTCTTTCACACATTCACACCCACATCATGAGAAACACAGCACATGAAGAAGGGAAGCATCAAAACAGCTCAAGTCATGCAATTTATTTCCCAAGTAGAGACTGGCTTATTGATAGACAGAATCTGTTGCAAGTATAGGCAAGAAAGCACTTTGCACAGTTGTTCCACAAGCTGTGTAGCACACAAAATATTAGAGGAATGGGGAAAACCATGGGTTTTATTGTTTTATTTTAAGTAGGCTTTCTATTAAAGCTTTTTTTTAATTTTACAATCTATTCCTTGGTGCCCTGACGGCCCTCAAAATACTTGAGCTATAATATGTAGCCTCAGTTAATTTTATAATTTTATTCTGCAATTATAATTTAAATTATTTTAAGAGGTAGTTTATGGAACCATTATTGCTTTTACTGCATTTATGCAAAATTATTCAACTTTATTCATTCCTATTATACCTTTCAAAATGTATGTTTCTGTGTATTTGTGTGTGTGTGTGTGTGTGTGTGTGTGTGTGTGTGTGTGTGGTTTTTCTTGGTTATGGGCTTTGAACTTGAAATATCATATGTAAAGATGAATGAAAATTATATAGGTTGGAAGACACTAGAGATCACTAAATCAATGGAACTTTTGTTGTAGAACTTAGAATTATAGATTTCAAGCTGGAAAGAACCTCAGCCATCTAATCCAATCTTTTCATTTTACAGATGAGAAAATTGAGGTTCTGGGATGCTAGTTGACTTTCTCAAAGTCACACAAATGCTAAATGACAGAAAGAGAATTTGAACTCCAATATCCTGGTTCTCTCTTCCTATCTGGCCTCCCCATTGGCATCAGTGAAACATTATTTGAGAGGCATTTCTGACAGAATATAAGTTGAGCATCTGAGAAGTTTTGGAACATTTGGACCTTTCTACTGTAATTACAAAATCAAAAAATTTGAGCATTATAAGAGACTTTGTTGTTCATCTAGTGTGACACAAACCACTATAACATATCCTTACAAGTGGTCAACCATCTTCTGTTTGAAGATCTCCAAAGGATGTTGGTAGTGAGGAGGGGTGTGGGAAAAGAAATTACACCATTCTTTCAGGAATACCACTCTATTAAGCTGAGACTGAGACAGCCATAGAGTAACAGCAGTCTCCCTGGGGAAGCTTTTTCAAGTCTGAGTCAGGTCCCAGTCTGGGTAACATTGGCAATATGATACCCACACTAAGACAAGAGCATCCAATTCAGAATTCTTTAGGTTAACTGAAAAGCAATATAGGGAAGAAAGAAGAAAAAAGATGTTCTCAGGTTCTGATAATGACTTTCCTCCAAAGGAAATGTCATTACAGCACTCTGAAAGCACCGTTTCTATCCTCTATACCAAGGTCAAGTAGGACTTGGAACTATTGATTGAGAAAGGGATTACTCTTCAGCTTTTTCTCAACTCAGTGGCCCTGGGAGATTTCATATCCCATCTACAATTGGTATTGCTAATCTCTGGATGCTCAGAAAAGCCTATCTATCTCCTAAATATGCAGCTAAAGTTCAGAAGCTCCATAATATTTTGAAAAGGGGGCACCAGAGATAAAAGGAAAATGATAGTAACTCAATTGCCAGAATTTTTTAAAGCAAAATGTTAAATAAGATGAACATTGAAAAGATAATTAGATGAACTTGAAATATAACATTACAAATGTTAATACAGCATGTAAAAATTTTTCCCCAAGGATCAACCAAAGCAACTAATTCATATAGAAATAGACACTTGGACATATGTAATTTTGAACCTAATAGTATGCAATTATAGGATGCACCTTTAAGACATGCCCAATAAACTCAATTAAGAACGAAATTTGAAAGGCATGAAAGAATCTTTTTTTCTTATTAAGTAAGGTCTAGAGCATCACACCATGTGAGCCAATCTGCTCTGGCATTTTTATGGATGCATTTGTAACGTAGATCCTTTTTCTTCATGCAAATAAGCAATGGTCCCTGAAACCATAAAGAAAGTCAGCAGTAGGTGAAAGCCTAATTACATAGATGCCAGGAAAAACATACTAATTACATTTAATATGAATATGCCTTTGCTTTTCACATTGGCTGCTGGTATTAAATACATGTAGTCTCGTTTTCATCCACTACATGAGTCTTCTGTGCATAGACCCCCTGCTTACTTCAAAGGAAACATATTAAAGGAGAGAGATGGTAGAAGGGTGAAAATTAAGTTCATTATGTTTAGAAAACTTGTCCCCCTGAAGCAATTCTTCCATAAAGATGCAAAAGATTATGTTTTGCCTTGAATTCCTCATTTGTAAGGTGATAAAGCTCACAGTTCTTATGGTTTTTGAGCATTGCCTGTTTGGTTTGTACTTGGTGGTTTGTATTTCAAAGTTTTTGGTTATTTAAAAATGATACATCTTGTCTTGATACTAGGGACAGTCAAGAGAATTTCAAAACAATTAATTGTTGATAGGAAGAAGAGCTATTATCTTTTTATTTTAAAAATGTTTTCCTAGTTCAATATCAGGAAAACTATTAACATAATTGATCGTATTAATAACTAAACTAACAGAAATCATATGATTATATCAACAGATACAGAAAAAGCATTTGACAAAATCCAACACCCATTTCATTAAAAACATTAGAGAGCATAGGAATAAATGGAGTTTTCCCTAAAATGATAAATAGCATCTATCTAAAACTATTAGCAAGCATTATATGTAATGGGAATAAGCTAGAAGCATTCCCAATAAGATCAGGGGTGAAACAAGATTGCCCACTATCACCATTACTATTCCATATTGTATATATTCCATGTTGGCTTTAGCAATAAGAGAAGAAAAAGAAGTGGAAGGAATTATAGTAGGTAATGAGGAAACAAAACTATCATTTTGCAGATGATATGATGGTATACTTAGGGAATACTAGAGAATTAACTAAAAACTCCTAGAAAACAATTAAGAACTTTAGCAAAGTTGTAGGACATAAAATAAACTTACTTAAATCATTGACATTTTTATATGTTGCCAAAAAAGTCCAGCATCAAGAGATAAGAAGAGAAATCCCATTTAAAGTAACTGTAGATAATATAAAAAATTTTGGAGTCTACCTACCAAGACAAAGCCACTAACTTTATGAACACAACTACAAAACACTTTCCACACAAATAAAGTCAGATCTAATCAATTGGAAAAATATCAAGTGCTCATGGGTAAGGTAGAATAATAAAAATGACAATTCTACCTAACTCAATCTACTTATTCAATTCCATATCAATCAAACTGCCAAGAAATTACAGAGATAGAAAAAATAACCAAGTTCATCTGGAAGAACAAAAAGTCAAGAATTTCAAGGGAAATAATTTTAAAAATGCAAATGAAGGTGGCCTAGCTGTACCAGAACTAAAACCATTTTATAAGGCAATATTCATCAAAACCATTTGGTTCTGGCTAAGAAATAGAGTAGTAGATCAGTAAAATAGGGTTAGGTTCACAAGAGACAATAGTCAATAACTATAGTAATCTAGTGTTTGATAAGCCCAAAGACCTCACCTTCTGGGTAAGAACTCACTATTTGACAAAAATTGCTGTGGAAAATTGTAAAGCAGGATGGCAGAAATTAGGCATTGACCAACATCTAACATACTAAACCAAGATAAAGTTGAAATGAGATATTCGATTTGTCAAGTATTTTAACATAATTAACATGTAGTGGATATCCTGCCATCTAGGGGAGGAGTAGGGAGTAGGGAGGAAAAATTTGTAACAGAAAGCTTTGTAAGGGTTAATGTTGAAGAATTACCCATACATATGTTTTGCAAATAAAAAAAATTAAATTAAATTAAAAAATAAATTAAATAAAAAAATGAAGTTGAAATGAGTTCATGATTTGGACGTAAAGGGTGAGATTATAAGCAAATTAGGAGAACAAAAGATAGTTTACCTCTCAGATCTATGGAAAAGGAAGGAATTTTTGCCCAAAGAACTAGAGAACATTATTAAATGCAAAGGGGATAATTTATATTACATTACATACAAACAAAACCAGTGCAGCCAAGATTAGAAGGGAAGAAGAAAAATGGGGAAAAAATTTATATCCAATGTTTTTGATAAAGGCCTCATTTCTAAAACAGAGAATTGACTCAAATTTATAAGAATACAAGTCATTCCCCAATTGATAAATGGTCAAAGGATATGAACAGACAATTTTCAGATGAAGAAACTAAAAGCCATTTCTACCATATAAAAAATTCTCTAAATCACTACTGATTAGAGAAATGTAATTTAAGACAACTATGAAGTACCATTTCACATCTCTTAGATTGTCTAAGATGATAGGAAAAGGTAATGATAAATGTTGGAGGGAATGTGGGAAAACTAGGACACTAATACATTGTAAGTGGAGTTGTGAACTGATCCAACCATTCTGGAGAGAAATTTGGAACTGTGCCCAAAAGAATATCAAATTGTGCATACCCTTTGGTACAGCAGTGTCTCTACTGTGTCTGTATCCCAAAGAGATCATGGAAAAGGGAAAAGAACTGACATGTACAAAAATGTTTGTAATCAGCTATTTTTGTAGTGGCAAGAAACTGGAAAATGAGTGGATGCCCATCAGTTGGAGAATGACTGAATAAGTTATGGTATATGAATGTTATGGAGTATTATTGTTCTATAAGAAATGATCAGCAGGTTGATTCCCGAAAAGCCTGGAAAGACTTATATTAACTGATACTAAGCGAAGTGAACAGAATGAAAAGAAAATTATACACAGTAATAACAAGATTATGTGATGATCAAGTGTGATGGACTTGACTCTTTTCAACAATGAGGTGATTCAAGGTAATTCCAATAGACTTGTAATGTAAAGAGCCATCTTCATCCAAAGAAAAGATCATGGAGACTCAATATGGATCACAGCATTGTATTTTCACCTTTGCTGTTGTTCTTTTGCTTGTTTTTTTTTTCTTCCTCATTTTTTCTTCTTTTGATCTGATTTTTCTTGTGCAGCATGATAAATGTAGAAATCTGTTTACAAGAATTGCTTACTCTTATTGGATTACTTGCTGTCTAGGGGATGGGAGAAGTGAGGAAGGGGGGATAAAAATTTGGAACCTAAGATTTTGCAAGAGTAAATGATGAAAACTATCTTTGCATGTATTTTGAAAAACAAAAAGTTATTATAAAAATGTTTTCAGATTTTTTGGGGTGAATTGATTAATATCTCCAAAAGAACATTTTTATATATATATATATATATATATATATACACACACATACACATGTATATATAAAAACCAGAAAAACGGAATATGAATATTGTATATGAAACCCTGCATCTCATTGTACAATTTGATTTTTGAAATATGCATGTACATATGTATGAATTATGCATTCATATGCATAAATATATAGAAAGATACTTCGGCACTCATCTGCTTTGCAACTTGTCAAATTCAGTATTAGATATATTTTGATGGGAAAAAAATGCTTCAGTATGATGCTTGCTTCACTCATTCTCTTGGTTGAGCAGCAGGGATATTAGGTTGGTCAGGCCAACCCTTAAGATGCTGTTATCACCCTCAATGGTGGGCAGATAGCCTACCTAGCAGTGTGCTCCCTAGTGAAGGCAACAGTGTGCAGGACTATCAGGTTGGAGTCTATGATACTAAAATTGTGTGTATGGTGAGCAGATCACAGGGCAGTTTCCATTGTTTCTAAAAGTTGTCTCCACTTATGTTGGTTCTCCTTTGTACCTCCTTCTTTTCTGTGCAATTAAAAAATTCTTCATTGACTTTATTTTCCATTTTTGGAGGGGTATCATCATGTCACCTCTTCTCAGGAATTATCTGCCTCCCCCCAAAATAATTTTTAAACATCATGTCCCTTTTAGTAAGTTATCTTAGGTAAGCAAGAAAAGCAAAAGAAATTTCTCTGTCCTTGATTTGGATGCTATTGTATTCTTCTTATCACCCAAGACCTGTCACATTAGAGCTTGCTGATGTAATCTCTCTGAGGCTTCCCAGTAACGTTGTTGCTTTGGGCTTCTGTTCTGTTCATCTGAGCTCGGGCTTTTTTTCTTGGGGGTAATCCTAGTTTCTTGTCCTCATGATTTGTGACTGACAAACTCCCTTAAGGAAGGTTGTAGCTTATAGAATCGAGGTTTCAAAAATAGTGATAATAATATTTTTAAGATTAATACAATTGTATGCCTCAAAATCATATTTTTCTAACAGTTAATTTGTTTTTCTTCCTATACTTGTGTACTCCACCAACTCCTTTATATGTCCTGAACCCTAATTTTCAAAGTAGCCAACTTTAGGCAGCCACATCAGAATATATCCCATTGTCATCTGGACACTTTGGAGTATACTCTCCCCTAGGATGGAAGCATGTATTTCTTTTGGAACAATCCTTCCCAACTAAAGAGATTCAAGTTTCTGTGCTACTCAGTATAGCATTGCTTTTCTATGAATTTTATTTTGTATTAGTGTGTTTCTGAGTTATCAGGTCCTTTTCTCCCTCTCCCTTTCCTCTTTCCTCTCTTCCTATCACTTGCCTGATAAACTTAGCATGGAACCGATTTACAGTGTTGTACATATTATTTCCACTATTCAAATTCACAACCTCAATACATCTGACTGTCCTAGAGACCTTCCCTTACACACACACTGGGTTTCTAGACAAGGGATTTATTTGACTGCTGCATTTATGTTGGGCCTGGGGAGGAGAAGACAAGTAGCACTAGAAGGACCCTACATCGTCCCAGAAAGAACTCCTTTCTGACAGAGGATTGTCACAAAATGCTACTGTTTGTATTTGGATTCCTTGATTATTTTTTGATGAGTTTTTTAGATTATTGCAAGAGAGCTTAATTGCTTTGTAGTTTTCCAAGCCATTATCTTAGCCAAAATTCCCATCTTTTAACACCATGGTACTAATTCTGACTATTTTGACTGAACTATAAATTGTATCATCTCTCCTTGTTAATATGTCTTAGTAAGAAAATGCAATTGTCCCAGGAAATTCATTTCTTAATGCTGGTAGTATTTGTAGCCAGTTTATTCTGTACTGAAAAATTAAATTTCTGATTGTGCTCATAACTAGATTAGTTAATTGTCTTATTCAAATAGTTAACATTTCACAAACCAGTCTAGACTAAAAATTAAATTCATAAGCTAATAATACTATAATAGATATTTGTTTAGTCACAGGTCACTCTTTAATATAGTTAGCAAACAAGGTGAGAAAAGCAAAGTTAAATTTTAATGAGATAGATGTTTATGCATCACATTTCTAGTTCTTGATTTTTAAAACCCACTGAGAGTATTATATCATAAAAATATAATGGCAATAGTATCTTTTGATTACTTAGAAAGTACTACTTAATGGATAGAAGTCACAAAGAGGGAAATTTAGGCTTACAGATAGAAGAAAAGTAAGAAAGTCTGTGTTCCCAAGGAATTAATAATCTGTTGGGAGAGTCAACACTTATGGGAGATGTCAGTTGCAAATGAGATGGAACATTCCCATAGTCCTTAGGGTACAGTGGCAAAATAAATGTTAATGCTTCTTCTCTAATGTCATTTCCACGGATAAAATTACATAATTTTCTGATTTTAAATCATTAGACAGTGTCAAGGGCCTATTGGTAGTGTTTTCTAAATTTCTGTTTATTGAAGGAAAGGACTTTCAAAGAAAAACCAGGATTTAAAAAGTATATAGCCAACTAAGGAGATGATTCTAGAGAATTAAATTTCATTTTCTGATTTAACATTTATAATACTCTTTGCTATAGATGGAGTTTATCTATGAGGGCTGCACTGTATAAAGAAGTCTTTTTCACATAAACTGTTGTCTAGCTCTGCCTCTCCCATTCTATACTTGTGAAGTTGTTTTGGAAAAAAAAACAAAAAACAAAGTGAAAGTCTTTGTTTAATTTAATTTTATTACTATTTAATTTATTTTATTAGATGTAGCATTTTATTCTAACCCATCAAGGATATTCTTGCGTCCTGGCTCTTCCATCCAATATATTGTTTGCCTCCTAGCTTTGTATTATTTTCAGATTTGATAAACATTTTATACATGTCCTCATCCAAATTAATGATAAAAGTATTTAATACATTGGGATGAGAAAAAATAGGATTTTGAGTTTTAGACTTGGAATCGAAAAGGCATGAATTCAAATTCTGCATCATATGGTTACAAATGTGGGCAACCTACTTAGCTGATGTTGAGAATATTAGGAACCATGCCACAGGAAGATCATTTTAAAGGAATTGGGAATATTTAACCTACAGAACAGAAACATGTAATCTGAAAAACTGTTCATGTGCAAGAGTAGCTAAAGTTCTTCCAATAACTTTACCAAGCCCTTGGTATTGAATGAGGACAATTAGTTTGGGGGACAGAAGTTGAAGAGAAAAGGAGTTAAGCTAGACATAAAAGGGGAAAGAAATCTAAATTATTAGAGGTACCCATTTTAGGAGATATTGAGTCTCCCCCCTCCACTGAAAATCATCTAGCAATGGCTAAATGAGGAATTGTCTGGCATATTGTAGAGGCTGTTCATATTCATTGATGGGTTAGATTTCATTTACTCTACAGCCTCTTCCAACTCTGAGATTTTATGATTCTGAGAATATGTTTGAGATGACTCCTTAGTTAGATACCCTGCCAAACTTTCTTTAAACTGGATTAAATAGATGGATGATGAGATGGGTCCAGAACTGTAAAGGATGAGAAGAGCATGCTGGATAACTTTGGAGAAACTACTAAGTTCTTTTATGTATCCCAAGTTTCTCATGAAAACCAAGGTCCATATTTTCATGCATTTTGCCAGTGTTGCTATATGATAGTGTAATGTGGAACACTTAATGCCTCCAAAGAACTAAAAATGAGTATTACTCAGGGGGCAAAGTAGAAGTACATAGTGTATGAGCAGGGTGCAATTCTGAAGAGTTCAGGAATTCTGAAAAACAGAATTAAAGAATGTCATCAAAGAGTTGGAATAGCACACCTTCTGTGTGCTAGGTATAGTGTTAAATGTTTTACAAATATAGTCTTATTTTATCCTTATAACAACTTTGGCAGGTAGATGCTATTATTATTATTCTTCCCATTTTATAGTTGAGGAATCTGGTGTAGGCAGAAGTTAAGTAACTTACATGAATTCATACAACCAGTATTTAAGACTGGATTCAAAATTATGTGTTCCAGATTCACAATAAGAGATAAGACGGGGGCACCATCATATACCAAAAATGATATCCACATTTGTGAAAGCTGATGAACTATGAATCTAATTAGAGGAAGGAGACATAGAGAACATTTGGGTAATAATGAAGACTAGTTTTATATAGTACTTTAAGGTTTGCAAAGTGCTTTATTCATATTAACACTTTGATTCAATCCTCATAACAACTCAGGGATAGATACTTTTATTATTGTCATTTCACAGATTAGGAAACAGACCAAGAGCTGTTAGATGATTCATCTAGAATCCCACAGCTAGTAAGTCTGAGACAGAATCCAAAGAAGGATATTTCTGCCTAAGTATATCATTTAATCCACTAAGCAACCTAATATCACATAAGATGGAGAAAGAGAGATCATATAGGACAGGAGTATATTATAGACCACTCAGCCCTAATGAGAAAAGAGATGAGTTCTTCATACAAAAGTGGAACAGAAACTATGTGCATTTATTTATGACAGTAGAAATGTAAGTTTTCAAGCATCTATTGGTATCCTCTATTAGAAGTAGAATAATTGGTAAATTCTTTCTTTGTTTCCTGTGAATTTTACCCTTCAAAGATGGAAGGAAAGAAGGAAGGAAGGAAGGAAAAGAGAAAGACAGAAAGAAAAAAGAGGAAGAAAAAGAAACAAAGATTATTTATTAATCATCTATTATGTGCTAAACACTGTTCTCAGTGCTTTACAAATATTTTCTCATTTGGAGGAAATAACAGCTGATTCATCAGTGATGAAAAAATGCAAAAAAATGTTAAAAGAAAATTAAAATTAAGAATTAAAATTGAAGAGCATCTCAATCCCTACAGTTAGTTCCAGACATCTGTGTGAATATGTACAAGTACTTCCTGATCTGAGAAGAATCACAAATAGGTAATTACCTATTCTGAGTAAATAGGTGAGGTGATGTTTGACTTGGAGAAAGGTAATGATTTTCAAAAAGGACAAAAGGAAAGATACCTTAAGCTATATTCATGAGTTTGACTTCAATTCTTTGAAATAATCTAAAATGGATAATTAAAAGAATTTTTCTTGAATACATTAATAGAAGAGATAATCACTAAGAGAAACTATAGGTTCATTAAGAGCCTTGTCAGATTTGCCTTGCTTCCTTTTTTATACTAATAGATCAGAGAGAGACCATGGAAGTTAGAACATCTAGAGCTAAAGAAGGCATTTGGTAAAAATCATTTATGATACTTCTGTAGACAAAATAGAGAAGTTTTGAATATTAAGCAGATTTTTAATTAGTTGACTGAATTGGCCCAAAGAGTGTCTGTCAATTGATCGGTATCAACTTGGAAACATCCTTTTCCTTCTCCTTCTCTTCTTCTTCCTCCTCCTCCTCTTTCTTCTCCTCCTTCTCTTCTGCCTCCCTCCATTTCTCCTCCTCCTCCTTTTCTTCCTCTTCCTTCTCCTTTTTCTTCTTCCAATTTGAAACTTTATTTTACACTAAATATATGAAATCACCCATTTAAAATTTTTTTGTTGAAATCATTTGTTTTTTAGTTCATCTGTATTTCCTAGTATATGCTTTCCCATGCTCCATAGATAAAATCTTTTCCCCCAACATTCACTTTTATAAGATTTTGAGTTGGAGGCTGACTTCTAATGGAGTTCTGTAAAGCACTGTCCTTGGCCATGCTCAGTTCAACACTGTGACCAGTGACTTACATAAAAGTATAGATGACATATTTATTAAATATGTAGACAATTTGGAACTTGGAGAGATTATTAATAACTTGTTGATAATGAGAACATAAAACGATCTTGACAGGCTGAAACTAACAAAATGAAATTTAATAGGGAAAATACTTTATTTGGGTCCAAAAAAATCAATTGCACAAGTTCAAAATGGGGGAGACATACCCAGTAAAAATGTCATTTGAAAACAAGATAAATATTTTCATGAAATTGTTGTTAGTGTGATATGGTAACCAAAAATGCTAATATTCTTTTAGGCTACATTAACAGGGAAAAAAACATATTGGCAATAATTTTACTTGACTCTGCTCTGGTCAGATAATATCAGAATATTGTGTCTCATTTTACTGGGTGTCTCATTTTAGAATAAAAAAATTGATTAACTGAAATACATTCAGAGGGAAATTGAACAGAATGGTAAGAAGGCTGGAAATCATGCTGCTATATAAAGATTAGTTAAAAGAACTCTAGGAACTAGCTAGACTAGATAAGAGAAGAGATAAGGAGGATACAATAAATGTCTTCCCTGGTTTGAAGAGTTATCATGCTAAAGAAGAATTGGATATAATTTTGCTTTGATATGTGAATAAAGAATTAATGGGTAGAAGTTGCAGGGAGGCCAAAATTGAGTCACACTAAGGGAAAGAAAAAACGGGATAGTTAAAGCTCTCTGAACACTGAAGATGGGTGATAATTTCCTTATCACTAGAAGTCTTCAAACAGAATCTAGATGTTAGGTAGTTGGGGTTGTTGTAACCTCATTTTCCTGAATTGAAATATGGTCTCAGACACATACTAGCTGCATGACTCTGGGAAAGTCCCTTAATCCTGTTTATCTCAGTTTCCTGATCTTTAAAATGAATTGGAGAAGGAAATGGCAAAGCACTCCTATACTTTTGCCAAGAAAACCCCAATTAGGGTCATTGAATATGACTGAAAATGACTGAACAATAATAATATCAAAGTTGCATATGAAGTTATGAAACTTGCAAAGAGTTATGAAACTATGTAACCTGGCAAGGATGACAGCTTGTTTTAAAGGAGAGTCTGAAGAGTCATTGTGGCTTAGTGAATGGAGTGCTAGAACTGGAATCAGGAAGATATGGATTGAAATCTTGTCTCAGGAATTTATATGCTATGTGATACTGGACTGGTCACAGCCTATCTCAGACTCAATTTCTTCACCTGTAAAATAAGGATCAAACTAGTACACATGTAAAGTTCTATCTAAAGGTCAGGTATTTGGGGATGCAATGAGTGACTATATCCCGAAATAATTAAATGATTATGATGTGAAAACAAAGGTCACTGATAAAAATTCCTTTAAAATATATACATATATGTCTGTGTCACTGTATGTATATACATATACATATACATGTATATTTCACTCCAATGGGAATAGCAGGTAGCTTAAGACATTACACATAGAAGATCCTAGATAATATCTATATGTTGACTTTGGGGGAAAAACAAATCTAACCAGAACAAGTATTATTAAAGGAATAAGCAGAATTCAGGAAAATATCAGTGCTGAGTGTCTTGTTTTTCCCATTATGATATATCAAAAGAAAGAGTTGTTCTTTTTAGTCTGTATTCATGTAATTCCCATGAAATAAATGGGAATTTGGCCATCATATAGCTAAGCATCATTTCTTTTCCTTTTATTAATTAGACTTTAATTTAGATTCATATTTTGTTGATTTCTCTCTTTCCCTTAAAATAAACAAAAAACATACCTAAGAGGAATCACTTTAAATCATCAAAATTTTGCTAATTGCTCATCTTGTTGGGTTATTTTGTGTTTAAACTTAATAAAAACCCTAAGAGATTGCATGTTTTATATATAAAAATTAAATCAGGTTCCCAGGCAGTGGAGCTGCATATCAAATTTCACTTAAGATTTTCCCAGTGAAATTTTTCCTCTCAATTCCCAAAAGCAGCAACTTATAACAGAAACCCTGACAGACCCTCCTGAGTAATTTAAGAACACTAAAAGTGAATAGTACGATTGCTCCAAAGAAGATGAGAGAGATTTCCCAAATCCCCTATGTTTTTGTTCTCCTCTGAGGGAAGAAAATACCAGTATTGTTACATTTTTAAAAGAAAGATTTAAGAAATACAGTTAGTTTCAAGATTTTAGACAAATAGAATTCTTTTGAAAACTAAAAGCGTCACCCACCTACAACCTCAGTTGAGAGACAATTTATTAAGTATTAAAGAATTCCCTAGCTCCATAATGGTCTCATTTCCTCTCTGTTGTTCTGTGAAATGGTTTAAGGTCAGGATTCCAGTGGCAAAGAAAAAATAAAAAGGATAGAATTGCTTTTAGGTCTCTACCAACAAAGTTTTTACAAGCAGCTTTGGACTGAAAATAAGTTGTCTTCTGAAAAGTTTGAGTTGTTTTGTTGTTAATTGGGAATCCCCAAGTGATTTTTTTTTCTATAAAATTAATGCTTTTAGGGACTCCCAGGCTAGCCCTTTAGCCTCCTTAATTTAGAATAATGCTATAATAAAGTAGTCATCTGAATTCTGGGTCCTGGGCTCAGGTAGCCATGTGCTCAAGTATGAGGAAGAAGTAAGATTCTTTCTCTTATGGGAAATTTACTAGAGAATGTGGGCAAGAGTTGCATAAATGGCTGGCAAGCTGCCCTCAATGATGATTTTCCTGTATGTATATCCAGTTATTAGTATATTCTGAAATGGTGGCAGTTTGTCATTGGTACTGGCCAACAACTCTTGGTATCCTTGTGGGCATCTTCTAGATTCCACCAGATCTAGATCCTATCTTTGAGAAACCCTTTCTAATACCTTATTTTCTCCTGCTGTCCTAAAATCACCTCCTCTCATCTCCCCCTTCTCCCTTTTTGGGTTTGTTCCTATTTAAAAAAAAAGTCATTTTCCAATATACTGAGATCATCAGCCCACCAGACACATTAAATTATCTTTATTGACAGGAAAACAATTAAGAAAAAATGACCCACAAAGTAACCATGACTGACAGTGCATATCATATCCCCCACTTTTAGCCCTCCTCTCACAATGCATTTAGGATTAGCATAGTTCTGGAGAACTGAGATTTTTCATTGCTGTTAATGTAGGTTCAACTATCTTTTTTTTCTGAGGCAATTGGGATTAAATGACTTGCCCAGGGTCACACAGCTAGGAAGTGTTAAGTGAGTGAGGTCACATTTGAACTCAGGTCCTCCTGACTTTAGGGCTAGTGCTTGGCTCAACTACCTTTTAACATTGCTTTCTTTTACATTATTACATGGGATTACATTATTACAAATAGTTAGCATTTATATAACTTTTTAAGGCTTGATAAATATTTCACAAATACTATCTAATTTCATCCTCACCACAATCCTGGAATATATTATATTCATTTTATAGGTGAATAAGCTGAGACAAAAAGAACTTAAATGATTTGCTCCTGGATCACACTTCTGGTAAATGGCTCCAGAATGATTTGAACTTAGTTCTTTCTGATGCCAGATGCAGGCACTTTATCTTCTGCACCCACCAGCTGCCTCATTTGTAAATCCTTTTTCTTGATTCATACCACAGCTACCTCAAAAAACAATTTTAAAAATTCAGAGTATTTTGGTTTGCTATTAAGATTCATAATGTTTTAATAAATTAGTTCCATTGTTTTTGCACAATCTTTATCCACAATGGACAACACTTTGACAGGTAAAGGGGTGTAATGATAGAGATGTTAGGAAGATCTGCTCCCCAACTTATGAGCTGGATGAATGAGGATAGTAACTTAACCTTTCTAACCAATGATTGCCCATTCAAAATGGGAATTTTAATACCTACCTTACTTCACTTAGGACCTTGCTGCAAGGATCAGCTGTGACAGCTTATGTGGCAGGAATTTGAAAACCAAAGCACCATATCAATGTAATGAGGCTTTTTTTTCCCTATTTGGCTCAGCACGGCAGAGCAATGACCACTGAGGACGCATTTCTCAAGGTCTCCATTTGCCTCTGTCAGATTCAATAGAGCTAATATAATATATTTTGTTTGTCACTTGCAAATGGCTTTCATTTGTGAGCCTGTAAGAAAGGCACATTGAACAGTTTGCAGTCCTTGTTAATTACAAAGATGGTTGTCTTTTAACAGACCCAGTCTAGGACCGGAGGCAAGCCACTAACCCCCCACACTTCAGTTATAGAACAGAAATAATAGTACCTACAAGGGAAGCTTGGTGAATTAAGAAGTTAATGTTTATAAAGCGCTGAAACTCCTTGGGTAAGAGGCACTATATAAATGCAAATTAGTATTGTAATTAAGTAATGCTTGAATTGTATTGCTGTGTGAGCATTGCTAAGATATTAAGGTATGGCATTTTGTAAGCTAGGTGGATGAAGATTCTTGGCTTGGACTCATCTTCCAGATTTCCAATCTGGCTTCAGATCCTTACTAACTGTGTGACTCTGGGCAAGTCACTTAATTCTGTTTGCCTCAGTTTCTTCATCTATAAAAATGAACTGGAGAAGGAAGGGGCAAATTATTCCCCAAATGGGATCACCATGAAGAGTTGGACTCAGCTGAAAGGACTAAACAACACTGTTAAAATACACAATGGGAGAAAAATCAATTGCCTTAAAAGTGACAGTAAGTTATTTTTCACCAATAAATTTGTTTAATCTATATTTGGACTCTGATTTTCATAGAATTTTATGAGTTGGAAGCACCGACTCTCTCTCTGCTGTCATAAACACCATCATCTCTTTCTTGGACTATTGCCATAGCCTTTAATTGGGCTTCTTGCCTCCAATCTCTTTCTATTCACATCTATTCTCCACACAGCTACCAATGCGATTTTGCTAAAACATAGGTTTGACCTTGTCACTACCCTTCTCAAAAAACTCCAGGGGCTCCCTAGCTGCCCAGAATGTATCTACCTACATATACACAGAAGGAGGAAAGGGGGAGTGAAGGAAAGAGAAAGGAAGGAAGGAAGGGGGAAGAAAAAGAGACAGACAGCTAGAGACAGAAAGACAGAAGTAGAGACAGACGGAAAAGATAAACAAAGATGACAGAGAGATAGAAAGACAGAAACAGAGATTTTGTGAAAGTAAAAACAGTGATAGAAAACACAGTAACAGTTCCTGACACAAAGAAAGTACTTAATAAATACTTTGTTTTATGTATAGTGTATTCAATTTTCAGACAAATTTCAATTGGAACATTCTTCCTTCTTTGAGCCCAAATTTGCCCCCCCACCTCTTTTTTCACCTTCCAAATATTGCTTTTGTTTTGAAACATTCAGAGTAAATCAA
Source organism: Myrmecobius fasciatus (assembly GCA_023553655.1). Classification (NCBI taxonomy): domain Eukaryota; kingdom Metazoa; phylum Chordata; class Mammalia; order Dasyuromorphia; family Myrmecobiidae; genus Myrmecobius; species Myrmecobius fasciatus. The sequence goes on along the minus strand of JAJPUD010000449.1, from coordinate 157,298 downwards.
CTTCCTATTCCACATCCTTCAAATATTTGAAGATAAATGTCATTTCCATAAGTTTTTTTTCATCAGACAATATATTATTAATTTCTTTTAATTTCCCCTACAACTTAGTCCAGGAGCAAAACTGTCTAGGAAATACTTATAGATTCATAGAAAGTCTTGGCTTTTAATGAGCCATAATGAACCATGATGTTCAATATATGCATATGCATATATATACACACACACATATATGTATATAATTTTTTGCTTAAAAAGTTTTTTTTCCCATAATTGCCCAAAGTAATTCATTTTGGCCCTATTATTCTGTTTACCCTGTCACACTCCCTTTTAAAAAAAACTCCAGTGGCTCTTTTGCCTCCAGGATCAAATAAAAAAAATCTATTTGTCCTTTAAAACCCTTAAAGCCCTAAGTTTCCTACTTAGGTTTCCAATCTTGTTATGCCCTATTTTGCCTTGTAAACAGATTGTCCCCCCATTAGATTATGAGGTCCTTGAAAACGAAAACTATTTTTGTCTTTCTTTATAACAATTTTTGTCTTTCTTTGTATCCCTAGCACTAAATATTAGAATATAGTAGATTGCTATTGACTTGGTTTTACCTATTATTTTTGTTTCTATTCTTTGCAATCTAACTTCTGCTTACTAAAAATTTCCCAATGACCTCCTCCTAATTTCAAAATGAAGTGCCTCATTGGTTATATGGCTTGGCCCAATGACCAGATCTAGTAAGGAGAAAATAGTCACTATACCCAACTGGAGTGGAGCTGAGCTGAAGGCAAGGAAGCTAATGGTAGGAAGCATTTCCTAGCAGAGACCACAAGATTCAGTGAAGAAAGAGTTCAGTGGAGAGCAGAGAAGGCCAAGGGAGAATATGACATGGATAGTAACAGAGATGAGACACCCATTGGGGAAGCAGCAGAGACACAATTAAATGGCTAAATACATATCCAACAGAGAGTGGGGAACAGAGCCATTAAGAACAGTGTAATAATACCAGAAAATATTGATATTGGTACAGCAGAGATGTCAAACATGTCAATAAGCTAGAGTTAGATTAAAGTATAATTAGGGAACATTAAATGAAATAAATAAAAATACAATAAAGCATAGAAAATGTTAATCTGTGGTTTTCTAAGTCAATATGTGGCCTAAAGGGATCTCATGTATGGTTTAGTGGCCTCCATTTATATTTGAGTTTGACACTACTACCCTACAATATCTGAGATGTAAAGTGCTTTTTCACACACACACACACACACACACACACACACACACACACACACACACACACCAAACATGCCCTCTAAATGTGATTTTCCCTAAGCAGGATTCCTGTATGTGTCTACTTTTTCCAAAGATGGCATGTATATCTATGAATACATGCTCCAAGTTATTGAGTTTCATTGCTCCTTTTCTCAATATCCTGTTATAATAAATTAATTTTTTAAAGTTATTTTGATGTATTTGTTTTACATTGCAAATAGATACATATTACTGGTAGCATCCCTCTTTTAAAAACATGGCAGATATCTAGTTTTCTCTTCCTACTTCTTATCCCATTGGGAAAAGAAAAAAAAAACAAATTTCTTATAACAAATATCTATAATGAAAAACGAATCTCCACAGTGGCTATATGTTCTCTCTCTCTCTCTCTCTCTCTCTCTCTCTCTCTCTCTCTCTCTCTCTCTCTCTCTCTCTCTCTCTCTCTCACACACACACACACACACACACACACACACACAGATTATATTTCCCTTAACCATCCTCTCCACAATCTCATTTTTGTTTGAATATGTTCATTTTTTCCCTTGTGAGAACTTTGCACCAAAGAAGAGTTTTGGTTTTTGTTCAGTCATTTCAGTCATGAGTGGCCCCATTTTGGAATTTTCTTAGGAAAGATACTGGAGTGATTTGCCATTTCCTTTCTTGCTTATTTTACAGATGAGGAAACTGAGGCAGATAGGATTGAATGACTTGCCCAATTAGTTTCTGAGGCTTAATTTAAATTCATGAAGATGAGTTTTCCTGATATATGTGTAGTACATATACATATACCCATATAATATATTTACATATACATATAAACACATGAAAATATAAACAGATACATATGTGTATATATTTATGTTTTTTTTCTTCTGCACCCTAAATCTATTGCTTTTTCTGTCTGACACCTAAAAGCTGATTGCATGGAACTTGTGAACAATGGTTTTAACTGGATGTCAATGCAGAGAGTTGAACCTCAAGTAGCTTTTGTGGGGTTCCCACTTATAGGAAGAGGATGCCACAAGTGTAACATTATTTTTAAGCATAAGTATTTGTATATGTCATATTTCTTACCATATTGTGTGCATTCCATAAGGGCAGGACCTGTGTCTCAACCAAACTTTATATCTTCTCCAGCATCTATCACTAGGTTTTGTACACATGCACTTGGATTGTGTGTAACAGAAGATAGTTCGCTTAATCTAAAAATCAGTCTTTGTTTAGGGATTGGAAAAGCATCAACAGGTGCTCTATACACAAACCTTAGCCTTTTAAGGTATTGTCATCCCTCTTCCTCTCATGTGCCTTTCTCTATCTTATCGATGGTGAATTTGACCATCCTTTTCATTTACCTTTTTAGAGAGAAAAAGAAGAAAGGATATGAATAACAGAGTAGACAAGAGGGAGGGAATTCAGTGGGAAGAAAAGCAACTTTGAGGGGGGAGTTCTATAATATATTTTAACCTTAATAGTCAAATAAACTTTAATTTTCCAAAACAACATGATATTGTTGTTTTCTCTTTTTTCCATCCACTTCATTGACAACCTTTTGGATGTAGTGGTGGAGATGACTTCTCTACTTCTACTGAATTCCTGATCTTTCAAAGTAGGGGGAAAAGGGATTGCAACTGCAGCCATCACCCCATCAGCCACCTCCATCTGAGATTCTATACTCTGTAATCAGCTTTGCCCTTGAACTTCATTGCTCTGGGAAGCTGAAAAGTGTGGCTGTTTGCAGAGGAGTTTTAGCAACCTTTTTCAAACTGTGATACACTGAGCACCCTCAGGGCAAGAGTCATTCTCCTCCCAACCCTAGTAGAGTCAGACATCTGTTCATCCACACTCTGCCTCCCCCTCTTTACTCCCCACATATATCTTATACATACAAACATGTCAATCACCTTTTTTACTCTTCCTGCCAAGGTTATTATTCCCTCCTCCTCTCCCTACTCCCTTAGGTTTAAAAAAAAGAGGAAGAGGAATGACTCAGTTTAAAAATGCTGGCTGTTGTACCCTAGCGTGATCAAAGCAAAGTGCCAACATGCATTAGCTAGAAATGGAAAGCTGTGCTTTAATGTAACCACATCCACTGTTCCTAAAAGAAGGGGAAAATACAATCAGTGAGTGAGCTGGTGGGGGATGTAGAATGAGAAATGGGACAAGAGAAGATTTCATCTATTGACAGTGTGTCTACTTCCTGTGCCCTTCCTCAGCACCTTTGAAGGCAACTATTTTTACATAATATACTCTTTTCTATTGTTTCCATGTTTCAACAATTGTTTCTTGTTGTTTCTCTTGATTTGGAGTTGGGGAAGGTAATTAATAAGAAAGACCACATAGTGTACAAAGAAGATTCTTCCATAGCTTTCCAAGAGACAAGTTTGGTATTTTTTAAAAGCCTCATTAACTTTTCCAGGCCACCAGAGAGAATATTTACTGCATAAAAGCAAAAAATATATTTAACAGTCCCCCAGTGGACTGAAAGACTAAAATTGGCCCCACTTTTAGGCTTAATAGGTAATTCATTATTCTGTGTGACTTGAGTGAATGGTCTCCCATCAGTCTGTCAGCAAACAATATTAAGTGCTTATGATGTGCCAGGGACTGTGCTAAAAGGTGGGATACAATGAAATGTGAAACAAAGTTCTTGCCTTCAAAGAGCTCAAATTCTAGTGGGAGAGACAACATGTAAGTAATTAGGTATAGATAAGTTATATACACAATAGATCAAAGAGGGGGCTTTAAGAGGGGAAGGCATTAGCAGCCTGGAGGGCTGGGAACAGCTAAGGTCTTTTAGGTCTGCTAGGCCCATTGGATAGAATACCAGGCCTAGAGTCAGGAAATCTCATCTATCTGGTGTGAGCCATTGACTAGCTGTGTGACCTTGAGCAGCTCATTTAATCCTGTTTTCCTCAATTTCCACATCTGTAAAATGAACTTGAGATGACAATGGCAAACCACTCCAGTATCTTTGTCATGGAAACCCTAAATGAGGTCACGTGATTAAATAATAGGCCAATAAAGGTCTCTTGCAGAAGGTGGCAAATTAATTGAGTGGTGAAGGAAGCCAAAAAACTTAAGAAGGGAGAGATCTTGGATGAGAGACAGCTGGTAGGAAAGCACCAAGAGGGTTGTTACGTGGATAACTACATGTAGACCACTGAAACTAGATAGTCAAGTATGTGGAGAGGAGCAAAATATAAAAGGTTGAAAGGAAAGAGCAAGTTTTTGAAGCGTTTTAAATGCTAAGTCAACTAGCATTTATTAAGAACCTACTATGTGCTAGACACTGGGGTAAGACCTGGAGATCCACTGGAGTTTCATTAAATATAGAAGTGAGATGGTGAGGTCTGTGCTTTGACGTGATTCAGTAGTTGCTCTGTCATGACTAACTATTCGTGACCCCATTTAGGTCTTTCTTGGCAATGTTACTGAAATGGTTTGTAATTTCTTGCATTTTACAGATGAGGAAACTGAGGCAGTCAGAAATTAAATGACTTTCTCAGACTAGTAAATGCCTGAGGTCTGATTTGAACACTTTGTCCCCTGTGGTACCTAGTTGCCTCTGGCATTTAGGAAGATCAATTTGATGACTGACTAGATGATGCACTGGAATGAGAAGAAGCTTGAGACAGAGAGATTAATTATTGCAACAGTTCCATGCATTAGGCTCATTGCAGCACCAGAGGATAAGAGGAAACATATACCTGTTGTGGAGGTAAAAAACAATAGGACTTTACAGTTGATTGGATATGGGAGGTAAGAGTGAGGGTCAAAGATAGCATCTAGGCTATAAGTCTGAGAGATTGTAAGATGGTGGTACCCTTGACAGTAATAGGGAAGCTAGAAAGCAGGAAGAGTTTGGGGCTAAAGATAATGAATTCAATTTTGGACATGTTGAGTTTATGATGTTTGTAGGACATCCAATTTGAGATGTCCAATAAGCCAAGGGAGATATGAAATTGAAAGCTGTAAGAGATGATAAAACTGTACAAGTTGTTCTAATATATAATTAATAATTGAAATAATATGATATGATGAGATCCCCAATTGATTATTTGTTTAATATTTTTATTTTCCCCAGTTATATGTAAAACAATTTTTTACATTTGTTTTTAAATGAGATCACTAATTGAAAGAATACAAATGGATATGAGATGATATAGGACAGAGCACTGGGGGACACTCATAATTGGCAGGCATGACTTAGATGAAGATCTAGCAAAGGAAACAGAGAAGGAAGAATCAGATAGGCAGAAGGAGAACCAACAGAGAATAGTATCACTCAAACTTAGAGAGATGATGAAATCAAGATGAAGAAGGTGATTGATAGTTTCAAGTTTTAGTCAAGAGCTCAAGAAGGATGAAGATTGAGAAAAGATTATTAGATTTGGCAACTAAGAGATCTTTAGTAATTTTAGAGTTAGTGGTTGAGGGCTGATGAGATTAGAAGACAGACTTCTGAAGTATTAAGAAAATGAAAGAAAAGGAATTGAAGACACTCATGGTAGATGGAAGTGTCTGTTGTAAACTCAAAGAATTTAGCCACAAAAGGAAGAAGAGACATAGGAAGAAACCTAGTAAGAATGGATAAATCAAGTAAAAGCAGCTGAATGGAAGATAGTCTTGAATGGAGAAATATTTGAATTAGGTAAATCAGTGAGAAGACAATTGACCAAGATCAAAACAAAGCACCATGAGTCTGAATTAGATTTATGGCTATATAAGTGGAGAAAGAGGAGGTGTATATGAGAGGTGGTGTTGAGATAGAAACAACAAGATCTGACAATTGATTGGATATGTGGTGAGAGTAACTAGGAAGATGGTGCTGTCCTCAACAATAATAAGAACTTTTGGAAGGCAGGAGAGTTTTCTGTATTGAGTATGTTGAGATTGAGACGCCTAAGGGGCATTCAATATGTCTAAGAGATAGCTGGAAATGAATAACTGAAACTCAAGAGAAAAGACTGAGGCATTAGAGCTTGATATAGAGATATAGAATCATCTGCCTACATATGATATTATGAGATCACCAAGTGATAGTGATTAGAGACTTGGGACAGATTGTTAGGGGGACTTTCTGTGCCTAAAAAATTTCCTGCACTAGGGTACTTGTGTACCCTAGTGCCTGAACTTCCTTCATAGATTTATTCTCCTGGGCTAAGATATCAAGTCACATGTTTAAAATGCATAGTCACTACTTTTGTTTCTCCAGAAGAACTTTAAGATTCTCTTTAAAACTTTGTGCCTGCATCTTTCCCTTAAAACTTTTATAGTATTGGATATTATATGATGCTTGATGGTCAGAAATAATCTCATTAAACAAATTTTCTCAAGTAAGATATGAAGAAAGATATTTACTATTAGCAAATACATAGACTTTGAGGAAATATCTAGCAAGTAAGAATGTGTAAGAAACATGTAAGAAATAAATCTATCACAAATGATGCCTATTGTTTGAGAATATAACAACTGAAAGTAATCATTATGACACAGATATATATTCCTCTAAATAGGATAGTTATATTATCTGTCCTTGACCCAGATGGTCTGTCTTACAATCAGAGCTCATCTGTTTCTACTTTGTTATTTTACAAATGAAGAAACTGAGACTTAGTAAGTCTAAGTAATTACATTCAGTAAGTGACAGAGGCTGAATTTGGACAAAGAATCCAAAGACATTATTCTTTCCACCATACCATTCATCCAGGAACTTCAGCTCCTAACCCTTTAGAAATTTGAGAAATTTGTGTCTTGGTTCTTCTCTGCTCAAATGAGCACCTGTGTTAGTTTCTGCTCTGCTTATCAGGAAAAAAGAAATGAAGAGAACAAGACCTTAAAAGGCTTAGTTTGTATTCAGGCTCCTTCCATTTATTTGGTCTTGCTTCAGCACCTAGAGTGTCTACTCTTTCTCCTTAAAGGTTGGAGGCAACATTACATCTTTGTAATTCCCAGCTTTGTACCAGAGGATTTCCCCCCTTTCTTCTCCCCTACATTTCATTTATGGAATCAGATAGATTTGAAACAAAAGGATTTTTTTTGATAATAGCAAAAAGCTATTGGTTCAATCTTTTTACATACCTCATAAGGACCCCTTTTTTTAGATTGGAGCAGAGTAGGGAAGGAGTGAAGTATTCTCCTGCACTTTCCCCTCCCCCAAATAGCTAGAAGGTCACTTGATGTCAGATGGTGATTATGATATTGTCAAGGATGGCCAATCAATCAGGATCCTAACATTAGGCTCTTAGCAATCATTAACACCCTATTTTGAAATAATTTATCCTATTAGCAGAAAGACATTTAGACCCTGAGGGAATGAAACTTAGGATGATTGAATTTTGATGAAGGGAGAAGAGAGGGCAAGATTTGGAGACTGAATAATTATATATGGAGAATAGGCCTGACCAAGTGATGATGGAAGGAACTAAATATTACAGCAGAAGATTCTGGACAACAAAAATTAGAGGGGAATGGTATACAGAGTACACAGTAGCAGAAAGATCTGAGTTCAGATCCTATTTCTGATACTAAATTAAGAAACAACAATAAGAAGGATGGTGAGTTAGTTATTCAATCTCTCTTGAAACTTAATTGCATCATTTAAAAAGTGAAGTGGTTAATTTTATGGTAGCAAATGAAAATGAATAACTGTCATTTCTTAAACCAAAAAAAAAAAGAAAAAGAAAAGAAAAAAGGTGATTAGAGTTGATGGACTCAAGATCACTTGCTGTTCTAAAATCGATTAGGACCATCATTGAGAAGTGTGTGTGTGTGTGTGTGTGTGTGTGTGTGTGTGTGTGTGTGTCAGAGAAAGACAAAGACAGAGAGACAAATACAGAAACAGACAGAGACAGGGACGATGAGAGGGAGAGGGAGAGGCAGAAAAATTGAGATCTGAAATGGAGAAAGGTCTATCCAAAAATAAGATGTAAGAGCAGAAATAATATTTTTCTCTAGTATTAGCTTATTTAAAGGTATAATACTCTAGTATTAAGTGTTCTTCAATGATTCAGCAAAGAGCTAATAATGTCTTACTACATACCAAAATCCACAAATCCATACTATATACCAAATGATGCCAAGAAAGAAAAAAGAAAAACAATTCCTCCCCTAGAGGAGACAGCATGGACATGAATAGCTAGGTACAAAATATATTCAGACTTAATTAAAGGTAATCTTAGAGAAAAAGGTAGGAGCAACTGGAGGAGTCCATTGGAACAGTATCTGTTCCAGTACATAATCTGCATAGTGCTTTAATAAACAGCAAAAGTATTACACAAAACACTAAGAACTGGTGTCTTAAGGTTAAAAGTACTGTAACTTAGCCTTTTTGTTGGTGTTGTTTAAGAATTCCATTCTGGTTTCAGTCTGCTGGTTATCCTGCCATCCATCATTTAGCAGAGCGTGTTTTTAATAGTTTCTCATTTATCCAACAGGGTGGACTAAGTGCTCAAGCTTTTGTTCGAGTGGAGCTGAAGGATGTGAATGATAATCAACCTGTTTTTAACCCGGCCTCCTACGTGACAAGCATCAGTGGTCACACACAGCCAGGCACGGAGATTCTCAATGTCGTCGCTACTGACAGGGATGCTGGAATATATGGCGTGGTGGCCTATGAGCTCATTCCAGGAGACTTCTCCTCTCTCTTCACAGTTGACTCTGCTACAGGTATGTGAGAAGTTCAGGTAGGGCTAGAATCAGTCCTAGAACAGTTTTCTTCATGGCTTCTGTGTAACCATGAGAGTGCAAGAACCAGAAAATTAGATTAGGTTGTTCAGAAAAGAACGAACTATTTCCTACAGCAAGTGATATCTTGATATAAAGAATTGGATGGCATGTAATTAATGCTCAGGAAAGATGAGCAAAAAAGCTATTTTGCCAGTAGATAACCTCTAAATGAAGTATGTCACTATTACTTTTTCCAATCTGCAGTGTATTAAAATTCCCTGTCTCAGAAGGTTGTCTTGCTTATTAAACTGCTTACTTATTATTAACATTCTATACTTGGAAGCAACCATTTCAGGTATTAATAAATAAGATTAGAAAAAAACAGCAGGCCAGCCTCAGAATTGGATCCTAACTAGCCATGACTGTCTCACTTTGTCTTTCTGAATTTCATTTTCCTCATCTGTAAAAATAATGCAATATAAATTATATGATTTCTAAAGCTTTTTTCACATAAAAAAATCTGTTATTCTAAAGGACACCATGTACAAGATAACTTTTATTCTAAAGGAATATATTATTCTAAAAAATGAACGGTTTCTGTAAAGCATCTCCTTTTTCTGTTTATTAGTGGGAAGGTTTTTAAATACTTTAGAAAACAGCAAAGTATTGAAACTCTAAGTAACTACTTTAGCAACCACTGACATGATTAGGTATTAATTGACTCAGGGAAAAGCTTCTCTAGTTGAACATAGAATCTCTGTGGGAGATTCATGAAATGAGCTGGCATAGAGAAGCAGAATGTGCAAATGTGAAAAAAAATGTCAGAGGGGAATGCTGTGTTAGTTGACTTTGCTTAAATTTTCTGTTACAAGAAAGGGCTTAGCAGATAGTAGGGGGGTGAAGTTAAAAAAAAAAACTCAAGGGGAAATGATTATGGAGTGAAAACAAAAGACAATAATAAATTAATAGAAGAGAAAAGAAGTAAAGGACATGCACATGAATTGTATTAATGATTAAAATGTGAATCAATTGTATTCTACACTTGGGTAGAAGGATGGCATGGGAAATGAAAAGAAGGGGGTGGGAGAAATGAAGAAGCATTTTTATAGCATCTACTCAAATCCAGGTTCCGTGCTATGTACTATGTCCATGCTATTATCTCATTTGAATCTCATAGCAAACCTATAAGGTAGGTATTGTTATTATCCTCATCTTTCAGGAAACTGAGGCAGAGAGTGATTTGCCAAGCTTACACAGCTGGTAAGTGTCTAAGATCATATTTAAATTCAGATCTTTCTGATTCCAGGCCTCAGGACTTTATCCATTGTGCCATTGAGTTGCCTTGACAGAGAAACAGAGGCAGAAGACCCAGGTTTAATTATTAAAATTCCTCCTCCTCCTCCTCCATTCCTCCTCCATTAATTTCCTGTGTAACAAGAGTCACTTAACTTCCCTGGTTCTCTCTGTTTCCTGACCTATAAATGAGGGAGTTCTGCTAGAGCTTTCGGTGTCCCTTCCAACCTTAACTCTGTGATCCTCTGAAAAATCAATGAAAAACTATTCCCCTACCCCATTCCCGGGCAACTCCTTGTTTCTGTACCTCAGTTTCTTAGATGGCCTCTAAAGTCTTGAACAATGATAAACCAGAGTATCAAGGTATCCGGTATTAAGACATGCTTAGAAGGAAGAAAAGATTTAATAAAAAGAAACTAAATTTGCCTTTTCTGTCAACTCCTTTTGAATGTTTGACCTTTACAAAGGGTGGGGATGTGTGCTTTTAATGACTAGGAATTATGGAATCCCATGATTCTTGAACTATTGCTTTGCTAAAAACATCTGTTTGGGATTCATGTCTCAAGATGCAGCTGTTGGCTTGCACATGGCAGCATTCTATTACCACAGAGGGCAAATAGCTAAGAATACTGTGTTCATTTTATATTAGCAGGACTGAGGCAGGTAAACTGATCACGTCTCAAATCTGTTCAACCTTCCTGCTTGTCATCCATACCCATCTTCCCAGAAAGTCCCCAGGGAATGAGATTAACTCACTTTAAAAAAAAATCTATGTAGTTTACTTCATGTGTTTTAGCAATCTTAGTGTCTTGCATGGGACTGTCCAGGGGATTAGATGTTTACCCTGGCAATCATCTGAAGGCAAATCTTTCCTTGCTCAAAAACAATGCCAATGATGTAGCTCCTGAAACATTCCAAAGAACAGAAGAAATTAATCTTTTTAGGAAGTCAGACTACTTATCTTGGCTTTTTCTTAATTTATTTTAACCGTGGACCTTAACTCCCTGTTAAATCAGCCCCTCTGGGCCATGGTAGTTGCCAAAAAAATATAGGTCAATCAATAATCAGGGAACACAATCTCTAAAAGCATTTAACAGAAGGTTTCTAAACAACATCAGAGATGCTTTTCTCAGCTCCCCCTGTTGGACATTGGAGATGAATGGGATACATTCTATTCTTATAGAAAGTGTCCTGGGTTGGTATGATAGTCCATGGTTAGCCACGTTTCCCCTTTTGGCATTTGGTATGAGGTAAATGCCTTGGCTTAATTACTGGGGACACTTGGTGTGGTCATTATCTCATGGAAGTATCATAGTCTTTTTATAAAGCAAGAACCAAATTCATAATGGAAGTAGCCTGAGGTCATTGTTGCTGGCATTTTTTGATGTGGGAGCATTTATGTTGAAGACACTATTCCCAACCTTATAACACTTGGAATCTGCTTATACTTAATCAGGGCTCATGAGTAATTCATGAAGTCTGGTAATACTTTAATATAACCTTTAGTTACAGAATATCAAACAACATCATGAATAGTTATTGATTTTTTTTTTGGTAGAAAAGAGAATCTAGTACACAGGCAGTTCCCCAAGTTTGGACTAGTTGTATGCTAAAGGTTTGTTTGTAAATTGATTGTTTGAAGATATGAACACAACGAAGACACAATTTGTTAGAATGGAAAGAAAGTCAGTCAATAAACACTCTTGAGTTCTTGCTCTGTTCCAGGCACTTTGTTGAGACTGAACCAAGAGTCTGACTTAAAGTCCTTGCATTGACCACTTCCTGGGCTATGTGATCATCCAAAAGTTGCCTAGCTGCTCTTAAAGTCTTAGATTGATTTATTTAGCATTTGAAAAAAAAAATGAGAAAGAGCTATGGAAGAGTGAATAATGGTCCAGTTTGAGTCAGAAGATCTGGAGTCAAGTTTTGTCTCTGATAGGGACTGACTGCATAACTCTGGTTAAGTCACTTTTTGATATAGGAAGCTTTGTAATACAAAGTTCCAGAATATCTACCATTGATCTCTTTGGTCTATTAAAACTGTTCTCTCTCTCTCTCTCTCTCTCTCTCTCTCTCTCTCTCTCTCTCTCTTTCTGTCTCTCTCTTCCTCTCTTCCTCTCTCTCTTTCTCTCTCTCATTCTCTCTTTCCTCCCCCCTTTTTGTCTTTGTTACTCTTTCTTTCTATGTGTCTCTGTCTCTCAATGTGTGTGTGTGTATATATATCTGTCTCTATCTCTCTTTGTGTGTATCTCTTTTTGTCTGCTCTCTCTGTCTCTGTGTCTTATCTGTCTGTCTTTACACACACACACACACACAAATATGTCTATGTGTAGAGAGAGCTGTCTGTGATAATAAAAAGTTATATATATATGCATGTATGTACACATATATGTATGTATCATATATAATTCACACACATATTTACAAATATATGTAAATATATATATTATAAAACCAGCAGTATTGCTTTATTTATATTTCCCACATAGAAAATGGAGCTTTTATTTACAAAATTCAAATAGCAAAAATATGATTATGTATGCAATAGTATGATAGAAACCCCAAATTAGGAAATAAATGACAATAACATTTCACAAGTTCTACACCAGTGATTTACCCTTGGGCTGCACTTATAAGGTCAAAACCACCTGACAGTAGCTTCCCCATTTCCCGTTTTGTCTCTCAAAATTTCTGAGCTGCCAATGTTCTGAGCATATGAGTTAGGTGACAGAATATGTGAATTTCTCACTGAAGAAATTACCTCAAGATCCACAATCCAATACTTAAATTACTCTCTTTCCTACTTCCATCTCCCCTTTTTCTGAATTTACTCTTTCTTTGGTATCACCATTCAATTAGTCTTACTTGATTGTAACTTTGCACTATCTTGGGCTCATCTCTCCCTTGCTCCCCATATGTTATCAGTTACAAAGCTTCCAGAATATTTGGGGGGAGTATTGTTTCTTTTTTAGTCCTAATACCATCATCCTAGCACAGGCTTTCATTATTTTCTCCCTAGATTATTGAAATAGGCACATAATACATCTTCCTCCCTCTGCTCCTTTCCTCTCCAATCTGTCCTTTGTTTTGATTCCAGACTAATATTCCTTATGTATAGATCTGATCATAGCAGTCATCTACTTAAAGATCTTGACATTTTTCTCTGGCTCCTCAAATATAGTTCAGATTTTTTTTGACTTGGTATTCAAGTTCCTTTACAGCATAGTGCCTGCCACTTCCTCTCATCCTATTTTCCATGTACTCTCTATTTATACCCTCTCTCCATGTACTGTACTCTATGCTCTAGTCAAGTTATGCTGCTTCCTGGCCCTTCTATATATTGCGCTCTTGCCTCCTTTTATGCTTTTGCTTACACAGCTGTTATCTAGAAGGTCTTCCCACTGTGTTTTTGTCTTATGAATTCCTATCCCATATTTAAAACCAAACTCAAATTCTGGCTTTACTGGGGAGCTTTTGGTAACCAACTCTGTCCCTCACCTTAAAGCTTCCTGAAGACATTGTTTTTGCCTCCTTAATGCATATATATGTATAACATTTTGGGTTACAGTTACTTGTATATATTTCATATTCTCTTTCTATATTTTAAGTCTCATGAGAGCAAGGGCTACATTTTATTCAGACTTTATATTTTCCTTAGCAACTAGAACAGTGATTCTTTTCATAGAAGGAGCTTAATGCTTAAGCAAATGTTTATTGAGGTTTTTGTTATTGTGTAGGCAACTTCCAAGAGCCTCATGAATTGTAGAAATACTGAAGGTGTAGAATTTTTGGCTGTGTGGTCCTGACCAAGTCACTTTGTTTCCCTCAAGCCTCAGCATTTCCTCTTGTATAAAATTAGAATTTGACTCAATAACCTATAAGGTCCTTTGCAGTTCTAGATGTATAATCAGGTACTTCTAAATAAGATATAAAGATTTTAATTTTTTAAACTCTATGTAAATTCTGAGCAAATGGCATCAGTGGTTTTGCCCTAGAGTCTGTGTTCTAGATGGGGTGAGGAAGAAGAAGGCTAGTAAAACAATATCAGCACCTAGGAGAGGGGTAGTTTTCTGAAAGAGTGGAGATAGTAGAATAGCTATGGGAATAAAGAGTGGAAAGGAGAAATCTTGTCCCAACTTCCTGTTTTCCTCTTGTCCATTTTGATTGTATTTTTCCTTGACTTGCTTCCATCATAAAATGATCATAAGAGGGCTAAAAAGGGTGAATAGAAATTGGAATAGAAATAGGGATAAGTCACAGTGATAAGGCTGCCATTTTCACTTAGATAGGTTTCCCCTTTTTTTTTTTTCAGCAATTGCTTCTTATACTATAGTTACTTTCCTTTTGCTTCAGTGAGAAACAGACACTGGAAAAACAACTCAAGAAACCCAGACTGCAGGCACTGTTCAGTCATGAAGAAAGGTTCTCTAGCTTTTTTCTTTCTTTCTTTCAACATAGTCATCTCTATAGCCACAATATAAAGGCCAAGAAGGGAACATCAATTCAGAAACCTATGTCCTTTCCACTTTTAGCTATTGTTATTAGGCAATTTCAGAAAAGAAGATAGGCTGCTTTCCTGTGAGGTACATTATTCCTATAGTTCAAATGATCTGCTTCCCTGATTGTAGTGACAAAAAGTAGTTTATGAGAGATGTGTTGAGACTAAAAAAACTTTTCTTCTATTATTCCCTTTCTTTTCCCTTTCTAGTGGCCTCATCTCACAACTTTGAGATCCTACTCCTGGACAGAGTGGGGTGGGAGGACCTGCTGCCCAAAGATAGGGAAGAAGTGTCCAGTGGTAGCAGATTAGGAAAAGGAAGAAGGGAGTGAAATTTTCAGTGGCATTAAAGAGTCTCAGTCTTGCTCAGCAGGGATGAATATTCATATGGAAAGAAGGTATCATAGGATGGTATCTGCCTGTTTCATTAAACATCTGACATTAGTAAAAGTTTATCACTATGAAGAGATACATCTGCATCAAGAGACAGGACTGTGGGGAATGAATGTGGATCACAACATAGCATTTTCACTCTTTTTGTTGTTGTTTGCTTGCTTTTTTTCTTTCTCATTTTTTTTCTTTTTGATCTGATTTTTCTTGTGCAGCATAATTGTGGAAATATGTATAGAAAAATTGCATATGTTTAACATATATTGGTTTACTTGCCCTCTGGGAAGAGATGGGGGGAGGGAAGGAAAAAAATTTGGAACATAAGGTTTTGCAAGGGTGAGTGTTGAAAATTATCTATGCATATGTTTGGAAAATAAAAAGCTTTAGTAATAAAAAATAAACTGGAAAAAAGTTTATCACTATAATTATTACAATAAGCAGTTTGATTGTTTCTTTAGAAGATAAATCAGAATACTCAGTTGATGATATTTAGGAACAGAGCATCTGGTTTGTGGTTTATATTATCCCTTTCCTTCTCTCAGCAATGATTATTTTTGGCCATATTGTAGTTGTGGAAGGTGGGAAGGGGAAGATGAAGCTCAAATCAGGATATTTTGCAGCATTAGTAAAGGATTTAGTAGAAGAACAGATAAAGACATTGGAGAGAATGGGGTTTCTCAGTTATCTATGAGTTTCTTGTACTCAAGAGTTTTTTCTTTTGTTACCATGAGTAATTAAGAAATGAATATATTTCTGTGCTTATTTTAAAGATAATTAAAGCTAGACACATACAGAATGCTTAGACAATTTGTTTCATATTATTGGAAAGTTCTATTGGGGTCTCTTTTTTTTCCATGCCATATACACTTCCTGATACACTAAATCCTTTCTTATAACAAAGAAAAATAATTAAATAAAGTCAACCTACACTGTGACCTTATCTAGCAGTATATGCCTCATTTAGTACCTATATTCTTAACCAGGTAGTGGGTTTCCCTATGTCTTTAGAAATTAATATTAGTAAGGACATGGGTTTCTGGGTAGGTGTTCCCTGTTGGGCTTTATATTGTGGCTATAAAGCTGCTTATGCTAGAAGAAGAGAAAGGAAAAAAGCTAGGGAAGACCTCTCTTTATGGCTGAGCAGTGTCAGGAATCCGGGTTATTTGAGTAATTTTACCTTTGTGTCTGTGTTTCCCTGAAACAAAGGGAAGGTAGCTACAATATGAGAAGCAATTGCTAAGAGAAAGGGGGAACCTATCCAAGTGAAAATGGTAGCCTTACCACTGTGCCTTATCCCTATTTCTATCCCAATCTCCATTCATTCTTTCTTTTTTGTTTGTTTGTTTTAATTAGCTTTTGCAAAAGGATATGTACTAAACATTTTTTAACAAGTCCTATATTACAGCAACATCTTACATTGCAACATACTCTCCCCTCTTGGACCCTAGGGGATAGTGGGTTCAAACTTAAAGTGGTAACTAAAAGAACAAAAAACAAAAGCAAAGAATCTTCTTCCTAATCCTGAGGAAATGACTTCTCAGTTTAGGAGATTTTGTCTTTTTTTCCTCTGGAATCTTCATCAAGTTCATTTCTGGGTGAAGCATAGTTGATAGATGAGTTGCTTCTTCGCTTATCAGGGCTGACTTCTTAATTTAACTAGCAGCTGCTCTCACTGATTTTGGGAGAACAGTTGTATTCAGCTCTGACACTCCTCTTTAGTACTTCTTGCCTTAGGACCCCTTCTCTCCTTTTGACTAGAGAAGGTAGAGTGTAGGTATTAGAAAGTTTCTCCCAAGTGCTCCCTTTGTGGAGGGTGCGCAGTACAGTCAGCTCATCATTTCCTACCTGGCTGCAGACCCTTCCTCTGCCCTCTGCCATTTAAATTTCTTATTATGTGTTGCTTTCCTTATAAGATTGCAAACTTCTCAGGATCAGTCATTGTCTTTTTTCTTTCTTTGTCTTTCTGGTTTTTAGCACTATACCTGGCACACATAAGTGCATGATAAATATTCATTGATTGAATAACTCATTGAATTGTTAATAAGACCTTGAATGGCTATGATAGATTTTCTGGTCTAGATGGTGATTTGGGTATTTCCATTAGGGCTTATGCATTCAGTCAAGCTTAGAAAGGTTAAATACAACAAAGGTAGAAAAAACACAGAAATGCCACCAAGTGTTCATGGACATATGGCAGCCTGGTGGGGAAAGGGTCCTTCATCTGATAACTCACAACAGTTCCTGCCTCTCACAACCAGGGAAAAGTGAGCCATTGCCTTTTATTATAATTCATCTACCTGTTAGAATTGTTTTCATTTACATTAAAATAGTTTTATGATAAAGGATTTAGATTTGGAAAGGACATTAGAAGTTTTCTACTATAACTTTTTCACTGACAAATGAAGAAACTGAGGCTGCAAGGTTACCTTACTTGCCCCAAATCATACAGGCAAATGACAGAGCCAGAATTTAAGCTTAGACCCTGTACATTCAAAATCAGAAACTTTAGATTAAAATTTATAGTATTATTTTAATATTTCATAACTTGTAAAACTGGGAGTAGCTCCCTAATTTAATAACTGGTTCATTATCTCAATGGAAACCATTCTTCAAGATGATTTAAGTTAATTGATTCATATACTGTTACCAATCAGGGCTTTTCTATTCTTTTTTTTACAGGGTATTTTTTTTCCCTTCTGTTAATAGTGATTGGTGGTCTAATTGATTAGACATATTAAGCTATAGCTCTTTGAGATGAGTAGAATCTAAAGAAAAATTGAAGCTTCCATCATTACTATCAATTTTCCCCCTTATCTAATCAACAAGCATTTATTAAATGCCTATCAAGTGATAGGTACTGTTAGGCTAAAGATAGAGTGAATCAATTTTGATCCTGAAGGGCCTTACATTCTACGGGGGAGAAAACAAGCAGATCTATAAAATATAAAGGAAACAGGAAGTGGACATATGATTTAACTTCCCACTGAGGAAACTCCCAGCACCAGTGAAACTTATGGTTTAAAAACTTAGGGTCTTGCACTAATACATTGTTGGTGGAGTTGTAAACAGATCCAGACATTCTGGAGAGCAATTTGGAACTATGTTCAAAAAGTTATCAAACTGTGCATACCCTTTGACCCAGCAGTTTTTCTATTGGGTCTATATCCCAAAGAGATCTTAAAGGAAGGAAAGGGACCCACATGTTCAAGAATGTTTGTGGCAGCCCTTTTCATAGTGGCAAGAAACTGGAAACTGAGTGGTTGGCCATCAGTTGGAGAATGGCTGAATAAATTATGGTATATGAATGTCATGGAATATTATGTTCTGTAAGAAATGATCAGGAGGATGATTTTCGAGAGATCTGGAGAGACTTACATGAACTGTTGCTAAGAGAAATGAGCAGACCCATGAGATCATTGTACACAACAACATCAATATTGTACAATGATCAATTCTGATGAGCGTGACTCTTTTCACCAATGAGATCATTGATGCTAGTTCCAATGATCTTGTGAGAAGAGAGCTATCCATACCCAGAGAAAGGACTGTAGAATTGAATATGGATCATAACATAACATTCTCACCCTTTTTGTTGTTGTTCGTTTGCATTTTGTTTTCTTATTCATTTTGTTTCTTTTATGATCTGATTTCTCTTGTGCAGCAAGAGAATTCTATCAATATGTTTATACATATTGGATTTAACATATTTTAACATGTTTAACATATTGAATTGCTTGCCTTCTAGGGGAGGGGTTGGAGGGAAAGAGGAGAAAATCTGAAACACAAGGCTATGCAAGGGTAAATGTCGTCAAATTATCCATGCATATGTTTTGAAAATAAAAAGCTTTAAGAAAAATAAAATATTCTGCTTAAAAAAATACAACTTAGGGTCTTGGAAAGTAACCTACAATATAAAGGTCTCACTCCAGAGTATTGATAGAACAGATTAAAATATAAGTGGAAAATGTTTAACAAACTAAAAAAAAAAACGATACAATAATGATGCTAATTTGTGATTTTATAAAGCTATGAGAAGCCTGCAGGGATCGGTTTCTCTTTGAGTTTGACACCACTGGAAAAACAATGAAAGGCTCGACTTGAATTCATGTCATATAGCCAGCATGGGTTAGAAGGGAGGTCTTTTTGCCTTCAAGGCCAGTTCTCTCTCTACCATACTTTCACAGGGGGAGTTGTTGCTAAAGTCACTGGGCTTAGGGTCAGAAAGACTTTGGTTGGAATTCTGTTTCAGATACTTAGTAGGTATAAGAACCTAAGCAAGTCATTTAACTTTTCTCAGTATCAGTTTTCTCATCTGTAAAATGGGGATAATGAAAGCAACTACCTCACAGAGTTTTTGTGGGACTCAAATATATTTTGGTAAATATTAAATTAATATAGAATGTTAACTATAAAGAAAATAGATATAAGATAATTGGGTAGATATACACTAGTGGGGAGGGCATCAGGAAAAGCTTCATTCTCCTTGGAATATCTGGGGAGGTATTAACCACTTTTGTTAACAGTAATGTGATTTTTTTCTTTCTGTTCTCTGTGTGTGGCATAAGGGGAGACACTTGAGACCAAGTTCTCATAAGACACAAAGGCTCCAGGCATCACTTCTGGATTCTAATGAAGTAGATTTGCGTGTGGGGAAAAATTCTGGACTTTGCTCTCACTCTCCAGATCCATCACCTTGGCAGATGGCCATATGGTCTGAATTTAGATGGAATACCATAATTCCTTCCTCTGCCATTCTCCACTAGTAGCATAGAATGCCAGCTGCATAAACCAGAAACACATGTACCACTCTCCTTCTCAGGACTGAAATCACTCTCATGGAACAATGCTCTGGAAATTTATGGAGAGTAGTCCCATGAAATTTTTCTGTCCCTGATAATTATCCCAAACCTTCAAGATCCTGGGAGGTAAGTGACAATAAGGACTAAGGACATAGTATATAAGTGTCCTTTTCTGCCTCCCATTTTTGAGGGAACATGGCCTAGTGGAGAAATGATTGGAGTTAGAGCCAGAACATACCTAGCTTGGAATCTTGGTTCTGTCTCTTACTAGTTACATATTCCCAGGCAAGTCACAATCTCTCTGAACCTCTATAAAAATAAAAATGATAATCTATGTATCTCATAAGGTTGTTGTGAAGAATTGCTCTATAAATCTGAGGAGCTTTAATTTGCCCCTTGCTGTAGAGTCCCTCAAAGTCCATGATACCTTTCTGGTCCCTAGATCAGGAGAAGAAGCACTCATCCCTGGATATGTGCAGAGAATGGGGTTGGGGTTCACAGAGGGGAGCTCTTCACTGATTCTTCCACAAAGATATCTTGGACATCTTGAGCTAGGAAACCATGCCAAAAAATTTTCTGCTATATACATACATACATATGTCTCTCTCTGTCTCTCTGTCTCTCTCTCTGTGTCTCTCTCTCTGTCTCTCTCTCTCTCTCTCTCTATATATATATATATATAATGTATATCAACATGTATGCGTGTGCAGACATTTGTATGCACCTGGAATCATGTGCATATACATGTTTGCATTGAAGGGATTCTACTTCTGATCCTTGGACTGTTGGACTACAGGAACTCTTACATAGAAGTCGGCAGGTGGAAGGGGGAACAGATAGATCTCAGACACTAAGAATTTTTAAATCATCACTCAATGCAATATAGTAAGCATTTACTAAGTGCCTGTGGTGTGTTGGGGACTCTGATATATTCTGGAGCTATAAGGGCCAAAGTCAAACAGGCTTTCATTCTTTTGGAGAAAACATGTAACACAGCTAAGTAAATATAAAATATAGGCAACATTTTCTCCCAGGTTACTCCATAGTTCTCTCACGGAGTCCTGTATTTATTTATTTTAGTGCTCTTTGATGCAAGCTAATATTTCCAATGGAGCTGGCAAACCCAATTCTCTGAAGGCTAGAGATCTTTTGCCCCAGCTTGTTTGTACTATGACCAAGACTCAATCAATTGGCTCCTTGAAGAAAAAAAAATAAGAGTTCTTTGACTCATTGTGTGCATGTTCAGAGGAAGCCTGAGACAGAGGAAGCTAGAGGGGGCGGAGCTCTGGGGTGGCTGCTTTTCTCTGGTGGGTTTATTTTCCAATTTCTGTTTCTGGTTTTCTAAGTTTGTTGTTGGTTCCAAGAAAATTGTTGGAAAATGTGTTTAGGCACCAGGAGAGGGAGATGTTGAATTGGGCCTTCATTTTTCTTTTTCCTCAGTTAGTTGGGTTCCTTTGATGTGGGCACAAGGCAAACCACATTATTTAGAGTTTTAAAAAGAGGAAACATGAGAGGCATATTTATTATTAGCTCTATTTTTTAAAGTACTACTAATACCATTATGGGCTAGATGTCAGTTTAAACTCTCCATTGTTTGTAACATTTTCTTTAGTAGTTTCAAAAGAACCATTCTTTAGCTTTTGAGATTGTCCTGTTCAATTTGACAAAGCTTGCTTGACTATTAGAGCCTTTATTTGCTTCCAATACAGACCATTTTAAGGGGACAACCTCACCACAAGTTTTGACATTTGGGTCTGATTGTCATCCCACCATCCTCAGCTCCTTCATAAAAGACTCTTTTGCCTTTCTTCTTTTTCTAGCTACAGCATCTGTGATAGCAGAAAACATCCCTAGAGGAGCTAGCCAGTGCAGAGGAACAAAGAGAGAGTTCATATTGGCAGCCCTACTGTCTGTTCTGTGTTTATTCACATTATAATGAATACCACATCTCAAATTAGAGGTGTAGCATATTTATAGACACAGAATGATAGGTAATTAAAACACAGAAGATGCATACTTCTAACAGCATGACACAGACAGGCAGAAGTAATGTTTAAAAGCTTGGTAGCAGCTTTTTAATCATTTTTTTTAGTAATGGGAAGGATGATATGGTTTCATTTAAGAAAATCTATGATATAGAATATATTATTGCTTCATTTTTAAAATAGATTTAATCATAATGATGGTTTAATGCCCTACTTTGACACTGGGAACGGGTCCTGCCCAATGATGTTCATAGCTTTTACCATTTTAGTCTATATTTAGAAAGTTCTGCTGTTGAATAAATTAAGACATGCCTTTTCCTGCAAGTCAGAGACTACAAATTGAAAAATAAAAACTAAGCTGTTTAATTGTATCATACTTATTGTATAAGTCAACCATGTGTTATAGAAGGTATAAATGGTCCTTTCAGTATACCTTTGGGATAAGTAAATGTAAATTTCATAAAAATACTGGTTGTACCATATTATTATGTCTCATATAAGATCTAAGGATCTTTATTCCAACTTTTTTTGTTCCTTTTCAGGGTTCTAGGGGTAGCCTTGGGGGAGTTAAGGATTATTTTCTCTAATTCCATTGGCTTGTTTCCATGGTGTGCTTTTATAGCCTTAAGTTTAAATAGGCTTTAAGGAAGGAGTATTTGCTAAAGTAAAATTATAAATACACTTGGTATAAAACAACCCTTCCCCATTGTCCAAAAATCTGATCCATTGTCTCACCAGTCAATTTGGAGTCCAGATAAAGTAGCTCCTAGTTGCTAAAAGTCATTTCATGGCATACTCAAAAAATTTCCCTTAAACATTGTGATTCTGGGCTCATCTATCCTTGGCTTTTGATGTAGACACTGCCATTAACTGATCTGAAGATGTGACTTACATATATATATATATATGTCATATATATATATGTAAGCATATATATATATATACATATATATATATATATGGGAGGAGCCATGAAGTCTAAAATCTACTGGCTGTACCATTTGAAGCTTACAAAGGCCTCCTTTTTGGTGGGAGAAAAGGAATGAGGAGACTTAGCTCTGGCCTTTCCTTCTGCCCTAAGTAGTTCCTTCTCACTCTGTTGAGCTGAATGTCATGCTTTCTCCAACCTTTTGATAATTGGTTCTTTCACTTGTAAATTATAGATGACATTTGGGACTTGACCAAGTTTCCCTGGCCTATCTCAATATGATTTTTGCTCAATGTTACTACAGTCTGATGGACGTTTTTATTTTTTTTTTATTTTTACATTTAGCCGAAGGTCTAAGAATGAGAATGATTGATTGGGCATCATATCACTTTAAGTCAAGTAGACCTGAGAAAATTCCCATCCCTATATTATATTAACATGAAAGATATAGCATGATGTAATAAATGATAAAGGGGTAACTTTTGGGATCAAAGAAATATGGGTTCATATCCTGTCATAGTCAAATTCTTTGATCTACCTGATTCTTTCAGGATACTGACTTATGAGTTATGGAGAGGTTCTGAAAAGACTGTAATGTCTATAGAGAAGTACAAAGAATTTTCACATTGATGGCAATCACAGATCTCTCCATGACTCATCAAGATATTAAGTTAATATGGCAGCTTTGCACTTTTCAAAACCTTTTAACTTATGTATGTATGTATGAGAGCCTTCATTATTACTTCCAGTTGATGGGTAGAAAACTGAAGTACAGAGATTTACTCATTTGCCCCAAGTCAAAAATCTAGTTGGAAGCAGAATTAAGATTTGTGTTTTTGTCTATTGTTGGCTTCGTTTTACCATAGAATTTCAGTTAGTAACAGGTTGACTTTGTACTAACAAACAGAATGGAAAAAATTCTCCAGAATGTCTCTTACGCAAATCTATCCTCATGAACAAATTCTCTTTGCATAATTTACAAATTGAATAATTAGTGTTTTTCAAATAATTTTCAAAATCATTTCCCAAAGAATTAACCAACTTCATTAATATATAGTGAACACTGGATTTTAGCGAGGTGGTAATACAGAAAACCATCTTCCTGAGTTTCTCTGTAGTTCATTAATCATTGGCTCCCATATACGTTCTGTCTGTGCTTAGCAGGGTATAGTCAAAAAAGAGCCAGATTTGGAGCCAATAGAGACCTAGATTTGAATCATATCTTTGTTAACTATCTGAATCTCAATTTGCTCAATTTAAATTAAGGCTGATCATAATATCCACAGGGTTGTTAGAAAGAATAAATGATATCCTGTATTTGGGGTGCTGTACATACCCTAAAATGTCATGTTGGTTATTATTAGTATAATAATGTAGGTAACACATTGATTTCCATTTAGAGAAGGTAATTAGGTACTATAATAATACTGAGGTAATAATAGCTTTCCTGAGAAAGGAAAGCATGGAACTTTAAAAAAATTATAAATGTAATTTTATCATAAACTTAATGATTAATCAGTTAAATAATCAGCAAACATTATTAAGCATTTATTTTGGGCCAGGTAATATGCTAAGTTCTGGGAATTCAAAGAAAAGCAAACACATGATTTCTGCCTTCAAGGAGGTTACATTCTAATGGGGGAGATTGCATGTAAATTAATAGATACATACATGATATATGGCAAGTAACCTTAAAAGGGAAGGCTCTAGCCGCTTGGGCTACTTGGGCGGGAAGCAGGAAAAAGATCTAGGCAGAAAAAGCATTTAAGTTAGTCTAGAAGAAAGACAAGGAATTATAAGAGACAGAGAGGAGGCAAAGGTAACATTCCCAATTTATCAAATAGCCAGAGCAAAAGTGAGGGAATAGCAAGATAACCAGTATGGATGGATCACAGAGTGTTTGATAAGCAATAGAATGTCACACCGTTTAGGGAGGGTCCAGGTTGAAGAGTTTTAAGTGTCAAAGATAAGACCTTATATTTGATCCTAGAGGTATTAGGGAACCATTGGGACCTATTGAATAAGGTGCTTAGTGGCCAAATTCCAGCTTTAAGAGAATAGCTTTGGCAGCTGGATGGAAGAGGAATTGCAATGGGAAGGGACTTTGGGCAAGGAGATACATCAGAAGGTTATTGCAATAGTCCATGCTCGAGGTACTGAGTGGGGACAGTGTCAGAGGTGAGAAGAAAACCTATACTAGAAATCTTACACAGATAGAATTCCAACTAATTTGTTGAAGTTCTCTTTCTCTCTAAGTGATAGAAGAGATAGATTCTCTGGCCCCATCTAGAGTGCTCAGCTTTAATAATAATCCTCATCTAGGACTTTTTTTTCAATTTACATCGAGTTTTTCTTCCCCCCCTTCTTTTCAACATTGTATGGCCCATATGGCAGCAGTGATGACCTACAGCTAGGGCATTTCCTGATTGTAAATTACCAACTGGCTCAAGGGCACCTCATCTTTTCCAGATGGTCATTAACAGCCAGAACATGCCAGCCACTGAAAATCACTGTTGCTTAATTAATAGATGTACCTAACAATATCTCTTTTCCTGTTTCAGGTGTCATGCTGTTGTAACTCAGAACAAGTCCTTTACCTCTAGGTTGTTATTTTAGCTGAATCAGTTTTAAAAGGACTTTATCACAGCAGTTTCCTGTCTCTAAACTAATAGGAAAAAAGACAAGATGAATAGCATAGGTAAATATTATCACACGTTGCCATCTATAATATCTAACTCAGAGCACATGATGAGGTGAACATAAAGGAATCAATGTCTTCTCAAATTAATCTGAATATCTTTTCCCCTCAGCAAAAGTAGGTTCTGTTTCCTGCCGTTAATGGTAATTTGTTACTATACTTCATTTGCAAATTAAATGGAAAATACCACCTATCTATATGTAACTGCAACACTTTTAACAATCTTAAAATGTAGCATAAATAAGTTAATGTCTCAACAGGAAAAAGAGGCAGCCACTTACTGTGTAAAAAAAAAAAAACACATTACAATGTTTGGTTGAAACTAGGCTACTCCATTCATTTCATTTTATATATCCTGGTCCCTCCAACTGTTCAGGGAATCAAGAGTTTATTGTTTTATGCTCTAGGAAAAGTCAGCTTTCTAGGGGCTGTTCATATGCAAATGTTACAAAGAGTGTTGTTTGATTTGGCTGTTTGAGGAGCATTCATTCAAAGAGTTTTGCTAGCTCCTTCATAGTCCCTATTACTGGGGCATATAATTGACTTTGAAGGTGGATAAGTAAGTCATTGGCACAGAAGATCATTGGCACATGAGAGCAGAAACTCTAGTTCTATATGATTTCCCAAATATATTTCAGCCCATTTTCCTTCTCCCAGCCATTTTTTCCATCGATTTTTAGTGGACCTTTCTGTAAGCCCAATGGAAAAGGTACAAGGTGAAAGGCATGATAAATAGCAGTAAGAGGATACAAACTTTGTTATTTAGTGCCTATGTGACCTTGGCAAATCCCAACTGAGGCAGTAAATGGGGAGGTTGAACTAAATGACCTTTGAAGTTCTTACCAACTTTTAAATCTAAGATACTTGGAGACATCCCATCAGATTGCTTTTTCCCAATGGGACTGAGCAATGGTAGAATTTATTTCATAAAGTTAAGAGTTAGATGAAGTTAGATTAAGTCAAAGAGGTAAGATGTACTGAGCTGCATTTTGGGAACTGTGAAATACATTTGATGATTCCATTCTATCCCTTGACATTCTTCTGCATTTGGGGAAAAAAAAAAAACAACAAAAAAATTCTGCTTCTCATTCTTTGGTAGTGGTATGCAGTTTTCATTGTAACATTGGCAAGTCAGGATTGTTGAATATCTAGACAAAATATTCTGTTTGAAAATGTTTACTTATATGAAATTGTATTAAAAGATCCTCCCCTTTCCACCCCTTTCTATTTCTGGCACTCTGTGGGTTACTGTTTTATATGCCCTTAGTCCCTGCTCTGTCTTTTTTTCTTTTTCCCCCCTTTCCTATCTTAGAATTTATCTCTATATTTACTAGTTTATAGGATCATAGATTTAGAGAAGAAACCTGGGGGTCATCTTAGCTTCTCCCTTCCTTTTACAGATGAGGAAACTTTGACTGAGATATGTTCAGTGAGTTGCCCAGTTGAAGAACATCAGGTACTGTCAAGCAATAGGGGCCAGCTAGGTGAAGAGAGTACCAGATCTGGAGCTGGACCAACTCATCTTCCTGAGTTCAAATCTGGCTTTAGATACTCATTAGCTGTGTGACTGGACAAATCACTTAACCCTGTTTGCCTCAGTTTTCTCACTTATAAAATGATCTGGAGAAGGAAATGGCAAACCACTCCAGTAACTTTACCAAGATAATTTCAAATGAGATCACGAGAAGCTGGACATAACTGAAACTGAAGAACAAAAAATTAAATAGAGCTGGCATTTGATCTGTTCCAAATCTACTTGGCCAGACTGATTTAATGAAGTTGAGGTAAATGAAAGTGGTCAGTGTCACAACGACTGGAATAGACAGTATAGAACTGAGTAACTCCAGTGGGAATACATAATTATTCTGTGAGTAGCCTCTAAAATGGGAATTAAAGAATGCGCCCTAGTCCCTAAACCTAACATTTTGGTTACATGTAAATTATTGGACTATATATATGCATGTTCTCAGATCAAAAGGAAAATGAGCACAGGGGCCAATTGACCAGCCCCAACTTCAAATACTATACTCTATGAGCATTTGTTTAAAAATGTTTTCTATGCTGCTCTTAAATCTCATGTACTGGAAAAACAAATAATTAAATAAACATTTATTAAGCACCTACAATATACTAGACACTGTGCCAAGTCCTGAAGATTCAAATAAGCAAAAGAAAGACAGTTCTTGTCTTCCAGAAGTTGCAGTCTAATGAAGGAAGAAAAAACAAAAGGAAACTAAAAACTAGAGGTATGTAATTACATATAAACTGTATTGCATAATTCTTAAGATTATTGAGGAGAATATACATAAACCTTATGTTCATGTGATTATCATTATGAAATGACAGCAAATGAGAGTACAAATTGTCTTCTTTTTCTTTTCCTCCTCCTTCTCCAAAGAGGCAAGGTGGCACAGGAGATAGAGAGAACTGACATCATCTCCAAGAAAACCTGGGTTAAAAGTCCTACTTTTGATAATACTGGCTGTCACTTAACTTCTAAAGGCAATTTATTTACTTCTTAATGAATCTGGGCAATTCTTTAAGTTGCAGGAAAAGTGCTAGCATGATATTTTCCTTAATAGAGTTCATTATATCAATGAAATCACCAATCCACTGTCTATTCTTATCCCTATCATCATCATCATCATCATCATCATCATCATCACCATCACCATCACCATCATCATCATTATCATCATCATCACCATCACTATCAGCATCATCATTATTGCTCCTACCATCACCACTGCTGCCATTATCCCACATCTGAATCCAGGTGTGGAAAGGTGACCTTGACCTGTTTGTTCTCCTGGCAGGAGAATATTGCTTTCTCTACTGACTCCCGGCTTTTAAGACACCATAACTGGGGATTCTTTGTACCTGTATCTATCTGGAAAGATACTGGTTAATTATAAAGGCAGGCTTTATTCTTCTCTCTCTCTCTCTCTCTCCATTCTTTCAATGATGCTTACTTGCATATTTTTGTGATCTCTCCCCTTTCTTTAAGTACTGCTTTTCTTTTTAATCTGTCAGTGATTTCTAATTTCTAATCTGTGCTCATCCCATCCCTTCCCAAGATCTTTGCTATGGACCACCTCATGCCAGTTTTATGTTTTAGTATTTTTCTCTATCATGGGGAAGCGTTCAGTTAAATGAGGCAACTCCCCTTTGTTAGGGGACCACTTAAAATTAGTTAGGCAGGGTGGTCTTGAACAGCCAAAGAGACTTGGTGAAGATTCCAGACCTCCAACAATAAAGGAGAAAGGGGAAGTCCCTGAAGAATACATTTATATATCTCTAAGCAACATTAATCAACACTTGAGATAGATAAACATTCCATGTTTAACTCATACAGCTTAAAACTGTGCAGAAAAAAACTTTAAAAATTAGATTTCACTTTCTTCTCTTCCAATTATGAGTATGGCTACAAGAGTTCTCTGCTATTTTTCATCACAAATGTACAATGTTTCAGTAGCATTATGGGTTAAATAGGCATTTGTGGGTTGGCCTGGAAACCTAACAACCGTTTATAACATTGTTTCCATGGAAAAATGCATCTGAGTTCCAAACAACTGACTTACAAATGAATTTTTGGAATCAGGCCCATTTGTGAGTTAGGAACTGGATATATTTGTCTTCTTCTGGTCCTAAAGTATATGTCTAACATTGTGAAGATCTGAATGGGGTTCTGGAGGCTAAGGATCATTGGCCATTTCAATGAAGGAGAAAAGCACAGATATGGTTTCCCACCCTTGTCAGGCATTAGATTGTTGGCCTAGGACCAACCAAGATTGAAAGATGCATATTTTCCCAGTGAGCAGAGCTGCTTCTACCATTGGCTTGCAGCCAGGAGGGGACATCAGCATTACAGAACTCACTGAATCTGATGATGGCAGCGTTCAGTCTCGCCAGATTATCTGCAAATGATGCTGTTGCTGGTCAGATATGATGGCTGGTACCTGAGAATCAGCTGTCTAACTCTTTTATGAAAGAGAAAGTCAAGGGAAAGTATGTCTATGTCTCATTCAGGGGAAAAATTGAACACCTGGTTGCTTCTAGATTCAGAATCTTGCAGAGACGAGCTCTTAAGCTCATTTCAATTTTGTACAACAGTATTTTCCTGGTTGCAGGCATTGGGAGTCTTCCCCTCATTAGGACAGCTAAGATTGCCAGGATTCGAACAGATAGATCATGTGCTTTATCAAATACAGGATAAGTAGGAGATTTTTGTAATCTATAGACAGGGTTAGAGATGGGAAACGGACCTAAGATTTTCTTAGTCAAGGAAAGTCCCAGGTAAGGAAACTTTCTCTGTCAGTGAAGATAAGGGCTTTTTCTGCCACTGTATGAGAGAGCTGCCTAACTCTGTTAGAGAGCAGAGAGAAGTTGTGATACCCAGCATCACACAGCTATCATGTGTCAGTGGTGGGACCTGAAACCAGGTCTCCTTGACTTCAAGCCCACTCTACTCATCTACCTAAAAACCGACCTTTCCTAAATCATAAAAAAGTGAGCATGCACCTAAGAGACAGGAAGCAGAGACTCCACTAATCATCAATCTTTCTCAATTATGATTTTGAAGTCCTATCATATAGTAGTTTCAAGTTTCAATAAAAGTATTGCATCTCATAGGGTAGCTTCCAGTGTAGGGAAGCAAGAATAGTATGAATGAATGAGGAGGTAGTTCTCAAGAATTTCCAAATGCAGATGGGATTTAATGTGGGAGATCTTTAATTTCTATGTACTTCAGTCCACATGGTCTTCCAACATCATGATAGGATTTCCATTTGAATCATCTGATTGTTTGCATCACATCACCAAATGCTCTCTCATCCTTTTGGGAATGTGATTAAATTTAGCAGACATTTATTTAAATGCCTACCCTGTGCCCTTTCTTGGTTGTTGGATATGCAAAAACAACAACAAAAAGAGAAACATTTCCTTCTTCCAAAGACATCCAGTATAAAAGGCAGCTCCATTAGGACAGGAACTCTTTTTATTTTTGTCTTTAAATCCTTAGTGCTTTCTATAGTGTCAAGGCAAATTTGTTGTTGTTCAGTCATTTCAGTTGTGTACAATTTTTCATAACCCCATTTGGGGTTTTCTTGGTATTGAGACAGGAGTAGTCTGCCATTTTCTTCTTCAACTCATTTTACAGATGAAGAAACTGAGGCAACAGGGTTCAGTGATTTGTCAGGGGTCACACAGCTAATGAGTGTCTGAGACCAGATTTGAACTCAGGAAGATGAGTTTTTTCTAATTCCAGGGTCAGCGTTATATTCATTGCACCCCTGAGCTGCTTTGTAAAGACAAATAATAGGTATTTTGTAAGTATGTGTTGCAGAATTTTAATATTGAATTCTGAATTTAAGACTCAATCAGTAATTCTGCCAATTCTTTTGCCTGAATACTAGAAGAATCTGTGACTTTTTTTTAGTGTGGATCATATCCTGTGTGACCATGAGCAGGTATTTAACCTCATTTATCCTATTTTCTCCTCTGTGAAATGTGGGTTTAGCCTTTATGATCTACTAGGTCTTTTCTAGCTTTAAATCTTTCATCCAGCTGTGGAAATTCCCTCCAGCAACACAAATGCACCCTGCCTATAGCATAAAAGGCAAATTCAGAATTATTTATACCAGATGAAGGTAAAATGACTTGCCCGGGGTCATTTGGAATAATACCCACAGCTGAAATCAGGACTTCCTTACAGGCCAGGTACTCTATTCACTCTGCTGTTTCTCTTGTCAAAATAAAGACATGTATACAAAAATACCAATGACTAAAGGGAATTATTGTCAGGAGATCTGAAAATTGAAGGCTGGGGAGAAAAAAAGGACAGGCAGGGACTTCTGCTGGCAATTTGAGTTAATTTCTCTCTTCAGCTCTTAGTGCTGCAGGGGACAGACAGCCATGAGAGGGTGGAGGGTGCAGTGGAGTTGATTATAATTCTTCAGGGTTATTTAGGAGCACCATGAAATCAGCAGATTGCTCATTATTGGAGAGTACTGATTAGGACCAGCTTGTCTTGGTGTGGGGAATATTTGAGCTTTCTAGGAAACTCAGCAGCTATGAGGAACAGTGACTTTATTACCTAAAGTAAGAAGACTCTCAGGGTCTGATGTCCAAGAAACTGAAGTCATGGAAGCTTAGAGACAATAGGGAAGAATTAGCATTAAGTCTCCTCCCTTTCTTTTGTCACCACTACATATTGTCTGTTGGAGTATATGATTTGGCTACTCTTGTACCCTGTTGACCATCCCTAAGGGAAGAATGGGTGGTGACATTTTAGAGTTTGCAAAGTGTTTTATATGCATCATCTCACTAGAATCTAAGGACTACACAATGTGGTAGGTACTAATTGATCAATCATTAAATAAATGCATATTAAATAATTACTGTTTGCCAGACATGGTACTGTAGGTCTTTTTTTTTTTTTTGCTAATTATTTTGACTAAACATGTATTATTATCTGCATTGCCTCAGTTAAGGAAACTGAGTCACAGAAAAAGCAAGTGATTTGAACTGTCTAATTCTAAGTTCAGTATTCAATCAGTATGCTACACTGCTTTTCCAGAATGATAATCATGAAATGAAATTCCATCTAGTCCTGCTGTGAGCTCAGGTTCAGGCTTGAGAGTATATATTGAGGGTAGGTTGTAGTAGAAAGAGAAGAGAATAGGGCTTTACAATGTGCAAAGTATTTTCTTCACAATAATCCTGGGAGCTATGTTACATTTATTATTCTTTTTTTATAGATTCAGAAATAGAGTAAAAAAGATTGAGAGGCTTGCCCCCTTGATCATGAACTAGAAGTTTCCAAGTCAGATCTCAAAACCAAGCCTTCTGACCCAAAATCCTTTGCTTTGTCCACTGCATATATTATATCATATTGCCTTCAGTTCAATGAGATCTGTTTTTATCTTACTGAAGCCACAGAGGTGCACCAATTTTGAGATGAATACTTTTATATTCTTTTGGAACTAGAATCTCATTCACATGCATAATCCCCATTGATTGATGTAGAGTATCACCCTTCCATGCCTTCTCTTTTTGTGTGACCTTATCTGTTTCTATACATAAATCTATCATAGTGGATCCATCCAACATACTGAAAGCCTTTCTACTATTAAAAATAATGGCAACAAAAGATACCAAAATATATGACATTTTTAGTGTAAGATCAGCCTCTCTTCCTTTCTGTTCACATATATCCTTAATATTTTAAAAATTATTTGTTGAGCTTAAAAAGTATACCTGGTAACATGCTAGAACCTATTTAAGTCTTTCATGTATCCTTCAATTTTTCTTTGGGTTATTTGTAATATATTTCAGAAACTACACACTGATTAGGTATATGACTTTCTTTTAGTAATGAGTAAAATAATAACTTCTTCAGAGATATTTAAATTAATTGAGGGAGAAGTCTCACTAAGGTCCATTGAGTAAATTCTTGCCTTACTGTGTTGCTGGCATTTACATTAATCATCTAATAAATGAAATTAGCAAAGAAATAAACGTTACAAATAAATGAATTAGCAAACAAACACCTCCTCTCTACAGGTTATGGTGGATTTTGAGGATGATTCACTTGAGAGAAAGAAAAAGGAGACTGAAATGCAATTAAAGGAATTGCAATGTAATTAAAATTCAGCTATGCTATTGCTTTATGCAAATACCATTCATGAACAAAGAGTAGGTTGAAGATTCAAGGTACCATCTTGAGATGGAAATATGATAGATACTCAAGGTGGTGTGGAAACTTGGGACTGGAAGAGTGGAGGAGGTTCAATGGGAATTGAAAGAGGAAGGTAGGAAAGGAATGACAGGTACCGTGGAGAGTTTTAGGGAAAAAAAAAAATTGGATTAGAAACAAAACAGAAATCCTAGATTGTAATGATCAAGATGAACTTTGTTCAAAGAACACAATTCAGGAACCAAAAGAAGGGAGACTCAAAGAGTCTCTGAGGCAAGTGCTAGCAGCCAAATACTTAAGTGAATGTGATTATGTATACGTATATATATTTTTTCTTCTGTCTCTCTGTTTCTGTCTCTTTTTTCTCTCTCTCTTTCTCTCTGTGTCTTTCTCTATGTGTCTCTAGCACTCTGTTTCTCTCTCTCTATGTTCTCTCTCCTCCCTCCCTCTCTCCTTGCACAATTCTCCCCCAATCCCCCCTCTGTCTGTCTCTGTGTCTCTGTGTCTCTGTCTGTCTTCTATCTCCTCCCACTGGAGGCCTTTCCTAATGCCCCTCTCCAATGCACATACCCACCTCAGTAGTACTTCTACTTTCCCCAAAAATGTTGCCTTAAGTTTATTTTGTATGTGTTTTAATTTTGTATATAGTTAGATGTATACACACTGATATATGCATCTAACTATATACACATATGTGTGTATATACATATATATATATATGTTTATACATATGGTTATGCATAGTTCTATATGTACATCCACAACAGAATATAAAGTTTTGGAATTATTTAATATTTATCTTCTTGGCTGAATGAACATCACACTTAGGTCTGGCACAGAGTAGGCACTTAATACATGTCTGATTGATTTATAGAGACTCAGAGTAAATAAAGAGAACTCTATCTAAATCTGGGTTTAGGAATAAATTTGGACCAATAAAAAGGACAAGTGCCTCTCACTCCTGCAACCGCTCAAGGTTCACGACAGGCGGAAAAGCAGAAAAAAAGGAGTAACAAGGACAAGATTGCCTAGTGCTTTCAACCTGTGCCAAACTAACCGAGTAACCTCAAAGTCTGAACTTGTGATTTATTTCAACTGTGCATAATTTGTATAGTAAGGTTCCCTTATACTGTAGTAAAGATTGATTATGTACTTGAATGCAACCTGAGTGTGCTTTACTGATGCTGAGAGATGGAGTGAGGCTGGAGAAGATAAAGTGGGGGGAAAAGTCAGGGGCCCTTGGGAGAGCCTTCTGTTTGGGAGCTATGTATGGTAGTGCCCTGTTACATCTTCACAGATACTTATGAAAATTTCTTTCTTGTGTTCCATGGACCCCTTGGCCAAGGTTGCTGAAGCCTGTGGAACTTTGGCAGAATAATATAATATGTATATATATAAGTATATATACATATTATATAATAATAATAAAAGTTGTCAAAATATTTAAAACTATTAAGAAAAAGTTTTTCATGGACCCCTAGTTAAGAATCCCTGTTATAGGCTCTAATCCAGGTATTTAAGAATAATTGAGAAAGCAACGAATGTATTTAGTAATAGGTAGTTTACTACCTTATCATGGCTTATTGTAGACAACTTTCTAATGAAATTTTGATTATTATCATTTAAGCTGCCATTTTCCACATTCTTTTTGTATTCCTCCTTATTTTTTCACTTTCATTGAACACAGAGTTGTAACTAGTAATATTTATCAAAAAAAAAATGGTTGAAGTGAATTGGTGCTAGGGAAGTCTATGTGAGCCTGAACCATGAGAACAGAGGAAAAAGTGGACTCATGGAGGAGCTGCCATGATGAAAAGATCCCAGTGAGGAAGAGGCTTGGCATTGTTTTAACCAAAGCATTGCAGGGGACTTTGATCACCATGTGATGGTCCATTTGCCCTGTGCTGGTCAAGGCTCTGATTAACCCTGGAAAATGCAAATAAAAGAAAAGTGTATGAGATACAGAGGTGCAGAGAGAGACAAAGCCCAAATATGGTGTTATGTCTGACACCTTTGCTAAGCCAATGAAGACTTAAAGGGTCATGATCTGCACTGGGGAGGAACCTCCCAAAATTTTTGAGAGGAAATTTTGTCTAACATTTATTTAATGCTTTGAATAATAAAGAATGAACAAGCATTTATTGAGCATTTAGTGTGTACACATCTATTGAGAGGCTGGTTCTTCTTGGATAGATAACCAGACTTCTCTGACTCAACTTTGACTCTGCCTTCTACCCAAGGCTGAAAGTGGGGAGATGGGGAAAAGTGACACATATTGAATATAGCCTGAAAGCTCTGATTGTACATGTCTTTTATGTAGGGGCCCATAGAAAGGGCCACAGCAGATGTGTTCCTTGAAGGGGCCCAGTTGCAAGGACATGTGGCACTTGATTGGATCCAAATCCAGATATGTTCCATGCAGTGTTCTCTAGCCAGATCTGATTGGGGGTTGGAAAGTCAGGAGGGTAGTCTCCTGTTTACCTTTAGTGCATATTTGCTTTTGCCTGTACTGTCTAGATCTCCCAAACATATCAGGAGAGCAATAGGGTACCATTCCATTATTTTCAGAGGAATTGTTTCGTTTTTTTAAATCTTTGAGCCCTGGTACCTAGCATTGTGCCTGGTACATAATAGGACATACTAAGGTACAGCCCATAGGATAAATAGGATAATTTCTTTACTAGAGCACCAGAACATACTCGGATTAATAATAGAAAATCAGTACCAAGAATGTAAACCATAGTTATTTAATCTGTTCCTCACTTAATTAAGGAGTATCTGGGAGAGGGTGGAGCTGAGTGGGGGGAACTTTGAGCTATAACATGACAGCTGGGATTACAGCTAAAATCACTCATGAATCTTCATGACTAAACCCTGGCTCTAGAGATTATTTGTAGTTCCTAAGAACTTGAACCATTCAGCCAGATATGAGCCTTTGCCCTCCTTGCCAAAGAATATTTGCTTCTACCTAGGAATAGCTAAATAGCCTAAGTAAACCATAAACTGATCAAATTGTCTAATTGTTCACCTTAATTATTCTGGTTAACTGATTAGGGCAGCTTTAGATATGTTAGAACAGACTGGTCAGTCCAAAAGTATTGATTGACCTAAGGTGGTGATTTCAATATATATTTCCATATGATTATCTAAGAGCCTAGTTACCATTTTATCTATATGTGTTATATGGAATTACAAAGTAATTTATCATGTAGTTAATTTGAACCAAGAAAACTAAATGAACATATACTTACAATAATTTATACTTAACAATTAATTGTTGGAGAAGAAAATTATAATCATTCCAATAGTTTTGCCAAAATACCCCAAATGGGGTCATGGAGAATCAAGTCCAAATGAAATGAAACAGAGAGACTAAGGATTTAGCTTTGTGTAAGTGGCAAAGATTCTATGAAATAACCCCAAGCATCCTGTAGCAAGGGCTCAGGGATGAAGATCATTTAAGAATACTTTCTCTTTTCCTCTTCCATCATGGAATCATAGATTTTGAATTGGAAGGAACTTGAGAAGCCATCTATTTTATCCCTTTCATTATTCAAAAATGGAGGTTCAGAAAGGTTACATGATTTGCCTGAAATCACACAAGTATTTGAATGCAGCTCTTCTTCCCCCAGACCCAGCACTCCTTCCATTGTACCATACTGCCTCCCCAAAACCACTTCCCCCAAACCACCTCCTATTTATTCATTCAGAATTTGCTTTTATAATTGTCAGTCTTCTTCCCATTTAAGGTAGATCAGATTCATGGGGAAAGTCTTTTAATTATAATCTTAGATTTTTGATCATTGAAAGCATTTTTTGAATATGTATGCCATGTTTTAAGAGAGGCAGACTGGGTGGAATAGTGTTTAAAAATCCAAGACCTGGGTTCAAGTTTTGCCTTTGACTCTATTGGTTATAGGACCACAGGCTTGTTTTCCAACCTCATGTTATTGCTAAGATTACAATTTACCAATGAGTTTTTGTTGATGGAGAAAGTTTCCCTACTGGAAATCATCGATACTATCCCTACCCTAACATACTTACCAAAAACATCTCAGATCAGGTCAATAAATATGATTAATCTCTCAGAGGACCTTAGATCTGGCCAATAAAATAAGAAGAAAGCTCTATTTACTATATAATTGCACAGAGTAATCATGTGTTTTGTCTAGGGTCAGCATGGTTAGTCAAGGGTAGAGTTGGAACCAGACCAGCACCATTGGAAGTGCTGTAGGGGTAGCTTGACAAAATGGAGCCCTTGTGGCAAGAAGGGAAAGAAATTCATTTCTGAGATTTCTGCTTGTCTATGGTGGAGGTCAAAGATTTGAAGCTTTTTGATGATAAAGCAGTATGATCAAAGCCAAAGAAATTCAGGGAAAATAATGATTGATTCAGTCAATTAAGCAATAAACACATATTAAACACCCACCACTGCCAGACACTAGGCTAAGTACATAAAAGAGGCAAAAGACAGTCTTTGTTTTCAGAGAGCTTATAATTTAGTGGAGGAGACAATATGCAAACAAATATATATAAAACAGACTAAATACAGGATAAAATAGGAAGTAATTTATAGAGATAAGGCACTGGAATTAAGAAAGTTGGGGAAGGTTTCCTGCATTTTATGGGTAAGCATGCCTTGCTGTGATAGAGTTCAAGTTGCAGCTATTAGTTCATCAGTAGGGTAGCAATGGTCAACAATTTGGTCTCTAATCCATGTTCTTGCTACACAGAAAGAAAAAAAAATCCATTTCAGGGTATCCTTGGATTCATTTCTCAGAAAGTTAGCTGAGTCCAAGACTTATCAAAGATATGTATGGAAATTTTCCTCTGCCAAGAGCCAGTCTGAATTTCATGATCCAAAAAGGAATTTCCTTGCCTATGGCAGAAATTATAAAATAAGATAAGAACTATGAACCTAGTAAACAGGGATAGGGTCTGGGCCTATGATTTCACTGGTGAAGTAAACTCCCAATTGAAGATTCCTCTTTGCAATTTATCATCCTAGAGAATTGTGTAGAGCATTGAGGAGCTCAGAAACTTGTTCTTTCTTGAAAATGAAGAAAATTAATATATTTAAAATAAATCTACATTTCTAAATTTGTAGGTACATATAATATGTAAATGTACTATCTATATACTTTAGATCTAGGTTATTTATGGTTAATGAAACAAATGTGTTTGTAGTAATTTCTTGGGGAAAAAAACAACCCTGGATTTCAGAGATATGGTCAGAAATATAATTCTCTATTGTACTGAGTTTATATCTGAAAAATGAGATGCAAGAAAAAGTTCCTCCCAAGAATCCAAAATCCCACCTTGAATAAAAGGAAGATGTTTTAGAGTTGAAACGCTTTCTGAAGATAGTGTCAGAGTGAGGAGATATGGGCAAAAGAAAGGGGAGAGGAGATGTCAACAATTTGTTTTAGTTTAGCTTCCCCTCCATCCAGTCTTGGGTATACTACCTTTTAAAGATATGCAACCTTTTTTTCTCTTTCTTTTCTCAGAATTCACTAGGAAGTTAACTGATAATGAATTATTAAAAGGAAGTTATCAATACAATTCAATTCAACAGATATTTAAGTGCTGAAGTCATAGTGGTAGATGCTGGGAATGGAAATATGAAAACTAATACAATTACTGTCCTCAAGAAGCTTACTCTCTTGGGAAGCTAATGGGGAAAAGAGGGTTAGATGTGCAAACATATACTTATGATGTGAGATTACTTTGAATCAAAGGAAATGACTGTAAAAACTCTTAAGAAGTTTGAGAAAGGGAAAGATCACTTTTTGCTATCATGGAAAGATGGGAAAGCTTCATGGATAAGATAGCACATGATTCAGCCTAGAAGTGCACGGTGAGAATTTGCATTTGTGAAATCAAATCAAAGAAAACTTTAAGACTATTTTATTCCATTATTCCACACTCAAAATTAATCCCCTTCTATAATAATTGCAGCTAGTCTTTATAAGGCTTTTAAAAATGATAAGTGCTTTACAAATATCTCTCATTTGATCCTCACAACAAACCTGTGAACTAAAGTGCTATTTTAATCCTTGTTTTTCAGATGGGAGAACTGAGTTCAGCCAAGGAATCTAAGTGACTTTTATAGTCAGGGTCACACTACTTGTAAGTGTTTGAGGCAGAAATGGATTTGAGGCCTTCCTAATTTCAAATCCACTAGCCTTTTGTTGGGACACAAAAAGTCTGCATACACTTCAAAGGACTTTCATTTCTTTAGTTTGGTGCTCTCACCTGAGTTCAGCCTGGCATTGTCAGTGACTGACACTTTCATTAAGGATAAGTGCTTGTTTGCCTTATAAACATTTAGGTTTACTAGGCTCAAAACACAAAATAATTCTATTTACAGATTACCAAAGGTAGGATTAACATTTCATCCTATTATGAGTCAGACTATGCAGTGAGCAACCTTTCTCCCAGAAACCTATAAAGCCAACATGACTTAGGAAACAAAAGGGATCTCTCTCTGGCTTCTCATATTTTCAACTTCATTTTGGGACATCTTAATAATTATTTCCTTTCTCACTTCTGGTTGTGTGTGTGTTTTCTGCTTGCATCAATACCCTCCCTCTTGGATCTTCCAAATCAAGTGAATAAATTCTCTCTTCTCAATATCCTATCCCCCTTATCTTATATTCCCTTGGAGCATCTGAGTTATTTAAATTATGCTGGAACTACTTCATGAAAGATCTACAAAAGGGAGTCAGCTGCTTTCTGTGGAGAGCTGGAAGGAGGAGATTTTGTAGTCTTTGCTACAGAGTTCTACTTAAATTATCCCTAGAAGATGAAAATGCATTATTTTATATTTTCAGATGTCTAGAGAAGTAAACTCTATATTCTTTCTTAGAAATGTATTCTCATATATAGTAGTCTTGATTGGCAGAAGTTTTTCTATATATCTAACAGAAATTCTTTATTGTAGTTTCTCTCTGTGGCTTTGACCAAGCCACAAACACCTTTTGGCTATAGTTTCTCATCTGTAAAATGAAAGGATTGAATTAAAATATCTCCGAGATCCTTCTTGCTCTAAATTCCACGATCTACATCTGTAACTGGGAGCAATTGTTCCTCTTCGGAATTACCACATCCCTTTATACCTCTTTTACTGCCATTTCACAAATTTATCTTGTATGTTAGTTATTGGCATACAAGTCTGACTTCCCTTATGAGGTTCTTCAGGGCAGGGAACATATGGTATTCTTTTTCTCCCTCGTGGTATCTTAAACATAGTCGGCATTCAGTAAAGTATTGGTTGAGTATATCAAATTGATAAATAATGAAGTTTTAGCCCTTTTTCATTCTTAGTGCATTTTGTTTTATTTGGTTAATGTAAAGTGTTGTGAAAGATATTGTGGAAGGGATAGAAAGATGAATAAACTATGGCTTTAGCCCTTAGAAGCTACAAACCCAGAGGAATGGGTAGTATATATACAGATGTAATTCTATTTTTTTAAAATTTATTTTTTGCTGAGGCAATTGGGGTTAAGTGACTTGCTCAGGGTCACACAGCTTACAGATGTAATTCTAAATCAATGTATGAAGTGATGATGATAATAAGAGGTTGAGCCATTCTCTGAGAGTCCAGAGAAGGAAGAAGTCATTTTCCCCTGGGGAAGTGGAAAGACTTGACATATCTCTACATAAGTCATCTTTTCTCTGCTTACACTGCCTGCACCTCTTGGTACAGGCCTTAATGACCTCATACAGAAACTATTTCAATAACAAGCTGGTTGGTTTGGCTATTCAACCTTCTCTCCACTCCAATCCATCCTTTATTCAGCTGTCAAAGTGATCTCCCCAAAGGGTAGGTCTGACCTCCCTACTCAATATATTACAGTAGCTCCCTATCACTTCCAGGATCAAATATAAAAACCTTTGGCTTTTAAAGCACTTCATGATCTGCCTCTCCAGCCTTTCCAGTCCTTTTTCAATGTTAATCTTTCCTGTGTACTCTGAGAGCCAGTGATTTTGGCTTCCTTGCCATTTCTCAATCACTCCATTTCCTGACTTCAAGCATTTTCTCTGGCTGTCCCTCATGCCTGACATGCTTTGCCCATTTCCCAGTTTCCCTGGCTTGCTTCAAATCCCAGCAAAAATCCCAGCTTCTCCACAAAGCCTTTCCCATTCTCCTTTATTACTAGTACCTTCCCTTGCTTAATCATTTCCAATTTATCTTGTATTAATTTTGTTGGAACATATTGTTGTGTTTTGTCTCCCCCATTAGGAGAGCAGTGAATTGTCTCTGG
Organism: Myrmecobius fasciatus; assembly: GCA_023553655.1. Taxonomy (NCBI): domain Eukaryota; kingdom Metazoa; phylum Chordata; class Mammalia; order Dasyuromorphia; family Myrmecobiidae; genus Myrmecobius; species Myrmecobius fasciatus. Next base: position 115,810 of record JAJPUD010000449.1, on the reverse strand, counting down.
TCTGTCTTTGTATCTCCAGGTGATTAATAAAAGTATGGACTAATTGATGACTAAAGGCAATGGCATTTCTGTTTGACTTTGAAAGATGTGTAGAATTTCAGAAGGCAAAGATTGTGAGGAAAAGATATTACTCCCCAACTCTCAGCTTTGATTGTATGAACCTTTAGGACAAATTACTGAGTCTCAGTTTCTTCATTTGTGAAACGAGGAAGTTAGATTTGTTGGCTTCAAAGGTCTGTTCCAGTTCTAAATCCATGACTTCCTATGATCTTCTGGAGGAAACAATGTGCATAAAAACATTGGGGTAGCTGATATTTAGAAAATGACAATTAGTCCAATGCGACTAGAACCTAAGGTTCAGCAAGGCAGAGGAATCATGAGTATAAGATAGGTTGATCCACGTTAGGAGGATCTGTGGTGCCATGATAAGGATTTACATTATTTGAGAGCTGGAAAGTTCCCCAGGGATTATCTAATGATCCCACCAACTAATTTTGCTGATGAGGAAATTGACTTGATTTATAGACAATAGGGAGCAGTTAGGGATGGGAGGAGGAATATTGAAAAGGCCAGTAACATGAGGAGAATTGTTCCTTAGCGAGATTAATTTGATATCAGAATAAAGAATATATTGAGGGAAAAAGACCAGGGGGACAGAGACCAGAAAGAAAAATACTTCTGTGATTGATCAGGAGAGAGGCCATGAAGACCTGAAGTTGGGGATTAGCAATGAGAATGAAGGAGTGAGTGTCTAGGAAAGGCACTTATCTGAGCAAACCAGGGCATCAAAAACAACATCCCCAATCCTGAGTTTCTGTAACCTGATTGGAATCATCACGAAAATTCCAGACTAACCATATCCTATTGAGCTTTCCATTGAATTGTGGGTGTTGATCAGGCAGTATGTGACAATAAATAGGGTACCTAATCACTATTATGCCCTCAGGGTACAAATTCAGGATTTATAGTTTTAAAAAGTTAATTTCTCTTATTCACTATTACATAATCCATTGGATGAATCTGCCTGGTGTTTCCCCTGCTTGCCATGGAAACTCCAGCTATCAGTCAGTTGTCTGATTCAATATGCTAATTTATGTGTTGCCAATGTCAGACTTTTATAGGAATGATTTTGATTATATTCTAGCAGAACCAGACTTCCTGGTTTAACCTGGCATATATTTTACATATCTTAGATATTTTCCATATGGTGTTTGCTTCTTTAGAAGACAGGAAAGAAATGTAATTTTAAGAGAATAGTTCATACTGAAAAGTACAGTATAGAAAGCTGTATGTATCTTTAAAATTATACATATATGTATATGTACATACATGCACATTAGTACATCCACATATAAACATATAGACATGCATTCACATATATGCATAAACATATTATTTTATATATATATACACAGAGAGAGAGAGAGAGAGAGAGAGAGACATCATTTTGGGAGAAAGTCTGTATAAAACAGCTTTGGTGAATGGAATAATAGCATCAATGACATTCTAAGTTATTTAATTATGCATGAAATTTCAGAATAAAGCAGACCAATGATTCATTCATATCAATACCTTCTCTCCAGGATGGTAGGTGCCTCAGGTCATTCTGTAATAAGGTCATGGTTTCTTTCCATAACGTAAATCTCAGAAGAAAGGGGATGTGCCCTAAATATTTCTCATTTCTCTTCTTTACAAGATGTGATTTTCTCTTTTGTGAATTTTTTCAAGCTTCCCTTAAACTTAGTTACAACTTCTAAAATAGCCTGTAGGTAAATTAAATCTCATAACTTCACTGATATTCTGAACTTCACAAGGTATCCCCTCATTATAATATTTTAGAATTTTATGGAAAAGTCAACCTTTGCAAGGTTCTTTTCATAGTTCTTTAGACTTTAACTACTTGTCTTCTTTATCTTGAAATATACACTTCCTGCTCCTTTCCTGCCAAAGACTGTAGATTCTCAGCCACCTGCACTTGATTAATTGATTGAAGGTTAGCAGTTATCATCATGACCTAACCCTCCCTTCCAAAAGACGCCCCCCCCCTCAAACTTGAATACAATCAATAAGTATGTCTTCAGGGCAGAAGTGTGTGGTTAGAAGACCTGAACATCATTCTTTTTGCTTTCAATAATCTTCCTCTTCATATCTTTTCCATTCTAATAAAATTGGGCTTGTACAGCACATTCTATCAGTCATCTCCATATTTTTACCCATTTGGAAGGTGCTCCTACCTCATATACAGCACGTAAAATCCTTTCGGTCCTTCAAAATATAGTTTATCTTGCTACCTTCGACATGGAACCTTTCCTGATTGCCATCCTCCCAGTAATTAGCATTCTCTCCTTTTTGAAATTTTTTTGTATTTATATGTGAGTAAATATCATACCTTCACCTCCAGTACATGTATGTACAGTTCTTGAAGTCAGAGATGGTTTCATATTCTGAAATTCATATTCTATTTTTGTCCTTGTACTCATAATGCTGAGCACAGTGCCTTGTATCTAGTAAACTCAATAATATTATGTGGGTTGAATTGAAGAGTTTTCAACTAAGGAGAGAGGAAATTTGTCATGTCTTTTGGCCTTAACCTCCTTTCTCTACCAAACATCTACAATTCAAGGGCTTATTCCCTTTCTCTGCCTCTACCTCCTCATTTATCTCGAGGTAAATTAGTTCTCTCCTCTTAATCCCCTTCCCTCTTCTCTCACCACCAGCTATGTTTTTTAAACCCTTGAAAAAGTATAAGGAAAAGTGATATTCCCTCTATTTTATGGTAAGATAAAGAATAGACTTGTGGATTACTACAGAGAATATTTCTGTCTTGGATACTAATTCTAGTCACTAGACAAAATACATATATGAATTTCAGTTTCTTCATGTAAGAGCATTTTTTAACCATTTGCCCCCTGCTAATTTCATAAAGATAGTTTGTGAGGATTAATGAGTTAATGAGCACAACATTATTTGAAAGCCTTGAGGGAAAGGTGCTGAGTAAGTATTTATTTTTATTATGGTTACATTCAAATCTGGCCAGGGGTCTATTTATAACAGGTAAAAAGGCCAAGGCAGATTATGATCTCTATGGAGAATCTCTTTCCTTCTCTCTTTCCCTGCCCCTGACAGGGTCACTGTGCTTCTGCTCCACATGACATATATTCCAGGGTGTTGTTATGGTTACATAATAAACACAAGAAAATAGTCCCAATAAGATAGGTGCCCTCTGATTATTGATAAAATAACAAATGTAATTTGTCATTTTTTTAAAGAAGAGACATAAATAGAAAATGCAATTTATGGTTTACAACTGTGTTAAAATCATATGAATGACTTACCCAGTCTCTTGTACCTTCTTTTAAATTATATTTTTTACTTTTAGTCCCAACACCAGCCTATGCTTCCATGTCAAGGACTAAAACATTCCTTTATTTTATAGTTTCAGGTGTCTCACATTATAGATAAAATGGATGTCTTTGATAGATCACAGTCAGAATTTAAAAACACACCTACCTGATCAAGAACTTTTGGGAAAGAGGACTGACCTGCAGGATTTAAAGTGATAAGCATGACAACCAGATGGATAGAAAGCAAAGTTGGGGTTAAGAATGCATATCCAGCCTTTGCCATCTGCCTACTGTCTGAGACTGGGGTCAAGTCCTCTCTTTAAACCAGTCACAGAATACATAGAGCAGAAGTGTGCCCTTGGATTGGGGCCATTACTTCATCTGAAAGAGTGACGCTAAATACAGGCCATTTGGTCTATTTCATTCATGGATATTTATTTGTTCTAACCACTCTATATATGAACTAAAAAGAGCATAGCAAACTGTTGAGCCAATAACTATACATAAGGAAAATTAAGGACTTCATGTTTTGATTAGTAAAGCTTATGGTAATTTATGTCTTTTCCTTTTCAGAGAGCAATTTATTTACCTCTATATATAGTGCCTATGCACATAGATCATGATATTAATGGGTGAAGTCATATGTGCTAAGTATAATTTGGAAAATATTAAAAAGATGCTTTTAATACTGTGTTTACTTTTCATTTTGTTCATTAGGGATCATTTATTTCTCAGGGAAAAATTCCCCTTCTAACAGGCTTTAGAAAATTGATTGCTATTAATCAAGGAATGTGATCCATGTGCCTCAGAGAATATAGATTTTCAATATAATCTGCATTTGGAGGGAATGAATGAAAATTAAAATATGGTAGATGAAGAATATAGAAAATGATGGCAAGATGCTGAAAAAGAGAATTTCATTCATTGGGATCCACATATAATTTACAGAATTTTGGAAGTGTCAGAGTTTTGATCAATAACTACAATAGTATTATTTTTATAAGTGGGCAAACCGAGGTCTCATTATCATAAAGTAGGAAGCAGCAGAGGTCATACTTGAATCCAAGACCTGGCAGTTTCAAGTGCTGTACTTTTCTATAGGATGATAGATTTAGGGCTAGAAAGGACCTTAGATAGCTAGTGATATCTAACCATTTTGTTTTACAGAGAAGTCAAGTTGTTTGCCCAACATCAACCAGATAGTTAAAGATAAAACTGTGATTTGAATCCATGTCTGTTGATTCCAAACCCAGTACATTTTCCACTATACTCCAACATGTCATTCTATTTTATGTTTTTGTTGACATCAGTGTTTGTAATGAGAAAAAAGGCTTTTTTTATTGGGAGTTTGTGTGGAATTGTAACTGGAGAGAAAGCCAAATGTAGACCCTGGCATCTGAGCACAATTTGTTTGAATCTTTGTAAGCCTCAAATCATGAGAATTTTATATTCTCATACAGTGTCTTAAATTCCACAAGCCTGAAGTCAAGAAGAGGGAACTGATGTAGGATGGACAATGGAAGATTCCATGGGAGAGTAGGGGAGCTTTTTAAAGGCTTGGGAAATTTGTCCCCAAAATGAGAGACATCTTGTCTAGAAAAAGCTGTCACTGTGAGTCAATTTCTTACTGAATGTCCTAGAGAATTATACCAAAGCGCTTAATGTTCCAGTTATAAGCAGATGACTCATTTGCTTCTGTGTGTTTTACTAAAAAGAAATTATCATTGGATTTTAATTATACTCAGTTCAATGGAACTTTGAGCTTATTGTGAATTTAGGCTACAAACAGGGCTGTCTCATTCTCCAATTTTCCCAATTATATGTTGGTCTTTAGAAAACTGTGAAAAAGACAGGTTTTGTCTCTCTTCTTCCCTGACTTCTTCAACTTCCTCCCTTACTCCCCCCTCAAAAAAAGAGGGGGTACCCATAAGCAATTATTCAACACCAACATACCAACTATATTTAGGATCATGGGACTATTGATTTAAAAACAAACAAAAAAGGAATTTAAAGGTCATCTAATCCAGTCCTTTTATTTTACAGATGAGGAAACTGAAGCTTGAGGAGATTGAATAAATTGCCCAAGATACAGAGAGTATATGGCAGAAACAAAGCTCTGACCCTAGATTCTCCAACTCTGGAATGATCAGTCTTGGGGCAATGCCTGCCTTAGGTGTAGTGAGTCACTAGGTCCCTATCCCACCTGGTTCATGGGTGAGTCACAGGCTACAGACAAATTTAGGCCTGTAATCTGGAGCAATCTACCTGGCAAAGATGGCTCTTAAACACTGAAATAAGTGACTTTCATATAAGGTCACAGATAGAACTTTGGATTGCCTTAGTCACCTGTCTCAAGCACTGCAAAATATTTTATTGCAATATAATTGCTATCATAGATCATTTCAAGACAAACGTGTTATTGCAATCCATTTGACAAAGATTGATCATTTCTGAATAGATAAATAACTAGGATCCACAAGATGGGTGGAGGGGGCTTGAATACATATATACAATAACATACATAATGTGTTTACATATATGTATATATAGTCACATATAACATATATAAATAAAGATGCTTAGGGAATATATGTGTATGTGTGTATAGATACAGATTCCCATCAGATAGGAATCTGATAGGAGTGACTATCCATCTATATCTACCTCTCTATACATAACACATATACACATAATTCCTTTATTTGCCTTTAAGGTTCCTGTCCTGATACTACATGCCCATTATTCTCATGCTAACCTCCTGTCTCCTTGGATTATCTATGTAGCCTCAATGAGGTCCTATTCAGAATTTTAAATATCTGATGTTTCCTCTACTTCATCAGAAATTATCCTTAGGAGCTTATACTCTACTATGTGAAAAATAGATAGAAATTAGCTATGAAACTCATATATATTAATGACTTAGAGAGATTGTAATTTTTTTTTCATTATCCAGGTTCTCTCACTATTGAACTAATTGTAGATAAAGTTAAATTAATAAATTGTCCCACACCCCCTCAATAAAAATAACAAAAACCACCACCACCAACAACAAAAATGTCCATTTTTTTCCTGGAAGGCCTTAAGGACTCTTAAGGAATTAAAACAAAGTTGAATACAAGAAATCTGTTTTTGAATCTTGCTACCCTGCCAGTAAGATGTGTGGCTTTGGGGTGTGTCTCCAGTGCTTCGGTTCTTTAAAAAAAGGGGGATGATAGTATTTTCAACTACATAAGGACTGTATTTTGTTAACTTTAAAACACTATAGAAATAACAACTCTCCCTTACATCACTCAACAGAGAGCCATCATACTTACCATGATATTTGCCCCTAAATTTTGCCTCTGATTTCTTTTTCCCCAATAGGAATTGGAATACCAGTTACAGTGTTGAGTTGGGTTCAAGAAGACCAGAGTTTAAATCTCTATCCTGTTTGTACACTATGTGATTCTGGACAAAATCTTTAATGTTACTTGGCCTCCATTTGCCTATCTTTGAAATGGGGGTAATAAGAATACCTGTCCCACAAGGAATAGGAAGGTACCTCAGAGGCCATGAAATCCAATCAATTTACAAAGGAAAAAGTTGAATCTCAGGAAGCTTTTGTGATTCCCCTGAGATCACCCATGTAAGAAGTAACTCATGCAGGCTTAGATCTTCTCACCTTAGAGCCAGTGTTCTTTCCACTGTACCATGCTGTATCCCCTTTCATCAGCTCAAAGTCTCATGCCTTCCATTAACTGTAATGCCTCATAGTTTTTGCTTTATTCATCTACCAATCCACCTTGCCCTGCTCTTTGAAACATATTCACATTTAAATACAAAATTAAAGTACAGCATGTTTCCAGAGACTAAACATTAGTAAAAGTATAGCTTCTCTTTTGAAATACAATACAGTTTATCGTCCTCCACCTACTGAAACAAAAGTCTTTAATTAGATATTTCAGGTTTTTCCAAGCCTTTTGCCAGACACACAAAAAAGGCTTTGTTGATCTTAGGCATTTTCCAGCCTTCTTCTGCTTGCCACCAGTGGAACAAAGCCATTCCATGACAAAGAAAAAAGAGAATTTGTAAATGAAGTCCTTTCCCTAGTAATAATGATTAACTTGTGTGGAGTTTGGTGGCAAATTGATCTGGTGAGAGAATAGTCATCCAGAAACAACACTTGGCTGTGCCAAAATAGAGCACTTTACAAACCTTAATGAATATCCCCCACCCCTGAGATTTTAACCTTCCCTCCACATTTCACAGATGAGAGAGTAAGTAAAAGTGACCAACTTGGAGGCCACATAGCAAGTTGGGCAGAGGGGATTTCTACTCCTGTAAAAAGGTTTGGCTAGAATTTGGCAAATGAGATTAACAAGGTTCTTGTTTATTCCAAACTGACCTGCCCTTCTTTAGAGAGCCTTTTTTTTTTTTTTGGCTGGGGAGCTTATATACTGAGGATGTCTTCCCTTGGTTTGGGAGCTGTCAGAAGTTTGGCTTCAACTTCTGAGCTTTTTTGTGAAAGGAGAGATGGGTCTATTGGGTAACACATGTGGCCTTTTTAAGCAACACCTACAGAAATTCAAAGAAGGGAGGGATGTGCCCTGTCAAATTCTTTATTTGCTATCACTGGTTGAGAGAAATTTGAAAAACTTCCCCCTCCCTTCTACTATCAAAGCACTTTCCTTTTGGCAAGCAAGGACTCTCTTTCCTGCATGAGTCCTCCTTGGAGTGTTTAAACTAATAGGTCCTACCTGCTAACTTTCCTCTTGGTAATGCGAACCATCACCCTGGAATGGTGTGAGAACTGGAAGATGGCCAGCCTTGGCTCTTTGTTGCTCTATTCCCTCTTGTCAAATTATGGAGAACTTGTACCTTAGTGATAAAACATTTTGATTAGGAAGGTTAACTTTTATGGGGTGGTGAATATGAGCTGGCTTTGACCAAAAGCTTGCACTATTTTTTACTGATAGCCAAGGATAATCCATGTATTTATTTGATTGGAACTTTTTGGCCAAACCTTACCAATGATTCATTTTTCTAAGGCTATTGAATGCTTAGAGCATTATTCATGGTGTTTCCCAAAGGTTTAATCTACTATTATTTATTTTTTGTTGTTGTTGTTCTGCAACTTAGTTTTATTTATTTTTGAATTTACTTATTTGTTATTTCTTTCACATGTCTATAGATAGAATTAAGTTCATAGTTTGAGCTAGAAATGAGCTTAGAAATTATTAAGTTCATGTATTCATTTTTCAGATGAGGAAAGAGAGGTCAAAAAGGAAACAGGAGTGCAAGGATTTGAACTTGAGTTCTCTGCCTTGGGATCTAGTGTTCTTCCTGTTATTTCCTCTTTCATCTTTTTTGTCCCCGTTGATGAAGTCAACTTAGAATGTTTATCCCAACTTTGCAAGTTCTTATGGTAGAACAAGACTCCTAAGGAGCTTTGTTTGCTTATTGTTACACTCTTCATTGATATTCATTACTAAAGTTTTTAAACATAGCATGAACTCTATTTTTAGAGAGGTGTCTCTTGCAATTACTTTTAAGACTGAAAATCAAAAAGGCTAATCTAAACCTTCTTTGGCTGGTATGTGTTCTTGCTTCCTATACAGCTGAAGATAAGAAGGCCTGCTGTGCTATGCTTTGTCCCTTGCCGGTTTTGTCCATACCACTAACATTTTAAGGAAGGAATGCTAGGTTTCTAAAAAAAAAATCACTCTTCCTGCCTTCATTACTTATTCTTATGGTTTTAGCAAATGTGTCTTTAATGCATTCAGTATATTTTGTGGAGGAAACTTTTCAGAGATCAGTGAGAGGGTAGTATAGCTACTTTCACAAACATTTTTGGAAAAGTATCCACAATGTGTTTTTTGCTGGAAAGCCTTTAATATTACTAATTACCTATATAATATTAAATATTCCTGACTACTTAGAAATCCAAGGCCATCTCTAATCTAGCCTTAATGTACCTTTTTAGGTATATCTCCCTAAATTAGGGATTCTTAACTGTTTTTATGTCATACATAGTTAAGAACCAATTTGACTGAGCATATATAGTGAAAATAAAGATGTATTTTTCCCCCATCCAAGTTCATGCATCTTCTGAAATTTATCCACAGACCTTCAGGGTCTATGGACCCCAGGCAGAGATAAGCTGATAAATATTTAACAACTGATTCTCTGTGTCACAGCTAGAATTAGGTTTCCTGGGTCCCTGTCCTTTATTCCTTGTTTTAAGAGGTAATTCAGAGAATTCCCCCTTTTCAGTGCTCTAGACTAGGGATGTCAAAGTGAAATACAAATAGGGGCCACTGAAATATACATAAAGTTCCCTGCAGGTCACATTAACTTTAAAAACCACAAATTTTTCTTTCTTTCTTTCTTTCTTTCTTTCTTTCTTTCTTTCTTTCTTTCTTTCTTTCTTTCTTTCTTTCTTTCTTTCTTTCTTTCTTTCTTTCTTTCTTTCTTTTTCTCTTTCTTTCCTTCCTTCCTCCCTCCTTCCCTTCCTTCCTTCCTTCCTTCCTTCCTTTTTTCTATTTTTTTCTTTCTCTCTTTTTCTCTTTTCTTACTTTCTTTTTTTCTCTTTTTTGTTTCCTTCTCTCTTTTCTTCTTTCTTCTTCTACTTCTTCTTCTTCTTCTCCTCTCTCTCTCTCTCTCTCTCTCTCTCTCTCTCTCTCTCTCACAAGTTATGGAACAGTATCAGTCTCATTCTTTGTCTAAAACACTATATAAAGTTTGAGCCTACATGGTTTGGGGGACCTGGGACTGGAGCTTACACATTGCTGCATATCCAAGAAACTAATCTGTCTGTGGGCTTGGGAACAATGTGTGGCAAAGATGCTCACTCCCTTGACTTCTGTGCTCTCCTGGCTACCCTTCCTGGGCAACAGCATCATTCTTCAGAAACATCTCTCTCCCCATTTGTCCTGCATTATGTTTCTTCTTTCCCCACTGAATTATGATATTTCAAGGGAAGAAATTATCCTTTTTTTCATGTAAGAAGTAATGTGGTATAGTGAATAAAACATTGGGCATACAATCAGGAAGACTTGAATTCAAATTCTAACTTCGAAACTTACTAGCTGTGTAATCTTTAGTAAGTTCTTTGACTTCTTTGAAACTCAGTTTTTTCATCTGTAAAAGGACATTAAACTTGATGACCTTGAAGGGTCAGTCCAAAATGTTGTGAATTGAACACAGTAGTCCTGCTCATTTGATATGTTTTTGAGTGTTATAAAAGAGATTATATTTTTGCCCTCAAAAAATTTCAAGGAATAAACAACATTTAAAGACAACCCCCACCCCACCCTAAATTCTATTCTACACTGTTGTTATTTTATATTACAATACTGGACAAGACATTGCTTCAATATCAACATGGATGTATCAAGTAGCCAATATGTTCAGCTCTTGATGAGAGGAACAAGGGTTGACCTGGCAGAACTGTCATGATATCGAATGGAATAGAATAGGTGTTATAGCATGATTCCTGCCTTTAAAGAACCTATGGTTTATTTGTGATAGTGAAAAGAAAACTGTGAAATAATCCCTGAACAATAAAGCACATGAGTGGGTAATGTTCAGGTTAAGAGCCAATATGTGGAGTAGTGTAGATAGAGAAGGCTTCATTAAAGAAATGGGACTTGATCCCATACTTGGATTCTATTAGTGTGTTTTGATTTTCAGATTTTAGCAGGATTTGACTGGTCAGAATGGAGGATAATAGCAGGCAGGGGAAGGAACTAGTGGGGGAGAGCAACAGAAGCACCCTGCTCTCCTCAAAATGGTTCTTTCTTTATCATACTGTCACTAGTACTCCAGTAGATTTGTGAAGTCATTGATGCTTCTAGTGATACAGTTTGTGATCACAGGCACAAGAGCATGGCTCGAAATCTGAAAGGTCTTTCAGGGTCTGTGAAGGCCCTACTCATTTTTCAGGTGAAGAAACATATACTCAATATGTATATATGTATGTATGTATGTATATGCATACATACATACGTATATATATATTAATACAACACATAAACTTAGAAACTTCATTTTAATCTGCTCTGGGTTGCACTTGGAAGTAGTGTGGGTCACATTCAACTCTGCAAACTACATGTTTGACCTATCTTGTTTGCAATTATTGGTCTTTCATTCTTGAGGAGGACCAATGACATCAGGAGGATGATGTCTTGACTTGCAAATGAATTGGATTGAAATGAGACCAGGCCATTCAAAATCATCAACCTCATTCCTCCAGGTCACCAGAGTCCAGTGGCAAGACAAAGCTCGAGATGGCTGGCAATGGCCCTATATGCAGTGGGAGATTTCCTCTTTTGCTTAGAACACTCCTGAATTGTCTTTTCTACTGACCTCTCTCTGTAGTCAGTAGGGGCTATAACAGAATGTTTTTCTTCCCTTGAGAGTTATGGCATTTTCAAAGATGCCTAATTTCCAGACACCTCTCCCCAGCTCCCCCTTTTTCACCTGGCATCTGGTGATTACATTGCAAAGAATATCAGATTTCTCTATGGTACTCTTCAGATACTGATCACAATCATTGTTTAAGATTCTTGTTAATTGATTCTCATTTTTACTTCCCTTAGGGATTATTTATTTAATATCAACTCTTAGTCACTTGGAGTCTACTAGTGTGTTTTTGACTGTCTCTGCCCGAGATGGTGGTGGGCTCACATCTGTAATTAATGCAGATATTACCATCCACATCCTCCAGACCACTCTGGCACCTGCGATTTTTGAAAGATCCAAATATGTCTTCTCTATTCATGAAGACATGCCTGAAGACACCCCTGTTGGAACTGTGAAAGCGAGAGAGCCTTTGAGTAAGTGGTCATTTCTCCTACTGCATTTAGAGGTTTTCTATTTGTCCTTCCATTTTAAAGTGATGAGACAATTCTTCCTTTCTTTCCTGACTTATTTCCCTATTTCTCTGACTTACTGAATATAATTCCCCAAAAGGGAACTAAAAAATAAGTAATTAAGCTTCCACTTTTAAAAATTTTACTTCATTTCTTCCTGTTTTCTACTTGTAGAAAATGAACATTTTTATCCACCTGTAAGTAGAAGAAGAGAATTATATAAATGAAATTGTTTTGGTTTTTTGTGACCAGAAAGAACCAAAGATATTCTGAATAGTCATCCCTTTTATCTAATATAAGAAAAATGAAAGATTAAAAAGAGAATACTTGTTTGGTCTTTGAGTATTCATCATATATTTGAGGGAAAAACCAAACATTCCCTGAATGATGCAACTGTGTTCAGTTTTATATGATAAACAGGACATGTTGTGGCAAGATTCCAAGGCTATGAGCAAGAAAATATTAAGAGTTTAGGAAGGAGTAACAGATTGTATTATATTCTTCACAGATGTCATATAGAATAGCAGTCAAATCTTTCTACTTATCAGAAATATTGTTTTAATTTTATTCCTTGCAATGATTGCTTTTCCTCTCCTTTCCCTCAGATTCCTTGGAGACAGTATCTTATAGAATTTCTTCTGGGGATCCCTATGGGAGTTTCACTATTGACCCTAAGTTTGGTGTCATTCGTACCCAGAAGCAGCTGGATCATGAAACACAGCCCAGAGTTATCCTCACTATACAATCACAATTGGGAAGCTCTCCTGTTTATAGTAGCACTCAAGTCAACATCACTGTGATTGATGTCAATGATAACCCTCCCATTTTTTGCACAGCTTCTGATGAGATGAAGTTATTACAGAGCACACTGCCTGGCACAGCTTTATATATTGCTCATGCAGAAGACAAAGACAGTGGACAGAATGGATTTGTCCAATATACTATTGAAAATCAGAGGTCAACCATCTTCAGCATTGATTCGGATACTGGTGTCATATACCTCAGTGGAACCATTGGGCAAGAAATGCAGCAGAGTTGGACTCTGTACATCAGGGCTAAGGACCTAGGAATTCCCCCTTTAACATCTCTGTTGACTTTGACAGTGACTGTTGAAAAACCAGACTTGAAACCTCCTTTGGCTTTTGAACACTTAGTCTATCAGGTAGAAATCAGTGAATTCTTTCTACCAACAACTCAAATACTTCAAGTTCAGGCTTTCTCACTAGAGCCACATCAGAAGACATCCCATATTGTGTACTCACTGGAACCCAGCACAGATTCTGTTGTGTTTAGCATTGATGCTTCTACAGGTTGGATTTCTTTGCGGAAGCAGCTAAACTATGAAGTGTCTCAAATATACCATTTCAAAGCATTTGCCTGGAGCCTGGAGGATAGGTTGAGGCAAAATGTGAGTACAGCTATAACGGTTCATGTTCTAGATGAAAATGACAATTGTCCAACCTTTTTGCATGATGTCCTTTTTTTGCAAGTTGAAGAGAACCCTACACCCCAAGGGGTAATAGGAACAGTTATAGCGACTGACAGAGACTCTGGAAAAAATGGACAGTTGTCATATTTCCTTTTGTCTGATGGAAAATTCTTCAAGATAAATCCCAACACAGGTAGGATTTTGTTGCCTTGCTTCTTTTCTCTTAACATTAACAAATGTCTTATCTTTTGGTAAGTTGCTGAAGGGTAAGAATTGTTTCACTTTTTTTATTTGTAGTCCTATTTCCTAGTGTGGTGCCTGGTACATAGAAAGGGTTGAATAATGCCTTTTGATTGCTTGATCGATTAGATAGAGCATCGTATATACACATATGATTATAGCAGGGGTCCAGGAAGCAACATACATTGTTCCACTATTGTGTGAATTTAAGAAGTCAGAATTGAATGGCACTTTAGCAATTATGCTGTCTAAACTAGGAACACTCAATTGTATTTCACAGTCAAAAATTACAACACTATTATTCACACAAGCTTTCCAGTTTATGTGGATAGCATTTGATTCAAGTGGTGATAACATTTTTCACCTGAATTAGAGGCACAGAAAGAAAACAATCTGGTGAGATCCATGTACAAGTTCTGGAATTATAAGTAGAGCTGGAAAGGATCTTACAGAGATTATCTTGTTTAACCCACTCTATTCATAAGGAAATAGAAGCAAAAGGTAGTTAAATGACTTACTTAAGGTTTTTTAGTTTTTTGTCTATACTTTCCATCTCTCCTTCCCACTTTTTGTTCTTCTTTCAGTAAATCTTTTGCAAAATGTCAAAATCCTTATCCCCTACACATGATCCTCATCAGTGTCAAGCTTTTGGAAATAAATCCATTGACCAGATGTCAAATAATCCTAGGGATGGATGTCTCTATTTATGCCCTTTTAAGAAAACACACACACACACACACACACACATACACACACACACACACACACACACACACTTACAAACCTTAAGCCCTTAGTAGAAAAAGATTTCTTATCCTCCAAGGTCCCTTCCCATGCCTTCCAGGATTCAATGATTTTATTATTTAAAGTTATTTGTTCACAATTTGCCAAATGAAACATGTGTGACAATCCATGAAACCACATACATGTTTCTTCTTGCAAATGATGAATTATGTACATTGTTTATGAACTCTGTATGAGAGTTGCATTTCTAAGCAGCACCCAATACCATGTATCTTTCTGCCGAGAAATGAAGTTGCCATACATTGTGTCACTGTGTAAATAACTGCAGAATAAATTTCTAGATCTTTTGTTTCAGTATTTTTTTAAAGATATAAATTTATATCAGGTAGAATTATCTCTGTTAACTACTTTTCCCACAATTATAAAAAAGGTCCTTAATCCAACATTGACTGTATGCCAACAAACCTTAATTTAATTTACTTTGACAAAGTCAGTGAAAGGAAATTTCTTTTAAAAGCAGGTTGAGTAAGGGCACATGACAGCATGTAGCTACTATCTTAGGCTTCACTCTTTAGCACTGGAAAATAGCACCAGTATTAGAAAATTGTTCTAAGCTGTGGTGAAGAAAGCAGTTTAGACCAAGAACTAGTGTGAATGAGTTGGTGCAAAGATCAGGACTGATGAGCAGGAGAATAAGCACAAAATTGTGAATGAGAAGCACTTTAGTTGCTTAGGGGGTGAGAGTCTAGGTTTTTGATCCAGACATGGAGTCAGATATGAATGGGAGAAAAGAAAGAGAGAATGAATTTACACGATGAGTTTGGTGAATGGTAGGAAGATAACACCAACAGCAATGACGAATGATGACAACAACAAAACATTTAGATAGCATTTACAATGTCCCAGGCAGGGTGACAAGTTGGCACAGTGGATAGAGAAGACAAAGAATGAATCATCCAATGATCACCTTGTTGGTGGTGAGCCTTTATGTATTCAGCTGTCAACTTTGTGTATTGTCAGATCATTAAATTGGGCAGAGAATTTTAAATTGGAAGAAAAGTCATCATATAGTCAATAGCTAATTTATTAATGTTGGTTAATGACAATTATTAATGTGTTAATGTTATACATTTATAGGTAGTTAGATGGTTCAGTGAATTAGCTCACATTCAACCCAACACACTTATGAGCAATGTGGCTCTGAGCAAGTCACTTAACCTTTTTGCTTTCATTTCTTCATTTGTAAAATGGGAAAAATAATTATAGTACCTACTTCCCAGAGTTGTTACAAGGATAAAAAATAAGATATTTATAAAGGTCTCAGCTCATTATCTGACACAGTAGGTACTATACAAACGAGTTATCATTGTTAATTATTTTACATGGTATTTTATAGATTGTATAGGGTTTTTTGAATATTGATATTTAATAAAAAAATTTTGATATTCATTGTCTTGATCTGTTTTATTTTATCCTGTATTCCTTAGGTGAAATTATAAATTGGATGGCATTAGACCGGGAGCAGCAAGTACACCACCAGTTGATGGTTCTAGTGACTGATCATGGTTCCCCACCACGAAATGCCACCATGATAACTTACATCTCAGTTAAAGACCTTAATGATAACAAACCTTATTTCCCCCAATTTCTTCCTGGAAAAGAGCTCAAAATTAAGGTTTGTGAAGCCAAGTAATTTTAAATGAATCTGTGTTATACTAGGGAGAGTTCCCCTTCCTGTGGGTGTGGCCTTGGACAAGCTTTTCAGACTTGTTTTCTCAGCTACAAAATGATGGAATTGCATTTAGAGGACATTGAAGGTCTCTGGAGCTCTAGAGCTTTACTGAGATTCCATAATTCCCACCCATAGAAGAGTATGCATCATTTGTTTTGAGCACCATCTTGTGGTAAAAAATTTGAATTTTTCAAATACTATCTCAGTGAACAGTTTATTTCATCTACAAGTAATCATTGAACCAGATCTTTACATTTTTTCCCACAAAATAAATCCTAATTATATATATTTTATCAATTAGAAGCTATCAAAGGCGGTTTTTTTATCATCACAAAGTACTGACCTTTAATTAGAAAGATTACCTTATGATGAAAAAATGCTACCTCTGTCCAGAGAGAGAAAAGTGATGAACTCTCAGTGCAAATTCAAGTATAATTTTTTCACTTTATTTTTCTTGCTGTTTTTAGAAATATAGCTAATGTAGAAATAGGTTTTGCATTATTTTACATTTATAATTGATATATTACTTGCTTTCTCTGTGGGTGGCAGATGGAATGGGGGAGGGAGAATTTAGAATTCAAAATAAAAAAAAAGAATGCTAAAAATAAATAATAAATTGAAATGTTGAGAGATAAAAAGATCGATAGATAAATAGATTACCTTAGCAACCATTCAGGAATTTGAACTGCTCCATTAGGAGATTTGGAAGCTTTGTACTGATCTCCCTGTACTCACTAATCCTTTATCTTAATTCCTTTATCCCATTCTACTTCTCCCCCCCATCCCCATCTCCACATTGCACCCAAAGCTAATTAGATCTTTCTAGAACCATCTCATGCTAACAAATCTTGTTAACATAGTGCTTTAAAATTAACCTAGTCATCCTATTTTTATAGAACCTTACTAAATAGACTCCCAAATGTGTTGTTTTTGTCACTTCAATGGGTTTGTACCCACTTTATTGGGTATGAATCCTGACTTCCTCACACTAAACACTTACATTTGTTAAGGAAATTATATCTCTGATCCAGCTCTTTAAGTTAAGGTTCATAGAAATACCCTAAAACTCATTATATTTGTGCCCTCTGAGTCACTGAAATAGTGTCCAGATTTGTGCATGGACGATAGAAATGTGGAAACATGAAATCTGCCTACATGGCTAGGAGATTCAAGACAAGCTGCCCATGTTTGAGGAGGCATATACTTTGTCCTTGCAGTAAGGTTTTGTATTTTTCTTCAGTGTGATTGTCTATGACAATCCCTTGGTGTATAACCTTTATGGGCAAACATATGAACCACTTTTTTTTTTCTTAGTGCTTTGACAAGAAGGGCTCAGCGATAAAAGGATCTATAATGAGAAGGTGCTGGAATCCCCAAAGGAAATTCAGAATCTCAGTGTTTTCAATTTCCTTGATTTCCTTCTTTTAAAGAGTTACTAGAATCTGTCAAATATCCTATAGGGTAGTTGTTTTGTCTTTAAATGGAGCTCTTTAAAATGTGCAGTTTGGCATATTTCCATGGCCTCTACCCAGATAGCTTTACAGAGAGTAAAACAGAATTCATGTCAATTTCAAAAGTAAATGAGAAGAATTAAACAGATGATATTCTCTCATTTAAAGGTTCTTTAAATACATTTTATTTTTAAATATAAAGAAAACACTTGTAAGCCATTTGTTTTTATGGCAGATCCTGGAAGGTCAGACTGCAGATATGTTGGTTACTACTGTATTTGCAAAAGATCTTGATTCAGGAAACAATGGAGAAGTGTTATATTCATTATCTTCAGGTAAGATTTTATGATTGCTATAGAGAGATTACATAAAATTTTTAGGAATACTTGAAGGATGATAGTTTTTCCAATTTGTTTGTAAGTTATACTGGAGATGGGGGAAAGAAAATAAAGGACTATGAAGAAAGGAGAGAAAGGGAAAAAAAGGAAGGAAAGAAGGGAAGAGAAGAGCAAAGAAGAAAAGAGACGAGATAAACATTTAAAACTATATGAGCAATCTCTCTGGCTATTTCATCTTGGTTGCTATTCCCTCAGTCCAAAGTGGTTCCTAAGTGCCTCAGAAAGTGACCACCTTAAATGTGATGAGTGTGATTTTAGCAGTGGACTCTAGCTTTTTTTGTGTCATGGACCCATTTGGTAGATTGGTGAGACTTATGGATCCCTTTCTAGGACAATGTTTTTAAATGCATAAGATAAAATTTATAGCACTATAAAGGAAAATAAATTTACTGAAATATAGTTATTTTAAGAAAGTTGATGGATTACAGGTTTAAAAACTCTTCTAGAATACCCTCACTAACATACTCAGAGTCTCTTCATTCTGCTCAAGTTGGTAGAGCTAATGAGAGGGACAGCCTTAATAATTTTCCCTAGCATCCCTAGTCAGTTGGAACACCCTTGCTGAATTCTCTTTGACTGCCTTGTGTCCCATCCTGCCTTATGGGAAAGCTAGAAGAAGAAACAGTTATGTAACATTATGATCACATTTTAATATAATCAACATTTTGGATGAAGCCCTTTCTTGGGTGTTCTTCTCCCCCATTTCTTTTTTTTTTAACTTTTTATAATTCCCTCTTTTTAAAAATTGATTAATTCTGTTCTTACCCTTCTCCTGACCAATAGATTAGTTAAGTATTTGAAAAACAAAATTTACATTAAGATTTATCCATAACAATTCTCTCAACTCAATTAGCCCTTAGATATCTATTGCCTTCTCTCAAGAAATCTTTGCCCCATTTTAACTACTTTAAAGATACTGACTGTACTGTATTTTATGGGCAATTTGAAGAATTTTCAATGATAAGTTGACTGAATATGATTTTCACCTTAATTTAGAACCTAATTCCTGTATACAGTATAACTTTGCTATAGTTAATAATGTTTGTTCTTATTTGAAATGATCTTGATTTTGAAACCATAATGGAAAAAAAGGAAGGAGTTTGAAACTTTAGTGGAAAAAATGATAGTGTGCCTTCTATATCAAAACAAAAACCTTTCAACTTTAATAAATCATTGTAATGCTGTGAAGTAGGGATTTTTCTCAGTACATATTATTATGGTATAAGTGGAATGCACATTTAATTTATTGGGAATTTTAAAGGGTACATATAACTATATTGAACATCATGCCTAAATGTAACTATGTCTATATACATATCCCTAACTCTACACACACACACACACACACACACACACACACACACACAAGAAGTAGGTAAAACCTTGGATATATTGCTTGAGCAATAACTTCCTCATTAAGCTATACAACTTGAAACTAAAAATTATTTTCCACAGACAAACAATATTTAAGGGAGCATATATAATTTTATCCTGATAGCTCTTCCCAAAGAAGAGCAGAATGGTCAGTCTCTGGTCCCAACTTCCTGCCTTTTCTCCTGACAGGAATTAAAGTTTCCCTTGGATAAAAGTAGGAGGAGGGAGAGAGGTTTTCTCCCTAGAAATAACTGTTTCCACCTTCCTGTGAGCCACATCTTAACAGATCTATGTAGATAAACATAGCCTACATGGCTAAAACACAGGAAAAAAAAACCCTGCAAATCAATATTTAAAGTTAAATATAGATGACTGAGCATAATATATATTTTCTATGTAATACCTTTCTTTTTTAAAAAGGCTATAAAATAGTAATATACCAGATTATCTAATGAGGACATCATGGCTATCTTTCTAAGTTTATCTTCACCTTACACTATATATACCTGGAACATCATAAATGCTTGATTTTTTAAATCTAATTTTAATTATTAGTTGCTTTACTTATTATTCAGAGGTTAAATAGGATAGAGAAATTTTCTTTTTCTATTTCTATTTTTTGAGAAATTGCATATTGCCATATGCAAACAAGTAACCACTTTTAAAAGCAATTTTTGGCAAAGTTGTTTATAGTTCTTGAGTTTTTAGAGCTAAATATGTTAACAATAAATCTTGATTTGTTTTTTAAAATAGTGGGGCTTTGTTGGGGATAGGTGGGAGTGGAAGGAGGGGAATAGAGTAGTATTTGAATCTAGAGGTCATGACCTGTGGATTTTTATTTGCTTTTTATTCTCACCTTTTTATTTCAGAGGATTTATGAGATTAATATTTTTCATGCTTAATATTTTTAAAATCATTATGACTGACTTGGACAGCTTATAGTGTGATTGAAGGGAGAATGTGCAAGAAAACATAACTAATGTTTCTAGTGCCACCTTCATTCTAAGTTTTCTCACTGGTTATTATTTTTTCTTAGCCATAGCTCACATTCATGGGCCATTCCGTTTATACTTGTGATTATTTACCTGCCATTGGGAAGGAAAAAATGAAAAATAAACTATCATAAAATAGAATTACTTCTCACTCTGAAAGGGAAGGAATGAAACTCTTATGATCCTTTCATGGAATTGGCTGCAGTTACTACTATACTGCTATGGGATATGCTGTATTTTGGTTTTGTGTGTTTGACTTCTAGGAGGGAATAATAAGATATCATTTAAGTTACAAATCTCTAGAATAATTAGTGGATTAAACCTACTTATATTCTTAGTCTCTCAATGATTGATGTATGTTAGGAAATATATGGTTCTTAGTACAGCTGTGCTTTTCAGAAGCAGAAGAAAAAATGTTTATTTTTATGGAAAGAACCAGTAGGATTATAGTTAATGGAATGGAATGTCTTCTACATTATCTAATTTTAAAGTGCTTCTGTAACCCATTTTCCACTTAACTCTAGATATATTCTGATTGGGGTTCAATGTGGGAATTTCAGATCATTATAATTTATCTCATATGGCTTGAGCCCCCACCCAGTTTCTTGGGAACTTCTAAAAGTTATATGAATTCAGTTTGCATGCTTTTTTCATAGACCAATCAGGAATTATATATTACAATAGTAAAAAAAATATTTAATTGAGAAAGAATTACAAGACAATAGAAAAATAACCTATGATCTTATAATCTTATGTAAGTCTTAATACTTATTTCCAAGTAAATGAACTTTCATCACTGTTTCTCAATAGAAAAGAAACAGTTTCTCTGAGAGTCACCCAATGGAAGATCTCACTAACTCTTGCTTTGAAACTAGAATAAGGTGACTCGTATTATTACAAATTTGTCTACATGAAAACTGCATCTGCTAGGGTCATAGTGTTCCAGTTTACTTCTCTGCTCTTAGATAAAGTTTCTTTTTTAATCTTTGATATTTCAGGAACATGCCAGGTCTTTTGGGTTATCTTATAAACCCCTCAATTTGATCCTGTTAGGCTTCCCCTCTTCTTCCCAGTAACCCAATGTTGACTTCAAAATAATTCTGTTTCAGAGAGAAACTTACAGTCACTAAAGGCCCTATACAATTTCCCTCAGGCACTTCAGACCACGTTTCCCTCCTATTTTATTTTGAACTTCTTTCATTCTCCATTAGTAGTTAGGAAACAACTCCATGGTGGCCGTCTAAATGCATATCAGTCTATACAGTAGCTATGCTTTTCTATTCACTTGTTCCTCTGTAAGTAGACTGAATTATTAAATGATTTTAGATCTCACTGATCATCTAGGACTTGATGCAACCAGCACAAGTCTGTATATAAATAAAAGCATTTAAAAGATTTCATCATCTATTGAGATTCCTCTTTTATTTTTATAATTTGTGCTGAAATCCTCCATGAAAAGTTCTAAAGAAGAGATGGATGAATGGATGGATGGATGGATGGATGGATGGATGGATGGATGGATGGATG
>JAJPUD010000449.1:0-93717 GCA_023553655.1 Myrmecobius fasciatus | reverse complement strand
ATGGATGGATGGATGGATGGATGGATGGATGGATGGATGGATGGATGGATAAAAAATAGCTAGCTGAATGGGTGGGTGGATAGATACAAACATATATATATATATGTGTGTGTGTGTATGTATATATACATATTGCAAATAATTCAAACAGTAAAACAAAGATGTAGATGTAGACACAAAGGCATCTACAATTATTATCATTATATATTCATTGACAAAAAGCATCACAAATAGAAGAAAAATATGAAAAAGCTACTAATAATGGTATTAGTTATCTAATACTTCTAATAGTTATCTAATACTGGTCTTTTTCTGAGCTCTTTAGCTTATTCAAAATGCCAAATTTCAAGCAGGATTGTTAAAAATGCATTTTGCTCTGTTTTTGGTCTCTATTTGAAGTATCCTTTATGTTTAATTTTAGAAAAGAGAAATGCATTTGAGCAAATGTATCTCTTCTTTTGCACTTGTAAATTAACATTAGAGCCTTGATTCTGTTTTCATTTAGAAGAGAGTTCAGAGCACTTTAAGATTGATGCCAACAGTGGAGAAATAAGAACAACAACCCCACTGTCATATAACCACAGGCCACATTACAGGATGACTGTAGTGGCAAGTGACCAAGGTATGCCTCCTCTTCAAGGACATGCAGTCATTCACATTCAGGTGCGTTTCTCTTGTATGTTGAAATTATGCATGTTATAGATCTTTGGTCTTATTGCTCCCTGTCCCAGTGAGTAGAATGTATGTGCAGCAATTATTTGCCTTCTTTGAAGGGAGAATTACATTTATTACAATGACTAGTGCAGCTTCATATCAGTAGCAATTAGGTGAATTAGGAAGGATATAAATTGTTAGAATTAACTGTTGGAAAATCTTTGTCAAAAGGTTTGTTATACATTTAAGAAACCCTCCCAGGCAAAAGATGTCTCTTGGGTTACCTCTGAAAGTATACTTCCCATTCCCACGGACTGATGATAGATGAATTCCACAAAAAAACAGCGCCTACATAATAAATTCCATTGCTTGTTATTATTTTTTGAAGTTTTACAGAAGTTACTCTAGGACTTGCAATTTTGAATTTTACTTTAATCATGGTGAACAAATGAGCTGTGGGTAGTCTCCATAGAGGGGAAAAAAAGAAAAAAATAAATAAAATCAACAAAAAGCAGTAAGAAAAAAAGAGAAAGAGTATGAATAAATAGATTCTTTTTGAGCATGCATGTAATTACCATTAATACAAATGCAAAAGGAGAATAAGTCCCTGAGAGCTGTTCCAAATCCAATTCATTATTGATTAGGGATGTGTGGGTTAGGAAAAACCCGTCTATCATCATTCCTCAAGTCTCTTGTTTCAGACAAACAAAAACACATGATACTTAAAATGTACACAGATGTTGTCATATATATATATTGGCCTCTGGCACTAAGGATAATTTTGGGTAACTTTAAAGAAGGCACTAGTCATCCCACATTCCCAGTGAAGAAATCACGAGACTCTAGCATAGTTTAAGCCTTGAATGATTTCACTGAACTCTCATTTCAGATGTTGGAACAAACCAAACAATTTAAGTAAGCTCTTCAGTGGCTTTACCTACTATATATTATGCATTCTTTGTTGTCTCCCCAGATGTAATATAAAAAGAGCTGAGTTTCTCTGATGAGTACACAAAAAGAATGAATCATACTCTAAATTAGTGTTGAAATGGAACAATGAAAACCTAAAAAAAAACCTAGCAAATTAGCAAATTTTCTATATTTTTGTTTCAGGTAATTCCACTCTCCAAAGAAAGGCCATCGGTTTCTCGTTATATTCAGCATTTGGTTATACCAGAAAACTTTAAACCTGCAAAAGTAATGAGCCTGATAAAGTCTCCTGATTATCTACAGCAGCATAATGGAAAGCTACAGTTAAGTATAAATGAAGAAGACAAGGATATCCATTTTGCGATTGACAGCTCAACAGGGGATTTATTTCTTTCCAGAGAACTTGACTATGAAATGACCTCTCACTATCTTCTCAGGGTGACTACAAAAGATAACAGCCAAAATCCTCCTTTGAATAGCAGCATCTTTCTTAGTATTGATGTGGAAGACCAGAATGATCACTCTCCTTTTTTCCAGGATGATTTCATAGTGATCAGCATAGAGGAGAATGTTTCTGTAGGTACCTTGGTCTACACATTTAATGCCAAAGATGGAGATGGCAGTTTTCTAAACAGCAAAGTACAGTATTTCATTGAAACTAACAGTCCTGGTGAAAATCCTTTTCTTATCCACCCCTCATATGGCACATTGGTCACTGCATCCCCATTGGATAGGGAGACCATTCAGTCCTTTGTCTTGACAGTGACAGCATCAGATCAAGCTGTGAATGTAACAGACCGGAGATTGAGAACCATGACGGCCAAGATTGTCATTTTAGATGTCAATGACCACATTCCTAGCTTTGTGTCCTCTGCTGTTACCTATGTCTCAGAAGATGAAGAAATAGGCTCCCTAGTGCATCACATTGTTGCTAAAGACCCAGATGAAGGAAGGAATGGAAGAATCACATATCATATTCTTTCAGGAAATGAAAACAACACCTTCATGTTGGATGAGATATCAGGTAGGGGGGGTTATTAACTTTAATTTTAATCTTTATTTAACCAAATAAATTCATACTTTCAAACTTCTTTCATGTTTTCTTATGGCATTATAATTTTCCAGATTTGGTAGCTACAATTTGAAAGGATTTGATTATCATTTGTATTTCATTCTCCTTACTGCTTGACTTAGATGTTCAGTGGACCCAAACTTGCATATGTATGGATGACAGCTTTTGTAGAAAGATACTAGTGACCACTTTGAGTTAACAAATCATAAGCTGACTAATAAATAAAAGAGAAGAAAGTCAGGGGGGAGGGAAGGAGAGAAAGAGGGAAGGAGGGAGAGAGACAGAGAAAAAGAGAGACAGAGAGATACAGAGAAACAAAGAGACAGAGACAGAGAGAGAACGAGGGGGGAGGGAGGAGGAACAGGGGTTCTTTTTGGTGTTGTTAACCCTCCTGATAATCTTGTGAAACCTATGGACCTCTTCTCAGAATGTTTTTAAATATATAAAATAAAAAAACCACATGATTAAAAAGGAAAGCAATTATATTGACATAATTATAAAATTTTTTTTTTCAAGTTCATGCACTCCAGGTTAACAACCCCTGATATAAAGGCAAACATTTTCAAATAGCTGATGCTTTCCCTTGCCTCTTGTTTATATCTGCACAGGTTGATAGAGTGATTTTAAATTAATCAAGCTATGAACTTGAATTGCTGATGGTCAATTGAGATATTAATGGAGAAAATTTATTTCAAAGCCATATGAAGGCTTTTTGGTATTCCTAGCATCCACAATTCTATTGGTGAGAGTACTGTCTCTGCCAACTCAGATTGCAATGCTTTATATCTTAGGAGATGGTATTTGAGAATTTTAGTGGTTAGAATAATTTATCAGTCTGTGGCTAGCCTGATGATGAGCCTTTCCAAAATTAGACTCTCAGAACAACTAGCCTTGACAGTCCCACATTAATGATCCTGGAACTTATTTGGTCTTGAAGACATTACTGTTCACATCTACTTATCAGTCAATCAATCCATAGGCATTTATCAGGCATTTACCATTGACTGTGCTCAGCACCAGTGACACAAAGAAAGGCAAAAATATGGTTCTTGCTCTTAAGGAGATTACTCTCTTATGGGGAAACCACCATATAAGTAAATAGGTTCACACAAGATACCTACAGGGTAGATTTGCATCACTTTGCTGTGCCAAAAAGCAAGTGTTTTCTACAGTTTTCTACAGGCTTAATGATAAGCGAAAGATGGCAGGAAATTTTGCTTTCCACCTTCCAATTCACCTTTTGTTCTTTCCTTGAAAACCTAGTGACATCTGCCAAATACTTTGAGTTCTTTTGATAAGAAATTCTATGTGTAGAGTTCTTTGTGATACTGAACCTCACAATAACTTAGTTTCCAAGTAAAATGGAAAGCAATTGAATTGATATACTGCCCTAAATATTGCAGGGACAGTACCTATTTCAATCTTCTGATGATGAGTGCATTGACAAAAGTGAAAATAGATGTCTAGCATTTGGAATTGATGATCTCTCATTGTTATATTATGTCATTGTGTGCTTACTAGTCCTACACATCTGGTTTTCTTCTGAGGGAATGTGGACCTGACTTAAACACCCAGACTGATAAAGAAATATGGAAAATGTAGGCCACTGATCCCTCTGGAATTGGGCATCCAAGTTCTTCCATTGATACCCACTTTGTTTTTCCTAGAATGGCTATGGCCAGTCTATTCAGGCTGTCAAAGAAAGAAAGATGGATAGATTTAGACAGATAAGTGTCCCAGCAAAAGGTGTCATGGATCTTTGATTGTAGCACTGCTTTTTCAATTGCTTAGGCATTTTTCTGGTACATAAAATGATAATTGCCAAATACATTCATGTGTGAAAGGTTTATCTCTCTCTCAAGGTTCATATTTCTCATAAGCAGACTTCTAGCTAAAGGGTTTTCAATGGTTCCAGGCTATAAAGTGGGAAAAGTGCTCAAGAGGAATAATTATTCAAAGGTGGGTTTGTAGAAAGCTAAACCAGAAAACCTCCTCTTTAGTTATTTGGAATAAAACTTCATAGAAGGTTGAATTGTTTATGGAGGAAAATACCACCCCTAAAGGAACATTTGATCCTGGGAATCAGGGTACAGTTGTCCAAGTACAAATCTTTATCACACTTTTAACATATGGATAGTTAGAGAACAACAGTGGGCTAGAAGCTCAAGCATGTTTTATTCATGAAGTTTATTGTCTTCCTCATAAAATCTTTGCTTTTTACTGTCAGTAAAAGAGGCAGTTAACAGATAGGCAGTACAAAGAGAACATAATTCTATAATGCAACACTGAGAATTTCAGAAGACCAGAGCCAGGCTCACATTCTCAATAACTAGCTTATTTAGTCAGGATATAAATTTGACCTGTAGTGATGATCCTGAGTTTCATTTGAGATACTGATTTAGATCGCTAATGCTCTAGAGATCTTTGAAGACTACCTTAGTTCTCTTAAATGGTTTGATTATAGTCCTCTCTATAGATAGGGAGATTGATGAGAGCTGGGCTTCTGTACCTGGGATCTAACCCTTCCAGAGTCAGTTTCAAAGGGATGTGAACTTGGATGGGGAAAATAATGTATCTTTAGTTTCCACTCTTCTCTAAATGATACTTAGCTTTTTTGATTATTAAATTAAAAAAATATTCTGAGAATGGTTTTATTAGACTGATTAAAAAAAGTATCCATCATGTAAAAAAATATTAAGAACCTCTATAATAGATGAATTTTTGAAGGTGCATTTTTTCTTTAATTTTACATTGGACTAGATTTTATTTTTCCATTTCTATGCTTTAGTCATGAACATTTATCACAATTTTGAATGAATTTGAGTTCTCTTCACCCTTCCTTCACAATTGCAGAGCCTGAATGAATTTTCATCAAAATGTTCCAGTTAGATAAATGAAATGTGAAAACTGCCTGCCCCTTTGAGGACATTGATGACATTTTTATCTCTTAACTTTTCCCACCTAGGCTTGTTAACAACTACTTGTCCTTTGGACTATGAAACCCAAACCTTTCATGTGCTGACCCTCCTATCACTGGATGATGGCCTGCCGGCACTTTCTGCAACACAGACCTTGACAATTTATGTCCTTGATATAAATGATGAGGCACCAGAATTTAAACAACGCATCTATGAAGCTACAATTGCTGAAAACCAAGACCCGGGGCAGTATGTTACCAAGGTGGAAGCTGTGGACAGAGATTCAGGTTGTCTCATTCCCTTTATACTTAGTTGTTTGACCTAGATTATAGAACAGCACATTGTTTCTAGAGAAAAAAAATTGGTTAACCATTTGAGAATAGCTTTCTGAAAGATACTGTTCATTCATTTTTTGGAAAGCCAAAAATGCAGCTTTATGAATGCTCAGAAAATGACATTTGGCTTAAATTGAAAATTATGCATGGACTAGGAAACATATAGAAACACTTGTCTCTAGCTTTCTTGATCTTCTTTTACTGTTCAGTTATTTAAAAAAAACATTTATTAAATGCCTTGGATATACAAAACATTTGTGTATTTAAGCTGATGCAAAGGTAAAGATGGATGCAATTCCTCCTTTTAAGAAGCTTATAGTCTAGTAGAATATGTTCCCAGACAAAAAAAGGTAGAGTATAATGTAAACAAAACAAAAATAATAACAAATCCAGAAAAAAGTATTTCTGGCATATTTACATAAGCATCAATCAAAATCAAAATATAAAGAAATGTTAATCTTTGGAAGTGACCCCTGAAGTGTAGATGGGAATTTTTTTCTTAAAATAGAAAGAAATGAGAGGAGGGAGAACATTTTAATCAAGGGGACACATTTGTAGTTGGTCAATTGTTTTCAATTGTGACTAGCTCTTCATGATTACTTTTGGGGTTTTCTTGGCAAAAATACTCTAGTGGTTTGCCATTTCCTTTTCTAAATCGTTTTACAACTGAGGAAACTAAGGCAAATGGAGTTAATTGATTTGTTCAGGGTCACATAGCTAGTAAGTTTTTTGAAGGTGAATTTGAATGTGCTCACTTTCAACTTTTTTCCTTCCTTAATTCTTTGCTATTCTATTTGACAATATACTTCTTTTCATATTTCTATTGCATGCGTTGAACAAATTGGGATGTGGAGCTTGTAGGACGTGGTTTTATTGCTATGCATAAAAGATATATAGGTTTTTTATTGCATTGTATTGAATGCTTACAACTTTGCAGATAGTGAAAGTCAGAATCATTTATAAATGTTTTTTACAATGATAATTAAAACTAGTATTTTCAGCTGCACTTCTCACTTTTGACCAGAGTAGGGCAGCATGATCAAAGTTTTTCTTACTCCAGTCAGAATGGAAGAGCTATTGCATTGCTATGATAGCCCTATAGATTACCTTATCACACTATTTAGATGAAACTCCTAAGTGTTAGCATTCTGTAAGGTGAACTCTACATGGCAAGCAACGTAAAATCCTTGTAGAATTGTATTTGGACACAATCCTAATATGCAAAATTTTATACAATCATTTCATGTCCCCCAGCCCTGCCTTCATTTAAACTAAGTACGAAATAGCAAACATTTGTCTATATACAACTCTTCTGTTCAATGGAAGTATGATTATATAAGATAATGGGTGATTTTGTTCAATCTGCTCTTCACTTCGTAGTTTTAGAATTGCCTGCTTCTCCTGTTTTTCCTTCTCCTTCCTCTTCCTCCTCTCTCACCCTTCCCCTTCTGCTCTTGCTCTTGCTTCTGCTTCTTTCTCATTTTTTCCCCTCCTGCTCCAAGTCCCCTTATTCTTTCTCTTCCTCCTCACCTTGAAAAATCAAAATATATTGAGCAGTATTGGACAATACTACGGGATTTTTTAATGGAATACAACAGCACTTGTATTTGTACTCCCAATTCATGGAATTTGGAGCAGTGAAGGCTTATGGCATATAGCTCATTATTCTTTTAACAGAAGTTTCTTCTTGAATTAAAAAAAGACATAGATACATTTAAAAAGACAACATAGGTTATAACTGAAGACATCAGCACCAAGATTGGAATCTATGTGAACTATGAGCAATTTTGGGAGGCCAAAAATATCCATTTTAGCCCTATAGTTAACTCACTAAAAAATTCCCAACAAGATGGAGTCTGCAACATTCATGTGCTAAAATAATGTTAAACTGAAATGATATTTTTGAAGATTTAACTACCTTACGGGTGTGACATTTGAAATAGATAATGGAAGCTTCATTCTCAATTTAGGCAGGGTAAGATTTCTTTGCACAGAATCTATGTCTGGCTCCAGGGAAAATCCCTGGAGAATGTATCAGGGAAAGAAGAGTTAAAATTGCTTTAAAAATCAAGACTAAAACCCTTAGTGGTGATTCTACTAAGAAACTTAGTAGTAGTAGGACAAGATCTTCTAAAAGTCTTCTGTTTTTAGAACTTTGATGCCCCACAGTTAAAGTCTTCATGACCTGTCTATAAGCATATCCTGAAAATGCCCTCTGAGCATATTAACAATGTACTTAGGCTTTCACAATACTCTCCATTCCATTTATATCATTTGAGTCTCATTCATATCAGTTCTGTGAATTAGCCAGAACTATATATGTTATATTCAACTATGGCATAGTGAGTTTATCATTTCAATGAATATCTGTTTTGTTATATGACATCTCTCTAATGCCTCTGTGAGCTCAAGGACCATTTCTTTAGCAGATCAAATGCCAATCTGTGATATCTAAATATAATCTAAATTATAAATTATTAAATTTATAAATGATAAATCTAAATAATCTAAATCTAAATCAGTGATATCAAAATACTTTTTTTCTGGGAAGACAAAGATTCCTAGATAGTGTAGACTAATTGGAAGTGATCAGGGTGGATCCATTGGCCAGCCAATCTTATGTTTCTTAGGCATTCAAGCTTTCACAGTGCTCTGTAAATACAAGCCATGTCTACTGCCATGAATGAAAGCAGATATTATTATGCTTCTCACAGATCAAGTGACTAGTATTTGTTGGGGACCATAAATAAATCCTAGATGGATATGAATTGGGAAAGGGGAAAGATCAAATTTGGCAACATGAAGTACCATCTCCTCAAAAAAAAATGTGAAAGGGAAAAAACTATATAAGGAGAAATATCTATGTTACTATTGACAAGGTAGTATTAAATGGGGGCAAGGAAAGGAGAATTTTGATTGAACTTCAAAAGGGAGTGAAATAGCCAAAAGGTAACTGATAAAGCCAAATATTTAGATATGGTTTATGAGAATACAAAATTAAGTAAGATTTATTTAGACATACACACTAGCAATATGGAATATATTCAGAAAATTGAAAGGATAAGATGGATATTGGAAGAACAGGAAAAAAGGAGAATAGAAACTGGAATAGGTAAAGTAACAAATGCCACTTTATTGATTGTGCAGTGATAATGGTCAAGATTAGTTTATCAAAAACTCAGCAACTTGACAGAAAATAATTATGGAGAATGAGAAAATTATTTTTAAAAGAAGGAGAAATGGAAAAATAGTTATGTTAGACCTCTACTGAAAACCTGTTAGTGGATCTCTTTTGCCTACCAAGTAAAGTTCAGACTTCTTTTTCTCTTGATATTTATTTACCACGTTTCCTCCCCCTCATCTGGTGCCATCATTGATCTCTAACCTTATTTTATACCACTACCTTTTGTGTAGTCTTTATTAAACCCATACTGGTCTCCTAATCTCTGCACCTGCATTGCATTTTCCTATTTCCTGTGTCTTTATCCATATCAGGATCAGAGGGTCACAAACAGATGCAGAATGGACCTTAGAGGTCATCAGGTCCAAACTTCTCATTTTACAAATGAAGAACCTGAGAACTAGAGAAGTTGTCACTTGCCCAAGGCAACTCACAAGTTGTAAGTAAAAGGAAAAAAACAGGATTTAAACCTGAGTCCTGACTCTAGTCCTAACTCTAGTTAGATTGCACAGTGGATAGAACACCAGATCTGGAATCAGGAATATTCATCTTCCTTATTTCAAATTAGACACATGTCAGTTGTGTGATCCTGGGTAAGTCACTTAACCCTATTTATCTCAGTGTCCTCCTCTGTAAGATAAGCTGGAGAAGGAAAAGGCCAACCACCCCTGTGTCTTTGCCAAGAATGCCCCAGATGGGGTCCTGAAGAACCCGCCACAACAGAAAGTGACTGAACAAAAAAAGATGCACATTAAGTTTTGTCTAGATTTAATGAAAAATGATGATGAATTTCATTAAAGAAATTATATGGCACTTTCATTGACCCCAAGTTTCTCCTTGAAACAAAAACCCACTTTTTAAAAACTAGTATTTTTCTGATGATTTTCATGTTGTTGAATATAATGGTTTCTAGAAGAATCAATTATAAGTCAGTGAAGCAACATATAATGGTTATAAGTAGAAAACAGGATATTAAAAGTGATGGACTGTGTGCAAGGACAATGAAGCAATGTATAATGGATATAAGCAGAAAAGAGGTTATTAAAAATGAAGAATGAGTGCAAGTAGAAGTATAAAAGTTACAAATGTGATGGATGACCAAAAATGGAAATGGGCAGGTGATAAGAATAAAGGCTGTGAATTGCACTAGGGTTGATTAAATATTAAGAGGGCTAGAATTGGGGTGTGGTGTCACATGCCTGTCTGTGATTCCTTCTACCGTGAAGGTTGAGGCAGATGGATCTCTTGAGCTCAAGAATTTGACAGTGAATGCTCAAAAGGTTGTCCAACTGTGCATCCCCCTTTGACCTAGCAGTATTTCTACTGGGTCTGTATCCCAAAGAAATCTTAAAGGAGGGAAAGGGACCCACATGTGCAAGAATGTTTGTGGCAGCTCTTTTTGTAGTGGCTAGAAACTGGAAACTGAATGGATGCCCATCAATTGGAGAGTGGCTGAATAAATTATGGTATATGAATGTTATGGAATATTATTGTTCTGTAAGAAATGACCAGCAGGACGATTTCAGAGAGGCTTGGAGAAACTTGCATGAACTGACGCTGAGTGAAATGAGCAGAACCAAGAGATCATTGTACATGGCAACAGCAAGACTATACGATGATCAATTCTGATGGATGTGGCTCTTCTCAACGATGAGATGATTCAAACCAGTCAATGATCTCATGATGATGAGAACCATCTACACCCAGAGAGAGGTCATATCTGCATGAGCTCATAAAGACCATGTGCTGTTTGCCTCAGTTTCTCATCTATAACATGAGTTGGAGACTTTATTCATCCTCTCCCATGCTATTGAAAATGTAGCCCCAGATTGGCGGAGCAGGTCTAAGCAGCCTTGTAGAACTCTGCAGTGTGGCCCTCAACCTCCAGCCACTTCCTTTTTCAAGGTTTGATCATAATTCTTGAGCCACATGGTTTACTGCTAAATCTTTCATTTTTTCCTGCATCAAATTGGTACATCATAACATAGCTGTAAGGCATCACAACATAGCATTTTCACTCTTTTTGTTGTTGTTTTATTAAATCTTCTTTCTCATTTTTTTCCTTTTTTGATCTGATTTTTCTTGTGCAGCAAGATAATTGTATAAATATATATGCATATATTGGATTTGTATATTTTTCCATGCTTAACATATATTGATTACTTGCCATCTAGGAAAGGGGTGAAAGGGAAGGGAGGAAATTGCAATACAAGGTTTTGCAAGGGTCAGTGGTGAAAAATTGCCCTTGCATAGGTTTTAAAATTAAAAATCTTCAATAAAAAAAAGAATTTGGTAGCGAGCTAAGCCAATTGGATGTCCACAGTAAGTCCATTACCAGTATTTTGGACTCTAGAGGTTTGAGAACCACCAGGCTGTCTATTAAGGGGCAACTAGCTAAGAAAGAGAACAGATTAGTGCTCCTATGCTCTGTTCAGTGGTGGGATTGGGCCTTTGAGGAAATACTGTGACCTTAACCTAAGAAAACCATGACTGAGGGGAGGGAAGGAGGGAAGATGGGTGGGTATAGGCATAAAGACACCCCATAATAAAAGAACCACTGCAGGTGTACATTGGCTTGACTTCCTATGGCACATTTGAAGAAGTCATGGATGAACCTCACAGAATGAATAAGTTTAGAGGGGCAGTAATCTGTACCACTGGAAGGAGTGCCAAGTTTATGAGTTAGTAAATCCATCTAAATATAGAAGAAAAAACACTAATGAAGAAATTGAAACTCTAAATAAAGAAAATCAAAAGATAACCATGAAGAGAAGTATGTCCAGTCAAGGACAAAGTAAGAGGGCAAAAAATAATGAGCCAAGATGACAAGCTTTTCTAATAGATAACTGAAGTATTATGGAGGAAGAAGACTCAAAACTATTATTGTAGTTCTAAGAAGTTAAAAAAAAAGACAGCTTAAGATCTTACTTAAAGAAAAGCCTTAAGTAATGGAAAAGTCTTTAATAGAATAACTCACATTTACATATCATTTTAAAATAGGCAAAGCATTGTTTGAAGAGGCAGGAAAACTTAGAGAATGGAGGATATGGGTTAATGTGTACCAGTTTGATGCAGGAAAAAAACAAAAGATTTAGCAATAAACCACGTGGCTCAAGAATTATGATCAAACCTTGAAAAAGGAAATGGCTGGAGGTTGAGGGCCACACTGCAGAGTTCTACAAGATTGCTTAGACCTGCCCCGCCAATCTGGGGCTGCATTTTCAATAGCATGGGAGAGGATAAATAAGGTCTCCAGCTCATGTTATAGATGAGAAACTGAGGCAAACAGCACATGGTCTTTATGAGATCATGCAGGGTGAATAGCCAAGTAACATCATCAACAATCCCACTTACCTGTCATTTTGATTCAAAATTCCTTCTTTTCAATGAGTCCATGTTAATGTGTGTGTGTGTGTGTGTGTGTGTATAAACAGTCTTGAGTTCCAACAATTTTATGGAATGTCATATTTTTATATGGAGAGGAGAGGAGATCATCGTTTGTGCAACCAATAGATTTCTTTGATGTAATTAGTTAAATTAAATGTCCTTACTACCCTAGGCCACTGGCTGTGCAAAAGAAAGTCTGGATTTAAATCCTACCTTTGGATTTCTCATATATCTCTGGGCAAATGAATTAACCTTTAAGGGCCTTTGTTCCCTCACATATAAAAGAGAGTTGAAAATGCAGCCCAAAATTGGCTTGGGGCAGATCTCAGCAGCCTTGTAGAACTCTACAATGTGGCCATCAACCTCAGTATATTACTCTTTTGCAAATTTGTGAGTCAGATTAAGTGATTTTTAGGTTCCAAATATTTGTCGTACTCTATGTTTCTGTATATGGTCTGCTACACCACTCCAGAAATGGGGAAAAACCTCTTTGTAAAGATGAAAATGGGCACAGTGATATGCAATCTGAGACCCTTGTGAACATGCAAATGCAGAAGACCTTGGGCTTGTACTATCTAAAGGGAGCAGGAATTAAAAAATCAGTAAAGAGTGTGCCTGGAGAAATTAGTCAAGGAAACAAAAGTTCCAGTTGTTCTAAGGATTGGAAAAAGGAGGGAATAAATGAAGAGGACCTAGTCGAACCAGTGACAATTCTTGAAATTTGCATTAGGAAGGAAAAAAATACTTTAAGGAAACTAGGGAATTAAAATAAAGAGCAAAAAAGAGAACAAACGTGAGGTATTTTGGAAGTTAGAATTTAGAAATGCAATCCCATACTGATCAAACCATTTCTGGTGCCAGGTTTCCAGGCAGTAATTATACAAGACTCCCACCAACAGGATGTGTGGTCCTTCCAATGGCTACTATTTTTATGGGCCTAAGAAATAACTATGTGAGCTTAGAAGGCATCTCTTTTCCTCCAAGGAGAAAGGGAGAGGACTGGATTATGAATAATAGTGTGATACTTTTGGAAGGAGATGATAGCAGTGATGGAAGTGGGGGTGGGGTAATAGAAAGGCTTTGGGGGCTTCAAATTCTGACAATGTTTTCAGAAAAGAGAATTTTTTCAGTATGATGAAATGGTAGAGTTGAAGATAAAAACAAACAAACAAACAAACCAAAAAACCCACCAAGTGAATCTAAAAAGGAGAGCTAGGAAACTTCAAAACAAAACCTACCAAAAAGCCTTTGCTAAAATGAATCATAATGTTCTAATTTATTCATCAATTCAGATTTTTCAGTCAATTAACTACTTGATTAAGCACCCCGTGTGCTGAAGATACACATACACACACACAAATGGAATTGTACCTGTCTTCAGTAACTTCAGTAACCTGACATTCTAGAGGGGGTGGCAAATAAAAGCTTTTAACAGAATATATACAGTACAAATACTAGGCAGGTTGGGGAGATCAGGAAAGGTTTAGTGTATTCTTGAAAGAAACCAAGTAATCCAAGGGGAGTGGAAGTTAGGAAGCAGTGCATTCCAGGCATGGGAGATAGCAGATACAAAGATATAAATACAGGAGATAGATTTTTTTGGTGGATCAGGGGTGAGAGGAAACAACAAGAAAGGCCAGTGTAGTCCATGAAGAGGAATAATGTGTAAGAATTCTGGAAAAATAAGAGAGGAAAAGTTGTGAAGATCCTTAAATGCCATATGGAGAATTTTATATTTGATTATAGAGATAATAGGATATTCTTGAAGTTGACTGAGTAGGCCAATGACATGATCAGATTTGTACTTTAGGGAAACTGTTAACAATTGTTTGAAAGATGGATGGGAGTGAGAAGAAGCAGGGAGACTAGGTAGAAAGCTATAGCAATATTCCAAGCTCCAAGCAATAAGAATCTAAACAAAAGTGGTAGTTTTGTCAGGATAGTAGATGGGTGAATACATCCAAAAGGTGATCTAAAGATAGAAATGACCAGACTTGGCAACTAACTGGATATGTAGGGCAATGAGAGGTGAGTATAACATCAAAGTAGCAATCCTGATTAACTAAAAGGATAATGTTGCACTAGGCAGTGATAGGAAAGTTTGGAAAAGGGTTAGATTTGAGGGTTTGGTGGGGAAGATGAGTTCAGTTTGTCACATGTTGAGTTTGAGATGTTCAAAGGTATTTGGCAATATCAGACAGGGATGAAAATGGATAAATCAATAGCCAGATAGATAGATAGAGAGATGAGAGATTATGGATAGATGTGGGAGTGATTTATATAAGGAATGATAATTAGAATAATGGAATTAGACCAATGGAAGCTGAATAGATCACCAAGTAAGAGAGTTTAGAGGAAAATAGCCTGGATAGCATAATGGGATATATTCATACATTATTATTGTGACATGGCTGATGAACCAGTCAAGAAAACTTAGGGCATTCAGACAAGTAGGATGACAAAGACAAAAGTGTCACAAAAACATAAATTTTTGTGTT
This sequence comes from Myrmecobius fasciatus, assembly GCA_023553655.1. Lineage (NCBI taxonomy): Eukaryota > Metazoa > Chordata > Mammalia > Dasyuromorphia > Myrmecobiidae > Myrmecobius > Myrmecobius fasciatus. The sequence continues at coordinate 78,742 of JAJPUD010000449.1, read as the reverse complement.
TATTTATTTAGGATTATTTAGGATGAAAGGATGGTGATAAATATGTCTTATGGCTTTATGATGTATGGTTTGGAGGTTGTGTAACAAGTTTAGAAATCCTGAAAGAAAAGAGGTCTGAAGTGTTGATGAGGATGTGTTGTTCTTTCTTATGTATTTTTTAAAACACCTTGGAATTTATTTTCTGTTTCTTGTATTTAAAAAAGACTCTAGAAAATTGAAGGCTATGCAAGGGTCAATGTTGAAAAATTATTCATGCATATGTTTTGAAAATAAAAAGCTTTAAAAAGAAAAATAAATTAAAAAGGAAAGTGAAGATAAAAACAGAATAGGAAAGAATAAATATCTAAGTCTATTAAACTGCTATGCATATAATGCTAGACTTAGTTTATATTAGTTTGGCTGAATTTGTTCTAAAGAACTTTTTTTTTTTTCTCTCTTTTGATTCTTTGTTATAAGGGATTACTCCAGGGGGTGTGTGTGTGTGTATTGGATGTGAGTCAGTTTTAAACAGTCTTCAGACTCACTCTGTCTTCCAAAGCTATTAAAATCCGGTGGCAGGACAAAAGTCAAGATAACTGGTGGATATCCTCTAGAAAAGTGTTCTGAGTTAGAAACATTAATTTGAGTTTATTCTTTTCCACTTACTAATTATGCATGTTGGGCAAGACACTCAATTGGGTCTCATTTTTCTCACCTTTAAGATGGGAATAATAATGAAATGAATAATTCACATTTGATTGGAGGGCTGGGCAAAGAATGGTTCCCCAAATTTGCATTTTAAGGAGGGTGCTCAGACCAGTTCATCTCCTCATTTCCTGCCTGACTGAATACCTTGGGACCACTCCATCATGAATTGGGTCTACACCACCACACTGGGTGCTTTCCCCTAATCCCTTTCTTTTCAGCTTCTTTTTATGTTTTGACTTCTTCCATCAATTTGTAAGCTCCTTGAGTATGAGCATTTTTTTTGTGTGTGTTTTTTGTATGTGCTTAGTGCTTAGCATAGCACCTAACACCTAAAGGTTTAATGAATATTTATTGACTGGCTGATCATTTCCTTCTAATTACCCACATGAATACCTTTAGCCTCTCAGTTTCTCAGTGACTTCATCTACAAAATAAAGGGATTTAGATTAAGCCTAAGGATCCTTTCAGATCTAAATCTATGATCCTAAGGAATGCCTTCTGGGGAACATAAGTAAATATCAGAATAAGACTTGAATCTCAGATCTTTCCAATAAATAATCAGCTCTTTCTCTTCTATATTATGCTACCTCTCCTTATTTTTATATTGCTTACCTCACATGCTTATTTTGAAAATCAAATAAAAATGCAGTGCAATTTTAAACGCAAGCTGTTATAGAAATGCAACCCACTGTTATTTTATTATTCGTCATGTCTCTCTAAGACATATTATATGTATATATGTGTGTATATATAATATATGTCATATGATGTATATATGTGTATATGTGTACATATATGTATGTATATGTGTATATGATGTGATTTTCACTTTTTTTCTTTAAAAATCTAAGCCCTTGCTATGAAAAACCTGTTAAGAACACATACTTTCCAGTTCCAAGACAATTGCTCTATATGTTTAGCTACAGTGGGCTCAAGCTTTATTTTAGAATGTCATATATTGAATAAAGATGATTTACCACAGATGAGGTGGATTTGCAATTAAAATTTTATTGGGAATGTCCACCCCTTCCCCATCGCCCCCCCCCCCCCTGCCAAGTTCTTGCAGCCTTTGATTAAGGTCTAACATCAGTTCCAGGTGCATGGCCTGAGTCTTGGGTCACACTTAAAGGCTGATTGTTTGTTAAGAGGGGAACACAGAAAAGTGATTGAATGGAACGTGTGCGAGCTGCAAATAAAACTCATGCAATGGTATGAGATGAATGCCTGCTACCCTTTGTGTATAATGTAGGATTAAATTCATTAAAGTTAATGGTGTGAATGATCTTACTCTATAACCAGTGATGGAAATGACGTTATACTCCTCTCAGGGGAGTACTGAAACCACCAAAATATGGGGAAAATTATTTTGGATCAGTAATGGGGAAGACTGTGGAACCAGATTTCTTACTCTACACAGAAGGCAGAAGGCTAAGAACTTCGTGGGTATGCACATTAGTGGTGCCATGTGTGAGCCTCCTGATTCTTGAGAAGACACAGGGTGCTGTTACTGAACATATGCACCCAAGTTCAGAAACAGCATGGAGAATCACAGCTCCCCTAGCCAGGTTCCCATTGTCTCATTAAATCACAATCAGGGGTGTTCCATGGAGTAATTAGGAATACATTGTAGAGTGCAAACTCATAAGACATTTTTTATGGGAGGGAAAAAATCTTAAACATTTACTGTGGGAAAATCTCAGGAGGCTTTTGAAAAAACAAATATTTCATCCCATGAGTCTTTTCTTTGGCAAGATCAACACTAACAGTTTTCTCACCTTATTTAAAAGTGGCCTAGAATTCTGGTTTGTTTTTTTCTTTAGCACCTATCTTCTAGCAAATGATCATGGAGAAAAAAGGATGGGAAAACAGATGAATTCCAAAGAGATAATTTATATGCTTTTTCTCACTTCTTTTTCTTCCTGAAACTAATCAACCAACCAAAATTATTCTTTAAGGAATCAATTCCCAACTACAATTTGAAATCATACCAACTGCCATATCTGGCCTTTTCAAGATCAATTCCAGCTCTGGAGAGGTGGTAACAGCAGCTATACTCGACAGAGAGACTCAGGAGATCTTCACCCTTAGAGGTAACATGTCTAAATTCCTAGAATATACAGTTAGGCACTGATGTATAATTCAATAATTTTGTTATTTGCCCCTTTCTCCCACCTTATGAATGTGACCTTATTTCTTCTCAACCTAGTTGTTGAATAACTCGTAAATCATCTTGATATGTATCTTGTCACTGGACTCAGATGGCTCTTGAGGGGAAAGTGAGGCAGGTGACCTTGCAAAGCCCTCCCTTGCTTCAGTCCAATTCGCTTGCATATCATGGCATCACCTCCCTGAGGTCCTGGTCCTCTTGAAGAACAAAGGACAAGCAACAACAAAACAGCAACTTACCCTTTGGTTCATCATCAAGCGTTAGACCAAGAACAGTCAAGTCTAGACAGTTTCATCAATAAATTCCAACAAGGGTTGCCTCACCTCTCATTTCTCCTTTCCCTAATAATTTGTACACAGGATAGATCTCATTTAAAACCCACAGCTCACTAATGTGAAACTTCCTTTTTTCTCTCTCCTGCTAGTACTGGTGAAAGACCAGGGAGTCCCTCAGTTATCCAGTACCATGACTATTCTCTGCAATGTGAAAGATGAAAATGACCATGCTCCCAAATTCATTATCCCCAACCCTGAAATCCAGGTTCCAGAGAACCAAGAGCCAGAGGTCATCTATACCATTTTAGCTATGGATATGGATACTGGCAACAATGGAGCTGTGCGGTTTCATATAATTGGTAAGTGGCAGACTTCTGCAGAATGTCTTCCAAGATGGACCCAGTTTGATGACTGGTAATGATTCCTTATGGAATATGTAGGATAATATTCATATCAAGTTGTCACAAAATGATCACCATCACATTCCAGTTTTAGCTCTTTTGGTTTTAGCATCCTCCCCCCTTCCTATTTTGAAATTGGTCACCAACTTTTCTAGGACTTTTGACTAAGTTGCCTTTAACAAGAATGGTATAGTTACTTTTCCAGATTGTCATTGTTGTTTTATCCTCCTGTGTTCTGTAGTTTTGTTATTTTGAGTGACTAAGGCTTCATTGGTTCAGGTCTTTCTCAAGAAGAAACTCAGTGGATACCCATCAGTTGGGGAATGGCTGAATAAATTATGGTATATGAATGTAATAGAATATCATTATTCTATAAGAAATTATGATCAGGTTGATTTTTAGAAAATCCTGGAAAGACTTACATGAGCTGATGCTAAGTGAAATGAACAGAACCAAGAGAATCATGTAAACAGTAACAACAAGATTATGTGATGATCAACTGTGATAGACTTGGCTCTTTTCAATGATGCATTGATTCAAGGCAATTCTAATAGACTTGATATGGAACGTGCCATGTGTATCTAGAGAAGGAACTATGGAGACTGAATATGGATCAAAGCATGCATTTTCACCTTTTTGTTATTGTTTATTTGCTTGGTTTTTTTTTTCCTTTCTCATGTTTTTTTTTCTTTTTGATCTGATTTTTCTTGCATAGCATAATGAATATGGAAATATGTTTAGAAGAATTACACATTTAACCTATATCAGATTGCTTGCTCTCTTGAGGAGGAGAGGGGGGAAAGAGGGAGAATAATTTGGAAATAAAGTTTTTCAAAGGTGAATAATGAAGACTATCTTTGCATGTATTTGGAAAAATAAAATACTATAAGAAGAAAAAAAGAAGGAATTTAGAAGGTGAGGGTTCCTCAAATTGGCAACCAATATGTGCAATTTTCTGCACAGACAGGTACAACAATTACTCATATGCTATAGTCTTAAGGAATAGTTTCTTAATTTTGGCCTTTGGGAAGGAAGAGAATAACATTTGTATAGCTCCTACTATATGCCAAACATTGTACTAAAAACTTTTTACAATTATTCAAAAATAAAATACTATAAAAAGAAAAAAAGAAGGAATTTAGAAGGTGAGGGTTCCTCAAATTGGCAACCAATATGTGCGATTTTCTGCACAGACAGGTACAACAATTACTCATGTGCTATAGTCTTAAGGAATTGTTTCTTAATTTGGGCCTTTGGGAAGGAAGAGAATAACATTTGTATAGCACCTACTATATGCCAAACATTGTGCTAAAAGCTTTTTACAATTATTCAAAAATATTTGACTGACAAAACAGAAGCACAGAGAAATTGTGATTTAGCCAGGATCCACTTAATTGCCACAAAGTGTCTGAAGCCATAATTGAACTCAGGTCTTCTTTTTTGTTGAGTTTTTCTGTTTCCTTTTACTTTTATTCATTTAAAATATTTCTTAACCTCATTTGGGCTATATTCAGAAATGTTGTAACTCCATGTTTGATCCAAAGTCTACCACACCATCTCCATCCTAGTCTCAAAAATTATGTAGCTATCTTTGACATTACAATATTGTCCATATCCTAAAGGGTTGAAGCAACATCTTGTCTTGGGATTAGAATGAAGAAATAAATCATAACTTTTATTTATATATTTAGGAACTATTGGGTATCTTCAGGTTAACTCTCTCTGCATTCTGGAAAAATTTTGTGCTGCTTTGTAAAAATTAATGAATGAAACTAGGAAGTTAACCATTGATTTCTAGACCCTGAAAGAAGATTTCACTCCATGGATCCAACAGGTCCTATATCTGTTACTAATATAGAGAGAACTCAGGTTTTCATGAGCCCATGGCTAGTATTCTATTCATTGTGCTCCCTTTGGGACTGAGATAAAGGTCTCTGATTGAATTAATGTGGAGTTAGCAATAGGTATCATTTATCAGTTTCTGAATATTGTTTCTTTTCATTTTAGTTCTCACTCTCAATTATCCAGCAAAACATATTGAGTAGAGTAGATATTTAGCAGCTAAAAATACTATTTGTAGTAGACAGAGATTCCCTTTTGGATGGGACAGAAAAATTTTACAGAGGTATTAAAATGACACAATCTAAAGTTGGGTTTGTTAATAACTAGTGGAAGGAATACTCATAATTGATAATTACTTGTCTTCTAGAAATTCTGTGACCCAGCCAAGATTTTGTAATAAAAACCACCTACTTTCTTTAAAAAAAAATTCAACTTCCTACTAATAAATAATCATGAACTTATATAGATTTTCATTCAATATTAGAGAAGTCAGGGATCTTAGGGATAATGTAATCTAGACAACTTGTTTTCCAGAAGCAACAGTTGAAATCCAAAGAAGGGACAGAGTCCTGAGTTCTGCCTTTGAATTTGAATATCCTTTTTTTTCTTTTTTTGGTTCTTTTTAATTATAGCATCTGCTAAGAGCTCCAAGCCCTAATTGTTTTCTTTATTATTATGTTATGCAGCCACCCATGCAAGACAATCTAATCTCCACAGTTCTAAGGAAATCACTCACATTTGTTATGTACTTGGTGCAGTGGAAAGATTAGTAAATTTCGAATTAAAGGGCCTGAGTTCAAATTCTAGCTCAGGGACAGCTAGATGGTACAGTGGATAGAGCACTGGCCCTGAAGTCAGGCAGACCAGAGTTCAAATCCAGCTTCAGATACACTACACTTCCTAGCTGGACAAGTAAGTCACTTAATCCTAATCACCTTGCAAAAACTAAACAACAAATTCTATCTAGCTCAGTTGTTTGCTAACTGATGTGACCTTGGACAAGTCAATTAACATTCTTATCTGTAAAGTGAAGAAATCAGGTTTTATTTTTATTTATTTATTTTTGTAGTCCTATTGACCTCTTTTGTGTCATCCCACTTCTTTCTTTAGTCAGGAGGTGTCTTATGTTGCTGGATAATGGGTCATAAGTATACCAATTAGGGGGAATGATTTTGAAAAACATTTCCCTTCTTTGTTCCTTAAAAAATTCTTGTCATTCATCTTTCAAGAAGCATTTAAATAAAAGATACAATTCTCTCTCTCTCTCTCTCTCTTTCTCTCTCTCTCTCTCTCTCTCTCTCTCTCTCTCTCTCTCTCTCTCTCTCTCTCTCCCTTTCTCTTTGTCTCTCTTACACTCTCTCCCCTTCTCTTCTCCCCCCACCACTCCCTCTCTGTTTTTGTCTCTATCTCTCTATGTCAATCAATAAACATTATTTTAATGCATATTATAAGCCAGATACTATTCTAAGAGCTGTAGACACAGAGAAAAACAAAAATAATTCCTTTTTAAAAAAATCTATTTATATTCTATTTAAATTCTATAGTATTCTATTTTTCCTAATTAAGTGTAGAGATGAATTTTAATATTAATTTAAAAATTTTGAGTTAAAATTATCTCTCACTTCCACTCTCCCTAAGATGGTAAGTAATTTGATATAGCTTTTATATATATATGGCAATCATATAAAATATTTTCATATTAGTCATGTTGTGAAAGAAGGAACATACCAAAAAAGGAAAAAAAAAACACTAAAAGCCAAAGTGACATTAGTATGTTTTGACCTGCATTCAGATTCAATCACTTCTTTCTCTAGATAGCCTTTTTACGGATAAAACTTTTGGACTTGACTTGAATCATTGTATTGCTGGGAATAGCTGTCATTCTTTGTACAATGTTGCTTTTACTATGTACAATATCCTCCTGGTTCTGCTCACTTCACTTTCCATGAGTTCATGTATGTCTTTTCAGGTTTTTCTGAAATCCACCTGCTCGTTTTTTCTTATAGCAAAATAGGACACAATTATCAACTTGTCCATTGACATAGATTTCTTCAACTTTGGATCTAGTGAGTTAAACATTAAGGATGTCTTCTGGATCCTCAACTATCCCAGAAGTGTAGCTTTAACTGATAGCTCTTAGGTTTGAAATAAGGTATCTCCTCCCCTCAAATTCCTTTAATTCTCCACTATCTTCACCTGTTACTGTTCTAGCTAGTGTATCTACAACACACTTACTCTAATATGTCTCTTGAATTTGTGTACTATGTCATGTGACTTGATAGTTTTTCCCAGCTTCCACATCTTATAATATACAGCAGGCTAATTAACAACCTGTTTTGTAATTAATAGGCAATTTATTTTTTTTAAACTTACCCCAAAATACTATGCCTTGGGTTTCCTACCGTGGAGAACCAGTGGGGACTGGTCTATGAAAAGCTAGCCATAGAGACAAGGATAAGTTAGGATTAAATCCTATTTTTGACACATACTAGCTATTGAACATTATGCAAGGCCACTGAATTTCCCAGGACTCCATTCAACTCTCAAAAAGTATAATAACTACAAATGGATTACTACTTCCTTACACCAATTAATCATAGTCCAGACCAAGTTAAAAGTTTTATCTTAATTTTTTTCTGGCTCGTCTCCCCTATAGTATTTGTATAATTAGAAAACAATGAAGGGAAAATAAGACAAGCACTATTTACTTCTTTTTAATTATTTTTTTTTACATTTCTCAGCAAGGAAAATAAAGTCTCACTTATTACAATGATAAAGTTAAAATAAGATTTACTGATTTGGATTTGTCATTTCCTATGACATTCATTTGTTAAAATAATAGTTTTATAACTTTAAGATGGCATACATCTCTGCTCCCTATTGCTCAGATTCTCATTACAAAAAAGAAAAAATATATATATACTAAAACTCTAGAGCATGGTATTTAAAATTAAATGACAATAGCTAATTTTGTAAGCAAGTGAATTAATAGCTATTTTTTATCTTGATTAGCATATCAGGAAAGCTATTTTTAAAAGATATTTATCACCATGTTAATACTCTCACCTTTGTATTCCTTTCACTTTTATAGGAGGAAACACCGAGCAGCATTTCACCATTAATGAAACTTCAGGAGAGCTCTCAACAACTTGTAGCCTGGATAGGGAGCACATTAGCAATTTCACGCTCATTATTGAATGCTCTGATTTGGGTAACCCAAGTAGAAGCTCCATAACAGAGTTAAAAGTGATCGTATTAGATGATAATGACCATAGCCCTACCTTCTCTGCATCCCACTACCAAGCTTGGGTGAAAGAAGACCTTGCAGTGGGATCAGTGATCCTAGAGCTCACCGCAGTGGATGAAGATAGTGGTCTCAATGGACAGGTTGAGTACTTCCTAACCAATGATGCTCTGGGTATCTTTACCATTGACAAAACAGCAGGCACATTGAAGCTTGCTCAAGGTCTTGATCGGGAGACAAGATCCCAGTTTGTGTTTACGGTTGTGGCCAGTGACTGTAGTCTTCAAAATCCAAGGAAAACCACATTTCATCTGACAGTGAATGTAGCTGACGTCAATGACAACAGTCCTGTCTTTGCACAGAACCCTTTGGATGTTTTTATCTCTTCACAAATGTCTGTGAACCAGACCATTGCCACACTGATCAGCTATGACTCAGACCTGGGTCTCAATGGAGCGGTAGTTTTTCATTTTGCTGAAACCCAGACTTTGTTTCATATTGATGAACACTCAGGAGAGGTTCGACTTCAAAAACAATTGTCCTCAGAACCCTTCCCTATTTGGCTACAGGTAAAGGCTACAGATAAGGGTATCCCCAGCAGAACGGCCTTTGGTCTTTTGGTCATCCATATGCAGGAAAAAGATGCAAGTTTTTCCTGTAGTCAGCAATTATATACATCAACTATAACTGAAAACTGTGAAACTGGTGAGTATTTGGTCCTATATTTTTATGTGCTCTGCATTATTGAAAAACTGCTTAAATGCATTTGTTGTACAAGTGAGTCAATGCTGTGGATTCATTAATAAGTTCTTCCTTTTATTTACATTGAGGTTTGATCCATAAGTTTGCATCAAGCAAAATATGAACCAAAATGTCAGCCATTTAAAAATTTATATATAGAAAAGAAGCCTAGTTTGAAATAAATTAAATATAGAAATATAAAATGTTGAGTTAGCCCTAGAAACTCACACAAATCTAGGGCACCTTTAACTTTCAACTATTTTTTGAATCTCAGAACCAGAAAGACAGGAATCAGTATATATCCCTCAAAGCATTGCCAGCAGCACTTTTTTTTTACCTCCACAATAATGCTGGAAATTTATTGCCCAGGTTTAGGACTTTTAATTCTCCACATCCCCTTCCCCATAAACTAATCTAAGACTTTAAAGTTGCTAAACAGTTGAAGATCATTATTAGAAAAAAGGATGCTTCCTTCTTAGGAGTTCTTATACAAATTAAATGCTTATCTTGACCCCAGCCACTCCTCTCCCCATTCTCTGCCCCATCAAAATCAATAAAATGCTGCTACCTTGTTTTCATATTAGAGATGAGACCAGGCCTCTTAAACAAACTTTCCTGACTGGCTTTACTCTCTCCACAAAGAGGATCTCTTAAAATGCCTTTCACATGTATGTTTGTTGAGTTAAATAGAACATGCTTGAAAAGCCCAATTCTGAGTTTTCATTTTGCAATTTGTTTTTCTGCCTGGAAACCCACACTTGCCTGTCATTTCAGATGTTTTCCCCAGGGCCTTTCTGCCCCTGGTAACACTGTTTTACCTAAATAGCATATTTTATCTAGAACTTTCCACAAAGTTAGAGAGAATGTATCTGCTTTTATACTGGCATTTATTTATATATTCCTTTTTATAATTCAAATTTTTAAGTGGCAATTTATTATACTTTGAATTTCATAAAGGAGAGGAAAATGAGAAATCATTTCAGGAAACAAAACTTAGAAATTCTTGAACTAATTTTTGAACTTTGCTCATGACTCTGGAAGTTTCAAAGTAATTAACTTTACCTTTTTAACCATTGAAAACAATAATACTAATACCTATTTTCCTTTAGGCTCTGAAAACATCATTTTATTGGTTGATTCTTCAATGCCAGTCCATGTAAAACATGGAAATGAATAACATAAATGTGAAATTTCATCTGATTCAATCTATGCCTTCCCCTTCAGAATTTTTAAAGTTTCAGTTTATTAACAAATCCTAAATGATTGTAATTAATAAGCTAAATCAAATTCTTCCTTGCTTTAGATCATTCCCATAGGTTTGACATTTATATTTTTGTGAAACTTTAGCACCTATAAATTTCTGGCTGTAAGTTCACTTGAATGAATATCATTGAAAGCTGATACTTTTCAGGACCTATGCTCCAAGTATTAAGCTCAGATACTAAACTCTCATTATTCTTAGTAACATTGATGTTACTAGTCTATTCCAATCAACCTTATGACAGATGAGGAAAATATAAAAATTAATTTATATGCCTTTTCTATTTTGAGATTTTCTCTTTATGTATTAGTGAATTGAGTAAGCAAGCAACAGACATTTATTATTAAGTGTTTTGTGCCAGGCATTGTGTAAAGGGCTAATAATATAAAGAAATAAGATATAGATAGGGTTCCAGATACCTATACAAGGTATCTACCTGGGGAGCCTTTTGAGGATTTGGATGAGGGCATAAGATCTTGTCTCTCCATAAAATTTGGACCACCAAGACACTTGTCCAGAGTCCATAGACAATATATGGCAGAAGTTATATGGAAAGCCAGCGCTTCCTGACTTGAACTCATCCAGGACCATTATTATTGATAATGCTGTTGCTGTTATCATTCTTTCATTATTTTAACCTTTATATTTGATGGAGTTCAAGTAGAAATGGTCTTCAGAATATTCTACTACTACTATACCTTTATGTTTCCTATTTGATATTAATTGCTTGGGCAAATGAAGTAATTAATTTTTATAATTGAAGGAAAGGATTGGGATACAGGCTTCTCATCTGTAGACATATTGAAAACATTTATCTCATCTTTTTTTTTTTTGATGAGGTTCAGATAGTGTGAGAATAAGTCACTATCCTAATATTCTTTTAAGTTGAATGTTCTGCAGACTCTTGTGCAGGTGGATAAAATAACTGGTTTTTTGTAACCAAGTAAGATTTAGAAGGCAGCTAGATAGAGCCATAGTGCACAGAGAGAAAAGCATGAAGTCAGGAAAACTCATCTTCTTGAGTTCAAATCTGGTTTCAGACACTTGCTAGCTGTGTGACTCCAGGTAAATCACTTCATCCTGTTTGCCTCAGTTTTCCCATCTGTAAAATGAGTCGTAGAAGGAAATGACAACTCATTCTAGTATCTTTGCCAAGAAAACCCCAAAAGATATCATGAGTCAGACACAACAGAAAAAACTGAACTACATAAGGAGTATTGAAGCCATCTTTTGTAGACTCACTGAAACCATCTTTTTGACTACCTCAGTGGCAGATGGGATGACAGGGATCTTCACATTTACCTTCCTGTTCCCACATAGGTTTAATTTCTCCTGCCAGGTGTCTATACTTTGAAAGTTTTTTTTTTATTTCATGTAATATGGGGATTATGAGTATTCAGCATGTGATACCTATTAAGAATATTTTCAAAATGTTTATGTCAATATGATGTCAAGGAAGACATTGTATGTCTTTAATGCTGTTCCATTTCAAATATAGTTTATTTTCTAAATTCTCAAAGATAGTTTAGGGCTTGCATGTAGTATGGAGATTTGTTATCTGCTATTTTATAAAGTGCAATTGACTTCTGGTGTATAATTCTAGCTAACTCATCTTGTCCTTAAAAGTATCCTGTGAAGTCTACATTTGTAGCAACCTGATAGGATAGGTTATAGTTGTTTTTTTTTTTTACATTTTGCTGCATAATCTACATCGATCAATATTCCATTTAACCTGAGCTCCTTAAGGATAACTTTTTTATAATTTCTGGTGACAAAGGGTTGATTTCTCTCAATTTTTCTAGACAAATCTGAATAACAAACATTTCTGATGCTTTAATACACATGATTTATGAGTTGTGTTCATGTAGACAGCATTTTTTTTGTTCTACTTTTGAATATTAACCTATTCATAGTCTCTTTCCAGAAATTGTGGTTGTTCTTTCATAAATAATTATGTGAATGCTTATTGAGTATATTGTGGTGGAAATATTTTTTTTCTAGTATTCATAGTTTCTCTACAGAAACTGTGGCTATTCTCTCATTGGTAATATTCAAGTAGATAATTGGATGAATGCTTATTGGGTATATTGTAGCAGAAATACTTTTTTTCAAGTATAGTTGGATACAGCTGCATATATATGTATACATATATGTGTGTACTCACACATATACATATATACCCATATATGTATATATAAATACATACACACACCAATATATATATATATATATATATTATAGCTCTCCTTACTATTAAGTATCTCTATGATTCACCTATATATAATAAGTTAGAGCCCCTAATAGTAGACCTTTACATGAGTCTATTACTGCCATATTTGATTTCAACTGATTTTCTATCATTCAGACATCACCAATCTGTATTCTCCCTGTTCTCCCCACTCACAGTTGGGATTAATCAGTATAGCTAAAAGCAATTTGGTTGAGGATGAAATGTTAAGGATAGAAGACAGTTAAGACCAAATTACCTTTTTGCCTTTAGAGGTGGTCCCTTCCGTCTTAGATTAAGGCAGGAAAGTTGATGGTTAATTGGAGCAAAAGCTCTTATTATTGCTATCTATTGCTGTTGACCCTGACCTCTGGTGAGAACTGACCTCCCTGGTCCATTTATTTTCAGTTCTACTTAATTCCATTCAAATTGATATTTCTCTTTTTCCCCCCAAAAAAGCATTCTCCAAATCCTTTTTATTAAATTTTACACGTAAGGAAATTCTGAAATAGTTCTGGAAATGATACAAGCATATGGCATCCATAAATGTGAATGTAGGTATATATTACAAGGCATACAAAGCAGTGGCCTGGAATGTCTCCTTAAAGCATAAATATGACATATAAAAAGGCCATTAAAGTCTAAGTTGAGAGGTAAAAACTGGCTAAGAGCTGCAAAATATAGAGGAAAGAGAAAAATATGAAATGAAGAAGAGTGATAATTAAGAATGCTATTGAATTTGATGGGATATAACTAACCTGCATCTGGGTTGATAGTATTTCCTAGAGCCCAGTGAAAGAGGGAGTGGTAAGCTTTATAAAATATTGACTGACAGTGCAATCTGGCCAAAACTGTGGTTGGCACATAAAGCCAGAATTAGCTGCCAAATCTTATCACATAATTTTTATCAGATTTTTTTCCTTGAAAATCTTTTTAGTTCCAAAAAGCTGGAGAATCATTGATCATTTCTGGATATAGCATTGACCTTCAGTAAAATGCCAGACTTTTTAGCACTAGCATGATAGATCTCAAAAGCACTTGTAGTTTTAAAATGTTGGCTGCCATTAAAAAAGGTATTATCCTTACTAGGGGCCTCAGTGTTGGGGGAGGGGGTCATTCAAAATTCATATCATACTTTCAAATCACTTAGGAATAATGATATCCCAGCTGACTTTCTGGATTATCATGATTTCTATCATTCTTTTCTCTTTTAAAAGCTGTCTTTAATTTCTACCTTAAAAATCACAAAATGATTTTCTAATTCATAGTAATCTATATCAATATTTATATCCATAATCACTGAGAGAGGATACATAACATTTGGTTTTAATACTTTAGTTATCAATGATCTATAAATTAAATACACACAAGAAGACAAAATTGTGATGAGAACTGGATCAACTAAATTAAGTGAAAGGAAATCTATATTGGAAATGACTCAATTTTAAAGATTCTCAGGAATTTGTTGTTTTTGAGGGGGTGTAGGGCAGGTAGAAGTTGGTCCTGACTTGTGATTTCATGGGTTGTAGAGAACTCACAGCATGAAAACTATGTCCACCAAAGTAGGTAAGCCACTCATTAGTGGCTTTAGAATCTTTGGGCCTGTCTGAGGCACTAAAAAGTAGAGATGCTTGGCCAGATTCTTTCCACTACTACACGATGGAGATAAGGCTTGAACCCAAGTCTCTTGGCTTCAAAGCCATTCTTCTGTCTTCTGTACCATGATCTCTCCACATTTTGTGTTTCATTTTTAAGGCATACCTTTTTTAAAAAGTATTCCATAGATGGTACTGTGATCAAAATATAGACAAGCAACCAAGAAGACGTTATTTCTAAATGTAACATAATCCTACTCTATCAACTTGATAAGATATTAAAGGGAATAAGTAATGCATAAAGTAATGGGAAAAAAGCAGGACTCAGAATCAGGAAGACTAAGTTTAAATTCTGCTCAAATACTCAGATACTTTGCAAATCACATCACCTCAGTTTCCTCATCCATAAAATTAGAATATTAGTAAGTACCCTGAATTAGCCTATGGAGGAAGCTTTGCAAATTTTAAAATACTTCATCATCATCATCCTCATCACCACCACCACCATCATCATCCTCAAAGGCAAACTTTCACGAATTGCTCTTTACAATAGACCGCATCTTCATTGCTTCATAGTTGACTGAGAAGTTCTAAACTTAGGAATAAGTTGAAGCTGAATATACAATCCTTCTAGGTTGATTAGTTGTTGATTACACACCCATCCACTCACAAGCATTTGACTAAATAGGATAAAACACAGCTTTAAAAGTTTTTGCTCCAACTACTTATATCCTAAGTACATATCAAGATGATGATGATGATAATAGTAATTATATTTTCATAATTCCTTAAGGTTTTGAAACACTATTAAACATAAATTATGTTATTTGGTATAACAACTCTGTAGTATAAGAATTAAACATTATTATTCCCATTTTGTAGATGGGGAAATTAAGGCACTAAGTGAAAGTAAGTGATTTGGTCAGGGATCATGAACCTTATAAATGTCTAAGGAAGGATGTGCATCGAGATCATCCTGTCTCCAAGCCCAGTATCTTTAATGACTTTGCCATGCTGCCTCTCCCATTATAAAAGATTAATTGATACCCTAGAGATAACTTTGCTTAATGACGTAGTGATTACCAGCACCAAGTCAAGCATAAAATGGAGAGATGTTCATTAGCAACTGTTCTAAAAATGTTTTGTGCAGAATCCAAAAGAGAGGAAGGATTTCTCTTATATGTGGAATTCCATTTAGTGTCAAATTCTCAGCCTGCATCATATAACAATGACCCACTCTCACTGTATCACAGGTTTACTTATATTTGTGACATTTTTCAGTACCAAAATAGACTTAACTTTTTCTCTTTTTCTCTGTCCTTTGTTCTCAGGGTACCTTGTGACTCTTAGAGTTCCCACACCAGAATTTATATGTTTTACCAATTTATTTCAAATCCAAAATGTTTCATGGCCATCCTGCAAAACGGAGTGTAGCCTGAGAGCAGATTAAAATGTAATTGGGGAATTTTCAATAGGATAAATAAAAATACAAATAAACATAAATAATATCGATTTATGATTTCCTAAGTTAATATGTGGCAGAAATCTGTTTCTGTTTGTTTGATGCGAGTATTCCAGATGTTCTTTTATGGTTTCAACCAATAAACATTTATTAATTGTTTATTACATCTCAGAGACTATAATAAGTAATACAAATTCAAATAAAAAGAAAGAGATACTGCTCTCATGGAACTTTCATCTTAATGGGGAAGACAAAAGGGAAGTAAAGAGAGAGAGAAGGGACAGAGAAGATACCCTGCCAAGAGCATGATGGAGACATCTGGAAAGGTGCTGTCCGGTGAGAAATGAAGAGCTGGCTGGTGTGGGCACCTTCCTTAATTGGAAGCTGAGAGGGAGGGCCTCAGGGAAGCTGAGAGTAGCATAAGGTCTAAATTCTAGGATTGAAGTGATCTTACAGGAAGAGCAGGTTTATATACGACATTGTACTTGTTCCAGAATGTTACAGAGGCTGTTCAGCACGATCTATGGCCTTTCCAAACCTTCTGGTCCGTACAGAAAAAAATATGTAGTTGAAGAATGCTTGTTGCCAAGATTATGACATGTAGTTAAATAGTTAAGTCCATTGAGTTAGACCATTAGTCCATATATTTTGGGTCAGGAAGTAGAAATGGACAATGGGCATAATTCCTAAGCATGTTTAATGACCTGAAACTCTTCCCTGCCACAAAAGCAGAGCTTTTTAATACAGGTATTCCCTTTATAATGTTAAAGGACTACAAATCATCAAATGCTCCAGTCTCAGAAGATTCAGTATCATAGGTCATCCAGTGGACAAAGACGGCACAATATTCACAAAAATGGCTTGTAATGATATGCAGCCAAGTAGCGTTAAAAATCACCCTCAAGAACATGGATGGGCAAAAAAGTGGCTCCTTCCTACCAACAACAAGGTTTTACAGGTAGATAGTGCATGTGTTAAATGAATATCCATCAGAAAAGCCTCCAATGTGATGGATAGATGCTTTATGCAGAAAAAAGAAGTAAATGGGGAAAAATTTAAAAAATGGAGAAGGCAACTTGAGTTGCCATTTGCACTAGAAAGGAGATATCCATATTAATGAGATCATAGAGTCACAGAAATGCAAGAATTACAGAAAGAAGAAAAGCTTCAAAATGTTAAAAATCACGTAATATAGCTTTACTAGAAAGCAATTAAGGCAGATAGGTAAAATATAGAGTGCTGGGTCTAGAGTTAGGAAGACTCATCTCCCTGAGTCTGAATATAGTATTGGATACTTACTAGTTAGTTGTATGACCCTATTCAAGTCACTTAATCCTATTGTTTTATTTTCCTGATCTGTAAAATGAGCTAGAGAAGGAAGCTGCAAGCCACTCCAATATCTTTGCCAAGAAAACCCCAAATGGAGATAACAACAACAAAAAAAGTGACTGAACAATGAGATAATTACCTCCACATATATTGAGAGAATCCTTAAGAAAAACATGAGAAGGTGGCACACTAATTTTGTAAATATTTTTTACAATAAATTATCTTGTTACCTATTTTATTAAAATATATAGAGCATACTAAATCATTTACATTTATTATTTATTAATTAAAGACAAATGTACTTAACTCATTCTAACAAAATTCATCCTTAGAGTACAAGGAACCTTTAATGCATGTTAAAATCATGCAATATTCCTAATAATTGTGCTTTTAAGAAAAACTTATTAATGTTACAAAGTTCATAAAACAAAATTATTAATTCTTACATGAAAGTTATCCTACATGGGCTCAAAGTAGAAGAGAGATACTCTATAGATAATAAGATTTTCCACACAATCCTCTTCATAAAAGATGGGGTTGAGGGTGACCCAAAGAGCAATAAAGAGAAACATGATAGGTTCCAGTAGACTGTAGCATGTTTTCAATGATGACTCACCCTGAAATGAGGTGAAATATAGGAAATTATGATAGGCTTAGAAGATAGGCTAAACGTATAGTTAAAGAAAGGGTTAATAATAATAATATAAAGCGCCCTAGAGAAAGACCTCAATCCTGTTGGATTGATCATGGGGAGATATACTGTGGAATATGGACAAGGAGTACACAGGCTGAAAAGATATATGCCTTTTGACTTGCATTCATGGAGGGTAATACATATATGGATAAGATGAGGGATGAAATGAATGAAAAAGCATTTGATAAGCTCTATGTATTAAACACTGAAGGCAACAATATAGAAGCAAAGACAATTCCTGCCTTCATGGAGTTTGTATTCTGAAGCTATTGAAATTTAAAGTTTCAGTGGGGCATTCAAGTGGAGATATCCAGCAGGCAGTTAGAAAAGGATTCTGAAAGCACAGGTTAAGTGAAAAATAAAATTTGGAGAGTTTTCTTCTGAGAAAATTGCTCAAGTTATAGCAAAAATGAGCTCACAGGGGGAAGAAACCATACTGCTTAGAAAGAAAAGGACCTTAAGTCCATACTGAAGGAACTGGGAATGTTTATCCTGGAGAAAAGAGGACAAAGGAAGACGAAACCAATACTTTATTTGAAGGTCTTTTGTGTGTAGAAATGATTAATCTGGTGTCTAATGTCAAAGGATTACACTCAGAGCAATGTATGGAAGTTGAAAAAAAAAAAACAAATTCAGAGTTGATATCAGCAACTATTTCCTAATAATTAGATCTGTCCAAAAATGAAATGAGCTTCCTCAAGGAATATTGGGTTTCCAGTCTTTGGAGGTCTTCAGGTAGAACCAGAGGGACAACTTGTCAAATATGTTGTATTTGGTAGAATGGGAGAAGTTTGTCCTTCCCTTTTCTTTTCCTCCCTTCCCCTCCCCTCTCCTTCCCTTCCCATCCCTTCCCCTTTTCATGTGTCTTTTTATTCCCAGCCTAGAACAGCAATACCATGTAAAGAATACTGAATCTGAATTTAGAAGTCCTTAGTTAAAATTCTGCATCTGATTTTTATTATTTGTGTAATCTTGGGCAAGTTATTTCATCTTTATAGAACTATTTCCTCATGGAGAAAATAAAAGAGAAAGATGGACTACCAAACCAAATGCCATTTGGATCTAAATCTATAAAACTGTGATATCTTTCACTGTGTGTGAAATTATAAGGTGTATGTGTAAGCTGTATGTACCTTTCATTATGGTTTATGTCTCTTATGGTATAAACAAGTAGAATAAGGGTTCAACAAAATATAAAAGAAATATGTCATGCACCATAAAGTAATGAGCAAAATTTCATATTATATGTATGTTTAAAAAAAACAAATTAGAATCCCTGAAATTACCTAGAACCAAGTTCTTTGGATGTTTGTTGAGAAGAGAATATAGTTTAGATGGCGAGTAGAAAGGCTAACACAAATTTGTAGTAAACAATTAGAACTTTTACATTTAAAATAATGGCTACTTGGAGCAGGTAGATGATGCAGTGGATAGAGCACTGACCCTGCAGTCAGGAAGACCTGAGTTCAAATCCACCTCAGACACTTAACATTTCCTAGCTGTGTGACCCTGGGCAAGTCACTTAATCATAATTGCCTAAAAAAAAGTAAAATAATGCTTATCTTAGAATTGTAGAATTTAGAAATATAAGGGAACTTTAAGACCATGTTAAATATGAAACATTTAAAGCTTAGAAAGATCAAGTCAAATGACCAAGATTATATAGGAAATAAACATCAGAAACAAATACTCTTAATTCAGTTAACTGTATGACTATTACAATTACAGTATGTCTCTAATGGACTGGGGATATATATAACAGTCCCTGACCTCAAGAAGCTTGTTCTCTAGATAATTCTATTATAGATAAAAAGTGAACCTAATATCAAACTATTATCTCTCTCTCTCTTTATATATATACATATATATATACATGTATACATATATCATATATGTGTTATATATATATATGTATGTGTATATATATATATATATATATATATATATGTATAGTTGATTGGTCATATCTGGTTCTTCATGACCCAATTTGAGATTTTCTTGATAAAGATACAGAAGTGGTTTGCCATTTCCTTCTCCAGATCATTTTACAGATAAGGAAACTGATGCAAATAGGATTAAGTGACATGCCCAAAGTCACACCCATGTTAAATATCCAAGGTTGAATTTGATCTCAGGTCTCCTAACTCCAAGACTGATACACCTCAACCATCAAGCTGCCTAGATGTCTATGTATATATGTGTGTGTGTGTGTGTGTACACACACACACATATATATCTGTATATGTATGTATGTATATATACATGTAAATAAAATATATCATACTATATGATTATTATAATTATAACTACAATTATATATAATAAATGTGATTATAAAATAAGTCATTATTTGAATACATATATATGATATAAACTATATTGTACCATTGTTATTTTTAAGAACTTTACAGAAGGTGAGATCTAATTGGTTATCATTATATATTTAAAATAAACTTAATAACTTTCTTTATTTCACTAAATAATTTTTATTGAAATGTGTTAGAATAGAAACAAAGACTTTCTATACAATTAAAACCAAAGATTGTCTATAGAGTGCCAAAATAACTAGTCCATTTGATGTTTCAGGTTGAAAATCTGGCTAGTTAAATGGAGAAAATAATTCATCAAGGTTGTTATTTGACTGACTTGACTGGCCATAAACTTAATAACTTTTCACAAAAAAATCAAACAAATGTACAAAACAAAGTATAAAATTCTAACTCAACCCTCCAGGCTACTATTGTTATAATAAGACTCAATGGATAGAGTCCTGACCCTGCCATTAGAAAGAGCCAAGTAAAAATCCAGCTTTAGATACTTAATAGGGGTGAGATCTTGGATGTCATTTAATTTCTGTTTACTTCATATTATCGAACAGTAAAATGGGTAGAGTTGCCTTGCAGAGTTGTTGTAAGACTCAAATGAGATAACATTTGTAAAGCACTTACTTGGCACAGTATTTATGTTTTCCCAACCTCTGTCTCATCTCTGAAGATACCTTTTGTGATTAATAACCATATAATATAGAGACTTAATAAGACAAGTGACTCCAATGTCTATACTAAATATTTTTAAAGAATGTTTTGTATTTTTTTAGATAAAAGTAAGCAAAAATAACATTATTTCCTTTCTACACCTCATGGTTTGTCTCATGGATATCACATTTTGGAAACCAATGTCCTGGTCACAGTAGATGAATAATAAAAACCTACTTTTTTCTAGGGGTTTGAGTTTACAAAAATGATTTACTTATAATAACAATTATGGGGGAAAGTAGTGCAAGTATTTTATGTAAGAAAATGGAGTATCAAACAGGATAAGCAATTTGCTCATGATCACTAGACAAGTCTTGACTGGTAACTCTTGTTATATACTATTACATGTCAGAGTCAAAATTGAACAGACCACAAATCTGTCACTCTTTTCACTGCATTCAATTTATGAAGCTCCCTCTATTAGCTCTTCAGGTGTTCTTATCTGCAGTTGATACTATGCTCAAGATTGTATATATTACTTTCATTGCAACATGGTTTTCATTTGTTTGTAAGTTTGGGGAAATTATTCCTTTTGAGCATATATTTTCCATTTTTTGTTTCATTCCAGGAGAACTTGCGTGTTTATATATAAAATTATAGCAACATATGTTCAAGAATTTTTGAATGAAGGAAAAGTGGGAGGGAAGAAAGAATGTTTCTCCTTAAAAAAGTCGAAACAGCTTGAGAGTTTAAGGCTTTAAGGGAGATAGGTAGAAGGAGTAAGAAACAAGGACTCTTAAGTCAACAAAATGTGGAAAATCAAAGTTTCTCTGTAGTCAGTCCTCAAGAAGGAAGTGTCAGGGTAATTTAGAGGGGAAAAGGAAGGTTGTAAGTGACTGAAGAATCATTTACACATGCAAAGAACTGAGTTTCACGACTGTTTACAATTATTATACCTAACTCTTTCCATGACTATTGATTTTCACAAACATGTAATACTGTTTGATAGTTGCATAACTGGTTTTCTGCTGATACTTTCACTGTTGCTGAGCATTATTATAAACCCTTAAATTTATTTCTTCCTTTCTTTTGGTAAAACAGGAAAAAAACATTCATACCAGGGCATTAAATACAATGAACTCCATTAATGAAATATATTTACAAGTGAAACCTATGAAATTTAGAATTTTCTACCTTGTTTTGTACATTTGATTTTTTAATGAAAAGTTATTAAGTTTATAGCCAGTCAAGTCAGTCAAATAAACAAGCTTGATGAAGTAATTATTTTCTCTATGTTACTAGCCAGATTTCCAACCTGAAATATCAAATAGAAATGGAAAAGTTGAATTCTTACAATAGCATTTACTGGCTGGCATTATACAAACGATATGTAGCATTGATTGTGAGTATTTTAACCTACTGTGGAGTGAGACCTCTATGGAAATTACAAGCAAGCACCAAAATGTATAGTATACAAATGTATAGAATGTGTATTATAACATGTATATAAAAGGAATATTAACCCTAGAAAAAAGAGTGTCTTTTAGAAAGTTTCTTGTAACTTTATAAATTCATCTAACTACTATCAAGCATATCTATAGTAAAATCATTCTGGAGAATGATTCTCAAAGAATGCTCTTTGTGTTTTTCTAAATGTTTCAGAAAACTCTCTATACCCTAATAGTTCCATGTTATCTAGCCTCCATATCCTAGCTGCATCCAGCTTCTCTTCCCAAATTGACACTCTTGTGCCACCAGAATAATAGCTTTGCCCTTGGTGCATAAAACCACCGTCTCCAATGTTAGTTCTAAGGGGGAAAAAAAGGAAGAAGAGAAATGGGAGAGGGGAAGGAGAGATGGATAAATCTTAAAACCTGCACAATGAGTTTGGAGAACTTTTTGTCTCCAAACCAGTTCTTGAAGCTAACTTAAGTGTTCATTACATCTGGATTCTTCACATGCAAAAAATACTAAGTCATGAATAAAATAAATTTGAGAACCAAGATATACATTCCTTAAGAATTCTCAGGGGAACATTCTGCAGCCAATACAAATCAGCAAATATTAAATGCCTATTGAGTACAGAACTCAGTAATAGGTACTGGAGAAGATATAAAATTTAGCTAAGACTTCAGGCTCTGCCTTTATGAAATCTCCCAATGGTAACCCATTTCAACATCTTACCAATCTTTAGTATAAAAACATACACACACACATACACACACACACATACATGCACCATATATATTTCAATCCTCAATTTAAGATTTATCATATTTTGTCCTCAATAGGACTAGAGACCTGTTTTCCATCCATCCTTTATATAATTACCACATACCTAGTGAACATAATTAGCACCAATTGTTTTTTTAATTTGGAAGGTAGATAAGAAAATCCTTTTTTTAAACTTTCCTTAAGGTTCTTATTTTCCCTATCTTTAGTACTGTGCTATTCCTCTTAGTATTTATCATAAGAAACACAAATCCATTACTTCTTGGCTTTTGGCATAGTTTAATTTAGTATATTTTTAATGAGCCAAATCTTTTATTTTTAACTCTAATTGGAGATTATGAAGAAAAGTTCTAAGTGAGTGTTTGTTTCTCCTAAATGTGATCCTTCCTTATATAAGACAGCCATATTGGATTGTTCTCCCTCTAATAATGAGCACTGGGCAGGGAGTCAGGGAATGAGGGCTTCAGTACCAGTACAAACACTGACTAGTTGTATGATTGTTGGGTGAGTCATTTCACCCAAGCCTTTGTTTCCTCATTTATAAAAGTGAAAATAGGAATATTTGCAATATCTATCTCGAGTTGTTAAAAAAAAGAAACTTTTACATTTAGAAATACTAGTTCTTTTTTAGTCAGTACACAGGTTCAGGCTCCTAACTCATTTACTAGTTATGGAATCTGGGGAAAATCATTGAACCTCTCTAATTCACAGGTTCCCCATTTATAAAATGAGGGAGTTGGATTAGATGACCTTAAAGGTGCCTTTCAGATCTAAAAGTCTATTAATCTGTGATTCTATTTTTTCTTTTAAAAAATGTGTACTTAAAACACCAAATAGAATTTTCTACATATATTCCACAAATATATATGGAATATCTATATAGAGTATGATCTAACACTATTATACTGCTTATTTTTACATCTCTGTCTATCTACCTGTCTTTCTATCTATCTACCTTTCTATCTGCTTCTATCTATCTGAATGTCTATCTATAATCTACCTACTTGTCTCTCTCTATCTCTCCTTCTCTCCATTCATTTCTAGGTGAATCTATCATCTTATCTATCTATCTATTATCTACCTATCTATCTATCTACCTACCTACCTATCTACCTACTTACCTATGTACCTACCTACTTGCTTCTCTCTTTTTCCCTTTCTCTCTTAACTTCCCTTCACTCCATTCACTTCTAAGGAGATCTATCTGTCTGTTTTTCTTTCTATCTATCTACCCACCTATCACTATCTATCTATCTATCTATCTATCTATCTATCTATCTATCTATCTATCTGCCTATAGAAAAAGGATAATTGAACAGAAAACTATAGATCTTTATTCCTTTTGGTACTTCTTCCCAGACCTCTTTCTCTTCTCCTCTGCATTTTTAAGCTGATGTCTCAATGACCCTGTTTTCTTTTTCTTTCTTTTTCTTTTTTGCTACTTTGTCCCTGTTCTTCTTTACTCTTTCTATATAGCTTCTTCTAGTTGGGTGATGGGAGACAGAAAAGAAAAATAAAATGAAAATCAAATATGGGTAGTTGAGCTAAATAAATTCTTGCATTGATTGTATATTTTATTCTGCATCTTATCGATCATCTCTTTGCCAAGAGGTGGGCAGTATCAGTCCTCTAGAGTTGTAGTTGCTCACTGCACTGGTAGAAATTCTTAAGTCTTTCAAAATTGTTTTTCTTTATAATGTAGTTTTTATACTTATTGTTCTTTTGCTCTGGTCTCTTCTGTTAGTTCATATAAGTCTTCCCAGTTTTATTTGAAACTGTCTGTTTTGTAAATTTTTTTACAGCTCATTGATATTCTGCTATATTCATTTACCATAATTTGTTTGATAATCTCCTAGTAAATGGGCATTCCTGTAATTTCCATTCCATGATTTTTTTTTGCTACTGCAAAAAGAGATGCTTGTAAAATTTTTATTAGACATTAATCCTTTTTCACTTTCTTTGATCTTCTTTAGGCCTAATAATTGTATAGCTGGGACAATCAGGTAGTGCAATAGATAGAATTCTGGGCTTAGAGTCAAGAAGATTCTTCTTCCTGAGTTCAAATCCAGTCTCAGACACTTACTGGCTGT
This sequence comes from Myrmecobius fasciatus, assembly GCA_023553655.1. NCBI lineage: Eukaryota > Metazoa > Chordata > Mammalia > Dasyuromorphia > Myrmecobiidae > Myrmecobius > Myrmecobius fasciatus. The sequence continues at coordinate 53,520 of JAJPUD010000449.1, read as the reverse complement.
GTGATCCTGGGCAAGTCATTTAATCCTGTTTGCCTGAGTTTCTTCATCTTTAAGTTAAAAGGAAATGCCCAACAACTATAGTAACTTTCCTTAGAGGTCACAAATGAGATGATAAAGAACTGGACAGGATTGAAATAATTCAACAACAATGCTATACTATAGCTGGGTGAAAAGATAGGCACAATTTACTGACTTTGCTTTGCTTTCTAGAATAAGTGAACCAATTCACAGCTCTACCAACAGTCCATTAATGTTCTTATTTTCCCACAGTCTCTCCAGTATTTGTCATTATCCTTTTTTCCTTGTGTTTCAATCTTTTGAGTATGAGATAGAAACTCAATTGTTTTAATTTGCATTTCCTCTAATTATTAGTGATTTGAAACATTTTTCCTATTTCTATTTGTCACCATACTTTTTATAGAAAAGGCTATTCAGTCACTGGGATGATAATGAATTGCCTACATAGCACTTAATCTTCCTGCTGCCATATTTAAGTCAGTGACAAGCCAGTTGAAGTAAAATTTCCTGTGTTTAAAATACAAATTGCATCAGGAAGCATGGAAGTTTATTGTGTGCTGAAGGACCATGTTGTACTACTGTGAAGGCACATTTCCACTCTTAAATGGAGGACATTGTGTATTAACAGCACATCTCCTATAATGTAATAAAATAAGGATCAGCTCAGAATGCACTTTGGAAAGGGTCAAGTTGTACAGTAACTTGATTCCATCACGATTGGTTAAAATCAATTACCATGTGTACTAAATGACTTCATCACTGGCTTGAAATGAACAACTATTTGGAAATCTTGATAAATGTTTTTTAAACTTTGTCACAGTTTATGTTAAACATGAAGTTTCTGAAGAGTATAATGTATTCCATTTCACATTTTTCCTGTTCTTTTTTTCTACAATGCTTTCTTTCTGTTCCATGGCTCTCTATGAAGAAATTTCATTGAAACTATTTTCTAGGCAATATCCCATCTCTGCTCTCTGATATTTCTAGCCATCTCCAAATATTTCGAGGGTTATTAAGCATTGCAGTACATTTGGAGGAAAATGCCTTTCTGATCTAGGAGAGGGCCTTTTTGCTCTACTTTTACATGTTTGGTAAATCTGTGTTATGAATATCATGACAACTTATAACTTTTGACTTGTGGGAGGTCTCTTTTTTTCCTCCATCTTATTTACTAGTACCCAGCAAATAAGGGCATGTTACATTACTGAGTGTTCATTTCCTCATCTATAATGTCAATGTTTACTGGTTTAGGAAGGCTGGCTACAATGACAGCAGTTCCATCCACCAAATTTCTCTAGAAGCATGTTGTTAAACCATGGAGGGGAGGAAGGGAGGGCATAAAGGGAAAGGGAGGAGAAGGTTCAGAAAAAAAGTTTGCTGATTAAAAAAAAATTCAAAACTGGGAATTGTTTGGGAAATGCAGTAAAAGAAACAAATTTTGTTTTTCTTGGAGAGGTTAAGAAGCTGAACCATTACATAATCAATGAATTACCAAATTATAGAAAGCACATTTTCTTGATAATAGCTGACATTTCGTGCAATGCATAAATGCTTACACTATAAAGATCAAATGAAATAATTTGTGTAAATTACTTTGCAAAACTTAGGGCACCATACAAATGATAGCAATTACCTCTTAAGGAACTGTGATTTAAAGTATGGAAGGCATCCCTCAAGGATCACAGACACCTGCTTGATTCAAATCTTGCCTTTTAAGACATACTAGCAATGTGAGACTCTCAACAACATAGACAACTCTCTCTGCAGAATTGCAGGAAAAGTGCCCATTTGCTTTGGTAGAAGGAGATTCTTTACCCGGAGTTTTCGAAATTCAATAAATTCACAGGTCGAGTTTTTTTTTTGTAATTATAAAACATTTGAAGCAAATGAGTCTCATAAAAGTTTGTAAAATTGCTAGTGCAGGTTTTAATATCCACATTGTACGGAAGAGCATTTTCCTCGTTTCATAAGTTGCCATGCCAAAGAGTTCATCACTAAGTAGCCACCTCATTGACAACGAATTTCTCCATTCTTAGGCAGACTGATTTTCAGAAAGTAGAGACAATCTGTTGCTAAAACTGAAGTCAAAATGTTCATAGTGGTTAAATTACTTGCTCATGGTTTCATAGCTAGTAAGAAAGGATGACAGAATTCAAACTTGGGTGCATTGGACAGAACGTTGGGCTTAGAGTTAAGAACACTTAACTTTGAATCCTGCCTTAGAAATTTACTAATTATGTAACTTCAAGCAAGTCATTTTACTGTTTTCAACCTCAGCTTCCTTATCTGTAAAATGGGAATGATAATAGCAGCTACCTAACAAGTTTGTTGATACAGATAGATAGACATATATATGTATATATATACACACAAAAATACATATGTATGTGTCTGTGTATACATATTTATATATATGCATATATGTATGTTTGCATATACAAGCAGATGTTTGTATATATGCATATATGTCTGTAAATGAATGTACAAGCAGATAAATGTACATGCATATATCTATATACATACATACTCAAACATGCATATATACCCAATTATATATCTGATTTAATATACATAGTATTTTCTAAACCTTAAAGCATATTATAAATGCTCTTCTATTCTTAGCTTCAAATCTAGTTCTAATAGATTAGTCTAATAGATAGTCTAATCACTATGCTCTATATATAACCATTTTGCTGCTACTGCTTCTGGGAAAAAATATTTTTATGAGCTAAGCATCTTCTTTGACGTTTATAAAAATCTAATAAAAGAGACAGCATAATCACAGCTGTATAAGGTATCCCAAAGGTATCAAAAGCTTTCTTTAAGTAAATCTTAAAGATAAGACTAAATATGTGAAGTGCCATGGGAGTAGCAAGCCCTGAGAGGGAGAGAGACACAGAGACAGAGAGACACAGAGACACAGAGATAGAGCTCATGCTCATATATCCATTGTTTTATTTCCTTCGAAATGCCTAAACTGTAGTCTAATCTACCATTATCTGACCTAGGTTCTTACCACTTACCACCTAAATTGTTGTGGTACCTTCAGTTAATCTTCTTCCTTCAGATCCTTCTGTACTTCAGTATATACTACTGACACACTAATCACTCCCTTATATTATTTCACTATTTTGCTCATAAGCCTATAATGGTTTTACAATTTTTGGCCTATCAAATCCTAATTGGCTGCCAACTGACCTTCACTTACTTATCTGTGCTTATTCCTCCCTATTATTTAGCAGGCATTCTCTGTTTCTGAAATATATTTCTCTTGTGGATTCCTGCACATATCATGTTAATCGTTTGAATCTCCATGATTATTTATACTGTTTCTCTTTGGCTACCCCCACCTCCCCAAATATCTAATGTTCTGTGAACATGATAAAGATTGAATAAATTCTTATATGTTCATTGATTTTCTCCTTGAAATAGTCCTTTTCTGAAATAGCCTTTATTTAATTGTTGTAGGAACTCCTATCGTGACTGTAGAAGCCTTCACTCCAGAGTCCAGTGGAAAAGACATAAAATATTGGATTTTTAGTGGAAATGAAAATGGAGTATTCTCTTTAAACTCAAAAACAGGTAAACCATTTGCCTTTTCAATTACATTCATTTTTTTCCATTTAAAACCATTGGGAATCACTAAATAGACTAAAAATAAAAATGAGTAAAATTTGTCATTTGGAATTCATAGATAAATCCCACCCATCTTTGTGTTATTTCAGTTGCAAATACTTGTCAACCATGATTATTATCTGATGACTTAGAAATGAGTCATCATTTCATTTCAAATGAGTAAAACAAGAAATTGTATATTCTTTTAACTAATAAAGGATGATTTGAAATCATCATTTTTTTTGTCACAGAAGCAAATGTTAACCAAATTCTTCTACAGGAACAGTCTTTCCTCTGTTTCCACATAAAGAAACATCTATCCTATCTTTTAAAATACTTTAAACATATTACTTTTCAATTATATTTACTCATCCTTTTTAAAAACTTGGAGATGTACTGGTGAGATCACTGGTATTAAGGTTGAATTAAAAATAAGCACATATGTATAGCCCTGGGGAGTTTTCTTGAGATTTTCCTAATTCGCCACTGAATGTCAACAATGCAACAAAAAAGGACTGTGTGGTAGTAAAGAAATTATTCCCAAATACAATATGCATTTAATTTAGCTTTAATGAGACCATTATTGTGTTTTAAATGAATACCAATTGATTATTGGAAACATACTTTTGATGACTAACAACTATGTAGTAGATCAGTATCTACTGCTTCATTCTCAAACCTCAAGGAGAATGCTTTTAATAATTACTCTAGTGACATACAACTGTCTTATTTAATCTAGATTATATGCACATGTGAAGACTTTTACTTAGGCAATTTCGCCCCCCCATTCCATTCCAGTTTGTAGGGGACCAAGGCCAAGTAAAATGAGTTTTGGGGTCTGGTTTCAGATTTGCATGTGAAGTCGTCATTTACTTACTCCATCACCATAGTCCAGAATCAGAGATGGTTTCAGGAGCATTCTGGCTGAAAGCCCTCAAACCTTGAGTTTCTACCTGTTCTACATCCTGGAGTGCCATGGGGAGGAACACACACACACACACACACACACACACACACACACACACACACACATCAGGAGAGGAAAGACTTTGGTAATGACTGCCTTATTCAGCAACGCTAGAGTGAGCTCATAATAATCTTAATGAGTCAATACAATTTAATCAACAGTAAGCATCTATTATGATTTTTCCTGCACAAAAATGATGTGTGGAAATACGTATACATATATTCGATTTGTCAAGTATTTTAACATAATTAACCTGTAGTGTATATCCTGCCATGTAGGGGAGGGGTGGGGACTAGGGGGGTAAAATTTGTAACAGAAAGTTTTGTAAGGGTTAATGTTGAGGATTTACCCATACATATGTTTTGCAAATAAAAAGTATTAATAATAAAAAAAAACAGTAAGCATCTATCATGTGCTAGACCCTGGGAATGCAAAAACAGTAAAGAGCTGGAATAGTACTAGGAATATTTAATGGGTACAAAGTTAAGAACTAGTAAGGTAAATTGAAGAGGGAGAGCAGTAAAAGGAAATGAAAAAAATATTTGAAAAGTCTCTGCAGGAAATGATAGCTGAGCTAAATCTTGAAAGTAACTAGGGATTTTGAGAGGTGGTATATATTCTGGGCAAGGGCAACAGCTGAGACAAAAACACAGAAAAAGGGAGATGCAAGAGTAAATTCAGAGACCACTGGAATTCTAGTGTAATTGAAATAGCAAATGCAAGACTGAAATCTGGTCGAAAGCTTTTAAATACAGGAGCATTTGTATTTTATACTAAAGTCAATGGAGATTTATAAGTGATTTTTTTTTAAGAAAGGGGATGTCATGGACAGATCAATATTTAAGGAAGATTGTTTTTCCAACTTTATGGAAAAGGGATTGAAGAAGGAAGAGACTAAGAATGGAGAGAACTACCATGAGACTATTATAAAAGAATGCTGATGAACCTAAACTATTGTAGATGTCCTTAAATGAAAAGAAGTCAAGAGATATGAAAGACTTTTTGGAGGCAAAAAGCAGACTCTTTAGTGTCTCCTCTTTAGAGAAGCCTTATTATAGGATCTTCAAGACCAAAATCTCAGTAACTCAACTGTAGATATTTGACAATGAGCATATTGTCAAATATGCTTGGCCATAAGCAATGATAGAGGAGGGATTTAAAGGTTCCAGATTAATAGTAATTGATAATAATAACAATTTATATAGCTTTTACTGTTTGCAAAATTCTATTCCTGTGTTATCTCATTTATTCTCTTAACTTTGAAGTATTAATCTCATTTTAACAGATGAGTTTGAAAGAAGTGACTTCCACAGGTCACACAGCTTAGATAGATTTTGAAATCAGGACTTCACAATGCCAAGTCCAGTGCTCTTACCTACTGGATCACTTAGTTATAATCTGGTTGAACCGGATGAGAAAATTTGGAGAGATAAAGAGAGGGATTGAAAATTGTAGTGAAAATCAATAATAGTTTTAAGAAGCACAAGGAGAGAAGATAAATTAAAAGGTCATGATCAGTGAGAAATTTCAAAGTTCCTGATTGGTCATGAAGGGGGCAGAATGATAGTGAGGTATGATCATCTTTGTGAGCTGCTGAAGGGAAATGAAGATTTAGGTCCTGACAGTTTTGGAGGCTGAGGAGTTAGGAGGTCATGGTGTTAAAGATACTAATATATAATGAAGTTTATAAGCATAATAATAAAGAGTTGAGATAGAGAAGGAATAATGAGGTAGGCAACACTTGAGAAAGATGAGAGAATGACTTGTGGCCACTTCATAATAGCAACTAGTATCTAAAAAAGGGCAATGTGGATAGAGTGACCTCAAAGAAAGAGAGGTATATGAGTAATATGGCAAAAGGAGGGTGTTTCAAAGGAGAAGTGAGCATACCGTGTCAGGTATGTTACAGAAGCATAAAATATATGGATCTGGGTTTCTGCTAATATAACAAGATACAAAGGTGATTAGAGGAATAAGGAGTCTAAAGTTAAGTAAACACTATTAATTATAACATGTACATTCCCAAAGGTACCATGAAACAGGACATCAGAGAATAGGATAAGAGATTAGAAAGAGGTACAGCAGAGGAGGATGGGGATCTGAAATTAGAGAGCTATTTGAGGGAGGGAAAAAGAGAGAGAAAGTGAGAGGAAAAGAGAGAGGAGGGAAAGAGAGAGAGAGAGAGAGAGAGAGAGAGAGGGGAAGAGACAGAGAGAAAATGTGCATATATATAATAAATACAAACACAAATATATACATATGTGTGTATATATACATATATATACTTATGCATGTATATATATACACACACATACATACTCACATATATAGAGAATAGTGTGGCCAAATCCCAACTTTGTCACATATTAACTGAGTGACTACGGGTAAATCACTTAACTTCTCAGTGCCCCGAGGAACTTTCTGAGCTTATAACCTATAAACATTTTGCTGATAGGCATCAATGGAGGAAGTTTCTATACTGAGAGTTCCCAACACTGAAGAGATCACAGGCTTGTATGTGTGTGTGGTGGGGAGAAGAGGAGGAAAAAGAGGGAAGGGGGGAAGGAAGATGGAAGGAGTTACAGAGACAGAGTCAGAGAGAGAAAATGAGTAGAAGGAGAAGGAGGAGGAAGAGGAAGAGCAAGAGGAGGAGGAGGAGGAGGAGGAGGAGGAAGAAGAATTAGATATCTAAGGTGAAGGGAATGTTGGATGTGTGTGCATGTGTTACAGATTCTCTCTCTGTGTGTATCTGTCTCTCTCCCTCCTCCACTCTATCTCTGTTTTATCTCTCTGTCTCTCTCCATCTCTCCATCTCTGTCTCTGTCTCTCTCTGTCTCTGTCTCTGTATCTCTCTTCATGTCTCTGTCTCTGTCTCTCTGTCTCTGTCTCTCTTTGTCTCTGTCTCTCTCTGTCTCTGTTTCTGTCTCTTTCACAAAGTGGGGACCATATTTTTGCCTTTCTTTGCATCTATACCACTTAGTACAGTTCCTAGGACATAATAGGTATAGTAGGTGTTTAATTAATGCTTGACTGACTAGCCAGACCCTTCTGTTATAGAGGGTTGAGTTGTTACTGAATTTCTATGACAAATCAGTCAAAAGCAGAAGACATATCTGCATATGAGACAGCTTCTAGGGAAAGGAGGTCTCCAGGTCCAGATCCTGCAGTTGGATTGGTTAGTTTCTTTCATCTTTTCAAAGTTTTTGTTTCCTGAAACAGGAATGTCAGCCTCCAAGTGTTTCCCTATTTGCTTAGTTTTAGCTGACATGATCATAGCATGGCTTTGTAGGAATGGAAAACACATCAGAGTGCCTGAAGGGGGACAGAAAAGAGGGATAGAAAGGGAATCTGATAAAGTAGGAAACATAGCAATGAAGGTATATTTTGCCATTTTACTTCTCACTCCTCCTGAAATGTCCCATTATAACTTTGACCATGTTACTAAAATAATTTTCTACATCTCTTTGACACATGTATCATAGCTCACTATGAACTCCTCTGCAGATACCTCTCAAATGAATCTTTGCAACAGCCCTGCAAAGTGTAATGTGCTATGTTGAATTATACATTGATGCCTTCAGTTGTGTCCTTTCTTTTTAAGAAAAAGATATGATTTAAAAAATACATTTTCTTTGTTGATGCAAGAAATCATGAATATATGGATCTATGTGTTGTATGTATGTGTGAAGAAAATGCTCTTTTCTATACTTATGGAGCCAAACTTCACCTACTGCTCCCTAGCCTTCATTGCAGGGTTGGATTCTTCTTTCTCCAAATTTTATGTATCACAATTGCTTAAGAGAATCTATGACTCACTAACTAAACCAGGGGGATTATGTGTGAGGCTCTTACAGTTATTTGACTCTGCATGTTCATGTGAATAACAGATGGTAAAATTAATCATATTATTTGGTATATTAACATGAAACATAAATGGCCAATGTTGCAAAGATGTCATTTTAGGGAAGGGACCTATTAAGTTTTTTGAATTATAGAAATATTTGTCAAGTGAGCTGTGTTCATGGGCAAACTGATGTGAGAGATGTGCAATCTGTCCTGAACTATGTGAAACTGATTTAGGGAAACTTGGTTCTGCTGATGACTTATACAAGCCATAGGAAAAGAATATACTCTGTGAAGAGGTTTCATTCTTTTAATATATCTTGGTAATCTTGCCATCACTGAAAACTGCACACACATGTAATATATATGTACCATACATTACATGCATGCAAACACACACATATGCACAAAATGAGTTGTAAAATGGAAGTGTGGCCAAATCCCAACTTTGACAAACATTAGCCGAGTGACCATAAGCAAATCAATTAATTTCTCAGTGCCCCAAGCAACTTTCTGAAGTTAAATAATGTTTTGACATTCTGCTGATGGAGGAATTTTCTATACTGGGAGTTCCCAATGCGAAAGAGATTACAGGTTTGTACTAAATAAATATATACATGCAAATGTATTTATTAACATATATATATACACCTTAGTAACATTATTTTGTACTGTATATATACACATAATATTATACAATGTATATAATACATCTCCATTTATATATGTATCAATATATTTGTTTAATCATTTTTTAAAAAGAAAAGCAATTAATATCAATACTGGAATAGTTCCCTGTGAAGTGTTATGTATATACTTCTATGTGTATTTATTTAAGAGAAAAATATCAAGTAACATTCAATTTACTTTCAATAAAACACAGTCATAGCAGGGCAGCTGGTACTTGTATATCACACTACATATTGGGAGTTATAACAAATGATGTTTTTTACCCCCTTGGAGAAGTACAGATTTCAGTCTTCAGATTGAAACTTATTCTTGCTGCTGTAATGCAAAGTCTGATTCTACTTTTAATTCTCTGACTATAATTCCCTTTTGAAGTCTCTGAGAAATTTTTTATGGCTCTCTAAGGGCACAATATCAGCCTAGTGGACATCCCAGTCTTTTCACAGATTTCTCATTGAGCATCTCAATTTGCAAATCTTTCATGGCATATGCCACTTGTTACACCAAAAATAAAACAGAGCAAGGAAAGCATTAGAGTCGCGGAGCTGCTCCAAGTGCAAAATTCCAATTATCAAAGCCCCAACACAAGCCTTTTATTTTTAAAAAATGCCCTTTGATCTGCCCTGTAATTGGCACATTTTCTACAAAGTGACACTGCAACAATTTTATATTGCATTTCTATTATTATTTTTCCTGTATAAACAGTAACAGAATATGATACGATGTCAAGTACTCTATTGTGGATGGAAACAAAGCCCAGGCTGGGCGCCTTCCATCTCAGACCCACCTCAGACTCTGGCTCCTCTGAGCTGGGGAGCTCCCTGTATACCCCTCAGACATGTGGGCCTCAAAATGTATTGAAGACCACTTGCTTTCATCGCCAACCCATCACAAGAGATCTTAGAGATTCTGCTGCTGCCACATGTGAGGTCTGCTCTGCATTTTCTATCAGGGATATTGGTAACAATTGACTGTGGTTAAGGAAAATGATTGGGTTTTAAAATAGCAACCAATTTGGATATAAAAATGCAAAAGTAAGGGTTAATAAGAAAATCCAAGGCCAGAATATAAATGATGAAATCCTAAAAATATTCTGTATTTCAAAAGTAGAACAAAGAAAGTATACCTAAGAAGCATTCTATCCCCTGGATGTCCCAGTGTCTTCTAATTTCAATGTTTTATGATTGAATACTTTATTTATTAAAATATAAACTCCCAATGGGTGTGGAGTATTGCTTAAAATGATATTTAAAAACAAAAACAACAATAATGACCATTATTGATTGGTCTTGCTGATTTATTTTCTTTCTTTCTCATTTTTCCCCCTTTAAAAATTTTCTTTGTTCTAAGAGATAGATCTTTGGAAGAAATGAGGTGATGTAAACCTAGGTGATATAAAACAAAAGATATTACTGAAATTTAATTTTTAAAATAAAGTAAGCTCATTGAGGGCAGGAACTTTTCATTTTTTCCCCTCTCTATTCCTAGTATTTAGTACATAGCATACCATATAGTAAGTGTTTAATAACACTTTTGGAACTGAATTCAATTCAAAGGTAGATTGGTTGGAGTTGAGGAGGAGCAATGATAAACATAATTTCCTAGCATATTGCTGACTTGGGTTTTTTTTCCCCATTCTTTTGTCTATACATTGTGTCCTATAAATTTCTACTGCTGACTCTACCATTTACTGTCTGTTATTTTGGGCATGTCACTTAATGTCTCTTGTCATGTTCTTCATCTTTTTTTTTTTTTTTTTTTGCTTTTTGCTGAGGCAATTGAGGTTAAGTGACCTGCCCAGGGTCACACAGCTAGGGAATGTTACGTGTCTGAGACCAGATTTAAACTCAGGTCCTCCTGACTTCAGGGCTGGTGCTCTGTCCACTGCACCACCTAGATGCCCCCATTTTCTTCATCTTTAAAATTAGAGATTTGCATCATGTTTCCTGAACCATTATGGTCTCTAATATAAAATAAAATCTCTGCTAATTTTAATTGGTTTACAGCAAAATCTATAATAGAAACAAAAGAGTATATGCTAATAAAAATCAATAATTAATAATTATCCAGGAAAGGAAATTGGTTATAATGCTCTTTTTTTTGATAAAGAAAAGTTATAGCTTTCCGCAGTATTGCATTAAATGACTTTGCATTTCTTACCTATGTGAAATCCTGATTGCTTATCTGTTGACTGAATATAGTGTTGACAAAAAGCTTCTCCAATGCTTTTCACTGTGTTCATGATGTTTTTCATAGGATTGCGTACACAAGACCTGTAAAATATAATATGAGTAACCTAATACTGGAAGAAATCATTGGTGGCTTAAGTTCTGTACTGTGCTGTTCTATACTGTATAAACTTAGCTATGTAAAATAAAACACATTAAAATAAAGAAAGTATAAAATCTTTAAAAATAAAACAAGGAACTTGGACTAGATTCCTACTGAGCCTTCTTTCAGTTCTGAATGTATCATTTTATTACCCAGTAAGTATAAGATAGACCTATCAAAACCATAGATGGATATCATCCCCTTATTTCACTGTACCTGAAAAAGGGGAAAGGAAAAGAGATGTATTTAAGTAAAAAGATGGGATTTAGAATACCTGGATAAGTTTATGGTGGAGATTTGCCTTTTTAAGTCTGTCTCTTTTAGTTTGAGGAGGCTTGGCTGCCTCAGACAGCTACTCTCAAGGAGCTCCTAGATATGTAAACATGGGACTTACCCTCCTATGATTCTGTATACTTGTCCAAAAATGGGATATAAAAGCCCATATTGTCCAGTTGATACCTGAACAGAATCTCCTCTGCATCAGATGAATAAGTTTTCATCTAGCCTGGTTCTGAGGTCCTCCAGTGGAAAGGAACTCATTGAGTCCCAACACAGCCCATTCTGCTTGTGTGGAGCTCTCACTGTTAGGAAAGTTTTCGTATTGAGTCAAAATTTTACAACTTTCACCCATTGCTCCAATTTCTTCCCTCTTCAGCAAAATGGATTGTTTCTCATCCTCATTGTATGTAATTTCCCCTGAATTCTATTTTTAATTCCTTCTACTTATCCTATTTTGACATAAAATAGAGAAAAAAGGAGGAAATAAGGAAGGGGGAAAAGAGGAAAAAAGAAAAGAAGCATTTATTAAGCACTTTATGTTTTTGTTCAGTTTTGTTTGCTTTTTTGAGACTGTATGGACCATACTACCCATAACATTTTCTTGGCAAAGATACTGGCGTTGTTTTCCATTTCCTTTTTTCAAGTCATTTAGGTAAACAAGATTAGGTGACTTGCCCAGAGTTACACAGCTACTAAGTATCTGAGGTCAGATTTGAACTCCAGTCCTTATTCCAGGACTAGTGCTCTATCCACTGAACCATTTAGCTGTCCCCATTAAGCACAGGTCTGAAGTATTATGCTAAGTATTGGGGAATGCAAAAAAAAAAAATGTAAGATAGTCCCTGCTCTTGAGAAACTCCCATTCTAATGGAAGAGACAACAAAAATGAAGGTTTCTGTTGTAAGTTGAAAAAAGTCCTATAGTTCTTAGGAGTTCAGTGACCAAATGGATGGTAATGTTTCTTCCCTTACTGTCATTTCCACTGATAAAATCCTACCAGTTTTTTATTTTGAACCATTTGAGAATGCTAAAAACTTTGTCCTAAGAACTTTTTTATGGTCTTTGATAAAGACTGTGGCATTAATAGGATATAATGCCAGGCTTCATCTTCTCAGTAATTGCTTCCCAAGATGATGTTTGGACTGAAAGCACTGTGATTCTGAAGCCTCCTGGGGTCAGTTCTCATCAGGATCTGAGGGAAGATGGTGGTCAGGTTGTTTGGCAGGCAGAATGTCCATTTTTTTCTCTTGGTGATGGCTTCTGGGCAGGGTTGGAAGCATGGTGAGTCTGGAAGAAGCACTGTTCTTTGCTAGAGCTCTTTGCCTTTTGCAAACTGGGCTGATCAAGGTCGTGATGTGGTTTAACTTTTGGCACTAGATGCCTTGTTGTTGTTACAGATAGCCTGACTTGTTGGCATTTGCTCAGTAATTGGTGGGGGTAATTGTCAGGATTTTTAGGAAGATCTTTGTTAAGTTTTCCCATATTGTGATTAGTATTATTTAATTTCCTATTCAGATATAACTCCAGTTTAAAAATTACATTGTAAATTTATAAAATAATGACTTTTTAGGGAATGATGTCTATAAAATGCTTTCATCCTTTCATTTCCATATTAAATCTATATATAATCAACATGTTTTTGTTTCTTACAGGTGAACTCACTGTGGAGGAACCCATGTTTCTTGATTTTGAAATCAGAAATGAAATTAACCTCATTGTATTGGCTGAAAGTGACTGGCATACAACCTACTGCAAAGTGGCAGTCTTAGTACAAGATGTAAATGATAATGTACCAGTTTTTCAGCCAAGCACTTACCAAACATCAGTGCCAGAAGGACAGATCTTCAATACACAAATCATACAGGTAACACAATATAATTTTATAACTTTTCTATTAAAACGTACACTAAAATACTGAGAAACATGTCATGTTCATCAAAGACTCTCTCTGGATTGTTAAAAATCTCTAAGCATCTTTATAGCTTAGAATGGATGCCAAGTGTATTTCAAAGCAAAAAGTGCTAAATTTATAGTCAGAGAATTTGAGATTCAAATTCTGGTCCTGATAATTTATTGTCCATGTGATCTTTAACATGTCAGTTAAAACCTCAGTTTCTTCTCTCTGAAATACTTAGATTAGACTTGAGTTGTCTTGAAGAGTTCTTCTAGATCTGCATCCTATGAAACCATCTTTAAAATAACTTGATTGGCAGTCTAGATTGACCACCCAGACGCCTCCAGGGTGGAATGATTCCCATTTGGGATTTTACCAACATACTCATCACATTCTAATTGAATGAAGATTGTCTCCAGCTGATATGATGCTGCCTAGAGGGACCTCTGGTAAGAACAGCTGCATTGTTTTTGAGATAAAAAGAGCTTTTTGAAATGAAATTTTTATTGTTCTGGTATGTATTCAAAGCACAATCAATCATAGACCTCAACTCTGAGGCATGTTATCTAATTCACTTATGTTTTGAAAAAGGAAACTGAGGTCTGGGAAGATTGACTTTAACACTGGTTAAGGATAAAAGTCAATTATATTCACTAGAAAAAATAAGGCTATGGGGAAAAAAAAAACCAAAAGTAGTAATTGCCATGATACTTCCCTATTGACACCATATAATGTATTTCACATTGCCATCTCCCCTACAGAATATCAAAGAAAAATCAGAGAAAAATAAACAAAAGCATATTAAAGAAAAGAAGTCACCCTGTTTAATTCTCAATAGGAATTTCTTTCCCACTCCATAATTGTGGAGAGCTTACCTTCTTATGATAGTAGTATATGCTGGTATAAATTCAAATAGGATTTGTTCTACTTTGGAGACGTCTGGATGGTGAATCTAGATTCCATTACTTCTAGCTATGTTATTTTGAAAGTGGTTTCATAGGATGCAGGCCTAGAAGAGCCCTTTAAGATAATCAGAGAAAACTAAGGGTTTAATTGACATGCTGAAATCAAAGGACCTGCATTTGAAGATGGAGCTTTGACACCCAGGAGTTCCTAATACTATTGTAATCTGAGGTCTTGTTATCTCCTATTCTATCAAATGTCCTGTCTCCTTTGGATTATAAATGTGCATGTGACAAATAACTATACCATCCATACTATGAAATTTTAAAAAAATAAATTTTGTATATCTCATTTTTCAGATTATAGTATTTTTTTTTTCTGTTAAATCTGGTTGCCACCCAAACCAGTATTTTATTATGAAATCCAAATGTTGTAGAAAATCAAACAACATGTTTTTAGATTTTTTTTTGTTTTTATAGAACCCAAATCTCAAAAATGCATTGTTGGTTCTGATATTCACAAAAATCATTAGTTTTTTATGTTTGAGATGTCATTAAGTCTAAATGCTAAATGCCTGTGGAGAATGACGCAAGCCCATTGTGTTTATTTACAACCTAGCCAGAAGAAATCAGCAAATGACTCCTTCTTGAGAGTCAAGTTTCTCTAAAATATACACGCCACAATTTCTTTGGGGTATGTCTATCTCCTTAGAGTTCACTTGAAATTCAAATTTCCTTAAGGAATTAAAACTTATCACCATACTTATTTTGTTAATTTGCCTAGTTAAAAAAAAAGGTTAAGAAGAAAAAAAATATATGTACATATTCACACATATATACATATACATATTTACATTCCCATAGGTGTTTGCTGTTGACCTTGACAGTGGATTGAATGGGCAAATTGAGTATTCAATTCTCTCAGGCAACCAGGATGAAGCTTTTCAGATTGATGCAGTGAGTGGTGTAATAGCAACTAATACCGTTCTGGACTATGAACTCACCAATTCCTACAGGTTTGTTGGAATACTTCAGTGTGGCTTTTGCCTTTGTTTTGACCTTCCTAATACATAGGATTGTAGATTGTTTTTTAAATCATATTCATTTACATGGTTGAAAGGCATTTTCCCCCTTCTTGGATGATTGATATTGATAAATTAATTCTTGAGGAAACATTTACTGGTTGAGTTTGAACCATTATTTACTTGATCTTTCCTTTTCTCTTTTAGTTGTCTCATGATATAGAGATTTGAGAACTTAGACAACTTTCCTAGTTAGAGGAAAAACTTGCTTTATATATAAATAAATACATTTTATGTATGGAGAATAGTTTGTTCAAGACAAGGCTTAGGAGCTGGAATGTTGTAAATCATTTGGATAAGACGATAGAACTCACCGAAGGAAAAATATACAATAAATCTGGAAAGGTAGGCTGCACAATGCAGGTTGAAGAAATGAGGCAGCTAGTGGTTTTTCTAATAAATTAATTGAAGTCATTAAGAGTAGAAGTGGGGGTAGAAGAGAGTTATGTACTAGGAATATTTTTAATGTTGACAATAGAAGACTCTTTTGGAAACAAGAAGAAAAAATGTTCCCTAGGATTTTACATTGCCAAGAAGGAGAAATCTGAATTTAAACTGGGGAAGGATGGACAAACTCCATTGCCAGCATCTAATGCTGCCAGTGTTTTCTAATTAAAATCTATGCTAGACTTTCATTTGTAAAACATTAGGACACATAAGGACTATGTGAAGGGCAGACTTCCAGTGACTTAGAAATATAATCCCCAAGTTTGGGTTACTGCATCATTTTTAAGGACAGATTTTTCATATATTTTCTCATCTGTAGAGAAAGATAGAAATAACAATTTTAAACTCAAGGCATTGTTGATTTTGGACAATGGCCCAGACCATCTGAATTCTCTTGATGACTTCTGTCCTAACGGTTAGGTCACCTTCTTGGTTCTAATAAAACATCATTGATCCATCCCTAAGATCAGAGGGTCATTTGAGGCCTATTATGTAAGAAAAATCTTTGCTCATGCCAGCAAAATAACTGACCAGGAAGGAGGACTTACCCTAAAGGAATTTGGGGAGAAGTAGCAAACATTGGATAGGATCAATGGAATCCAAATTAATGGATGTCAGAGGGAAAGGGTGCCATCATTTGCAACCAAATTTTGAGACATCAAAGATCCTACAGACAAGAAGTTTGTGACAAGGACTGATATGATACTGTACTTTGAAATAAAGGTGCCATAAAGTATTAATAATATTTTAGTATAACATGACGATTGATAGACATCTCCTCTATTGAGGGGAGCAAAGAAAAGAAGATGAATTAAAAAAAAAACTAAACCTTTGTAACTCAGCTCCTTATTTCAGGGTCCCAAATAATAGGTAGCATAAAAAAAAGAATGATCAAGGGAGGACTTTTTGATATCTCTACTTGTTATAGGAAAATATTTTTTGTTTATTAAAGCTTTTTATTTATAAAACATATAAGTAATTTTTCTACATTGACTTTTGCAAAATTTTCTCTTCCAAATTTTTCCCTCCTTCCCCCCATCTCCTCCCCTAGATGACAAGTAGCCTAATACATGTTAAATATGTTAAAATATAAGCTAAATCCAATATGTGTATGTATATCTATAGTTATCTTGCTGCACAAGAAAAATCAGATCTAGAAAGAGAAAAAAAAAAACAACCTAAAAAGGAAAACAAAATACAAGCAGACATTCACAGAAAGCATTAAAATGCTGTGTTGTGGTCCACACTCAGTTCCCACAGACCTCTCTCTGGATGTACATGGCTTTCTTCATCGCTGAACAATAGGAACTGGTTTGAATCACCTCATTGTTGAAGAGAACCATATCCATCAGAATTGATCATCATATAATCTTGTTGCCTTGTATAATGTTCTCCTGATTCTGCTCATTTCACTCAGCATCAGTTCATCCAAGTCTCTCCAGACCTCTCTGAAATTGTCCTGCTGGTCATTTCTTATAGAACAATAATATTCCATAACATTCATATACCTTAATTTATTCAGCCATTCTCCAATTGATGGACATCCATCTCTAGTTTCTTCCCACTACAAAAAGGGCTGCCACAAACATTTTTGCACATGTGAGTCCCTTTCCTATAGGAAAATTTGTTAAGAGAAAAAGAAAACATTTGTCCAAATTTTCCCAGGCAGGTTTTATAAAAAAGAGAGTTAAGCCTACTAAAAGGATTCCCCCAAAGCCCTCCTAAATATTAGAAGCCAAAACCCATGTTAATTCTATATTTAATTATTGTGCACTATGGATAAAAATCATGGAATGTAAATATCTCTGAAGAATTGAAAATTAATATCATGCAAAGGACAAAGAATTAATGCAGGTTGGATTAGAATAGTTTTCATTATGGTACCACAAGTAATTACAAGGAAGAAATCAAGTTAAAAAAATATATCTTAAAAGAAGTGGATCATCAAAAAAGAAGACTGAGCGATGACTAATGGCTAATCCATATGTTCTCTTGGTCATCTAATTATATACAGAAGTGAAAAAGTTTTCCAACATGTTGGAGTGACCTAAATCTAATGGGAAGATAAAGACAAGAACTAGTTAGGATGATGAAATAGGCAAGGTTTGGGATTTGTATCAGTGGGAATATCCTCATCATTGAATTCACAGACTCTTTTGAACATTTGTACATTAACATAAGTACATTAACTAAAGATTAGTTAGTGAAGTTTGTTACTATTATCATGCCTCTGAGGAGTATGTTTTTGAGTCAGCCAACAATTGCTGCATTTTTCAATGGATGCAGTCAAAATAACCCTTCTTTTATCAATCATTTCTGGTCTTGGTTGGTATTAAAGTAAAAATATACCTGAATTCTTTTCTCCTGGAAGGAGAGAATTTTGACAAATCCCCTACTGCAACCTAAAGGAAGATTTGGTGGGTGGAGCAGAAAATTATAGCAATGGTAATTGAGAGCTTGTCCAATTCGAATTCTGATTTTGGATGCTTGCATGACAAGGAGAAAGGATTGTTTGACCATTATCAGCAAACAATAAGACTGAGCCTAAGTGGGAAGGGGCCCCTCTAAAATTGGGCAGTTTTATTTGTAGTCTGTTAAAGCCACAATCAAGGCCGTGGTTCTCCTTTTGCATATGGCCAATTGGATGGAAGACAACCAACTAATTTCCCAAAGACTGCCAAGAAACTATCATAAGTGACTTGATGCTTCTCAGAAGTTATACAAAGTTCGTTGTAAGAGCTACAGCCATAATTTTCACTTGTCCCTTGAGCCTCTGAGTCACCCTTAACTTGTCCTCTTACTTCAAAACTAAATGATATATATTTCTCTATATCAAAGATTTTTATTTTTTTTTCTACCTGGCATGTACATTATATATAATCTCCCACCCTCAACTCCCCCAAAACATAATAAAGACCTGAAAATAGGGCTGGTTATAGGGGAAGGGCTGACAGAACATCCTCTTTGATGTCTTGGCTAAGATACCACCATAAGATTCCTTTTTTTCAGAGAAACATTAGAAGGTGATTATTTTTAGTAAAATATTTCCATATGTACCTTACTGATGTTCATTATAGACAAAACAAACCCTTCTATGTGGAATTATTTCTATGCCCCAATTGAGCAGAATTTTGCAATTCAGATTCTGTGTTCTGTTGAAATACCCTAAACTGTGAGCAACCATTAATTAAGGCATTGGTTGTTTGTGAATGGCAGAAGTACCCATAAATTAGATCACTAACACCCTTGATACCCAGACATAGCATTAAAACATGGAGAAAATTACAAATATCTATTTGTAGTTTCATTTAGAAGTATATGACATGGAAGAAAAAAGCCTCATATGGTCTGATGATGGAAAGGGATCAGGAGAAGTAAGTGTGACAACTGGACAGGACTCGTTTTGCTAAAAGCAGTTTTGGCAGGTAGGGGAGCCTGATGCCCCTTTTTGGAATAAAAGTATTTTTGGTAAATCTTGGAGTTGACTTAGCACCTCTTATGACTTCAGCTATTGAATGAGTGTCTCCTCAAAATGTTTGGCTTTCACTTCTAGACCTATGTCACTTGCCACTGTTGTTTTCATTGGCTGGAAAGTTATTTATTGGGAGTGAAGGCTTTCCCTAGTGAATACAAACAAGCTCCATATCAATCCAAGCTTTTCTCCCTACCAAGAATTTCTGTGTAAATTTGTGTTGTGGATTTATTTTCATGGACTTAAGAGATCTTAGATCTACAGTTAAAAGGAACTTTAGAGATCATCTGATCCAACCTCCTCATTTTATAAACAAAAAAACTAAGGCCCAGAGCTGTCATGTAAACAGTAAATAATAGAGCCAGGCTTTATCTCTGGGTCCTGGGATTCAGATTTACAAATTCAGCATGATATTTCCCATTTCTCTTGTCTTCCTTGGTATATTGTAATTTTAACATCAGGGACTCTGATCCTTGCTAGCTAACCCTTTGAAATATAATAATACAAATTTAATTGCTACTAGTTATAACAGCATGAAGTCATGAAAAAAAGCACAGGAAATATATGAGAAGATATAAATTCTCATTGTTTTGTTTAAACACAGGTCTTATTTTTTCAATTATTTAATATTTTATTTTCTTCCAATTACATGTAAAAACAATTTTTACATTCATTTTTAGAACTTTGAATTCCAGATAGAAGAACTGTCTTCTTCCCTCCTTACTCCCCATTATTGAGAAAGCAAGCAATTTGACATAGATAATACACATGTAAACATGCAAAATGTTTCCATGATAGTCATGTCATGAAAAACTATATAGACCAAAAAAATCCCTCAAAAAAGTTTTTTTTTTAAAGTATGTTTCAATTTATACTCCAACACCATCAGTTTTTTCGGTGGATATGGATAGCATTTTTGATCATAAATACTTCAAACTGTCTTGCATACGCAGCTGATCATCTCATAATATTGCTGTTATTGTGTACACAGTACATTTTATTTTGCATCATCTCATGGAAGTCTTTCTAAGTTTTTCTGAGAGCATGCTGCTCAATATTTGATATGACACAAAATTATTCCATCATAAACACATACCACAATTTGTTCAGCATGGGCATCCCCCTCACTTTCCTATTCTTTGCCACCAGAAAAAGAGTGGCTGTAAATATTTTTGTACACATAGGTTCTTTTCCTTTTTTAATCTTCTTTGTGATATAGACTTAGTAAGGATATTGCTAGATCAAAAAGTATAAATGTTTTATAGTCCTTTGGCCATAATTCCAAATTGTTCTACAGAATGGTTGAAAAAGTTCACAACTCCACCACCAACATTGCATTACTGTCTCATTTTTCCTAAATCCCATCCAACATTATCATCTTCCTTGTTTATCTTGTTACCCAATAAGAGATATGAGATAGTACATCAGAATTGTTTTACTTTTATTTTGCATTTCTTTAAACAATATTAAGTTAGAGCATTCCTTCATATGGTCACAGACAACTTTGATTACTTCATCTGAAAACTTCATATCTTTTAATCATTCATCATTTGGGGAATGGGTCTTGTTTTTATACATTTGACTTAGTTTTCTACACACTTGAGAAATGGGGCCTTTATGAGGGAAATTTATTCAAAAAGTTTTTCATAATTACAATTGCTAATTATATTCCTGCATCTCACTTATTCTATTCTCCCTCCTAATATCCTGCCTCTCTTTAAAAGTCTTTTGTTTCTGACTACCTCCTCCCCTATCTATTTTCCCTTTTATCATTTCACCTTCTCTTATCCCCTTTCTCTCCTATTTTTTTTAAGGTAAAATAGATTTCTATGCCAAATTGAGTATTGATATCCAAATGGTTTCTTTCTGACTGCTTGCAATATTTTCTCCTTAACCTCAGAACTCTGGAATTTGACTATAATATTGCTGGGAGTTTTCATTTTGGGATTGCTTTCAAGAAGTGATCAGTGAATTCTTTCAATTTCTATTTTACTCTCTGGTTCTAGAATATCAGGACAGTTTTCCTTTATAATTTCTTAAAAGATAATGTTTAGGCTCTTTTTTTTTTTTGATCATGTTTTTCAGTTTTCCAGATCAGTTACAATGAGATAATACACATTGTCTTTTTTTTTTAATTTTTTTGGTTTTGTGTTATTTTTTCTTAATTTCTCATAAAGTTCTTAGTGTCCATTTGCTCAATTCTGTTTTTTTTTCTTTTTGCTGAGGCAATTGAGGTTAAGTGACTTGCCCAGGGTCACACAGCTAGGGAATGTTAAGTGTCTGAGACCAAATTTGAACTCAGGTCCTTCTGTACCAATTATATCAATACTTCTTACATCCTGGGCTCATTGTAAAGGCTCATTGAGGTAAGATAATGGAAGTGCTTTGAAAACTCTTAAATGCTATGCAAACATTAGATTAGATAATGGTCTTTTCTTTTGACTTTCACTTTTTCAAATGTTTTGAGTAGGGAGCTGAAAGATCTCAATGCAAAACAACTCTTTTTAAAGTTATATTTTTCTCTTTTTGTGAATATAACATTTTGTTTTTTCCCATTTACATGTGAAAATAATTTTTAACATTCATTTTTTTTAAATTGAGTTCCAAATTCTCTCCTCATTTTCTCCCTTTCCTCATTCCTGAGACAATAAACAATCTGATATAGGTTATACACGTGCAATCATGCAAAACATATTTACATATTAGTCATATTTTGAAAGAAAACACAGACAGAAAAGAAACATGAAAAAATAAAGTGAAAAATGGCATGCTTCGATCTTCATTCAGACTCCATCAGGTCTTTCTCTGGAGGTGCATAGGGATCTGAAAAATCTCAAAGCAAAACAATTCTTTTAAAGTTATGTATTTTTTTTCCTTTTGTGAATATAACATTTTATTTTTTCCCATTTACATGTGAAAATAATTTTTAATATTCATTTAAAAAATTTTTTGAGTTTCTAATTTTCTCCCTCCTTTTCTTTCTTTCCCCATCCCTAAGACAATAGGCAATTTGATATAGGTTATACATTTACAATCATGCAAAACATATTTCCATATTAGTCATATTGTGAAAGCAAACACAGACAGAAAAGAAATATGAAAAAATAAAGTGAAAAATGGCATGCTTCAATCTTCATTCAGACTCCATCAGGTCTTTCTCTGGAGGTGCATAGGGATCTGAAAAATCTCAATGCAAAACTATTCTTTTAAAGTTATGTATTTTTTTCCTTTTGTGAATATAACACTTTATTTTTCCCATTTACATGTGAAAATAATTTTTAACGTTCACTTAAAAAAATTTGAATTTCAAATTTTCTCCCTCCTTTTCTCCCTTTCTCCATCCCTGAGACAATAGGCAATTTGATATAGGTTACAGATTTACAATCATGCAAAATATATTTCCATATTAGTCATATTGTGAAAGCAAACACAGACAGAAAAGAAATATGAAAAAAATTAAGTGAAAAATGGTATGTTCCAATCTTCATTCAAACTACATCAGTTCTTTCTCTGGAAGTGCATAGCATTTTCCATCATGAATCCTTTGGCACTGTCTTAGATCATTGTATCTCTGAGAATATATCTCTGAGAATAGCTAAGTCATTCACAGTTGATCATCATACAATTTTGCCATTACTGTTTACTCTGTTCTCCTGCTTCTGCTCAAGAAATTATATTTTTGACAGTGAGATAAATATGTCAGGCTGTTTCCAGGTCATGTTTTTAACCTAATGAGTTGGAGAAGGCATGAAGATTATTCTTGGAGGCATCTCTTTATCCAGTGCACTGAACATTCTTTGGGGGAGGAACAAATTCTACAGACTGTCTCCCAGAAGTTATTCATTTGTTTTGACATAAACAGATTTTAATCTCTTGGGGCTGGATTATTCAAACTTGTCAAAAAAATAAATTCAGTCTCTCATTCTTGTGTCAAACTATATATTTCTTTTTTTCAAAAATGTCATTTGGAAAAAGCAGTGCCAGGGGAAAAATTAAGTAGCAAGTCAGTTCATTTTTCATTTTCTTCTGGATATTTAGTATTAATGTTGTTTTTCCTTATCCCAATTTCTTCTACAAACTAGCTTGGTTGTACATGCTGCTGATAAAGGGATACCCAGGCTTTCTGCTACAGCCATAGTGAAAATTCAAGTGGTAGATCTTAATGATAATCTCCCAGCCTTCCTCCCCTTTGAACGAGTGGAAGTTCCAGAAAGTAAGTGTGAAAATCATAAGACTATTGTTTTGATTTCTGGCAATTTGATATAGGTTATACATTTTGTTATGTTCCTTGTTTTTATTGGATTATACCCACCAAGAGCAATTACAGTTCAGTTACTTGCCGAGAGCCATATTTGACTGATCACATATCTGAAAGTCTAATTATTTCATGCCCTTGGCAGTTTGGTGAATACTGTGGATTCTTTTGCACAATAGTGTTTTTGACTATAATGTTTTTAAATGCCTAAAATAGAATATGAGAATTAAAAAGAAGTCAATTATATTGAAATGTGATTATCAATTTTTTTTAAAGTTCACAAATTCCAGATTAAATATTTCTGCTCTAACGGAATATAACTTTCTGTCTAAGTTGGGTCCTGTGAGAACTTGTGTCACTACAATAGATTGTTGTTGTGGTGATTGTTTGTTCCTCATTCTTAAAGAGGACCATGACATCAGGGAAGTAATACCATAATATGCATAGGTTATTAATGCAAAGCTCAAGGAAGCTGATGGGGAAATAGCTTTCAGGGCCAATTTCTCAATGATTTTTTCCCAAGATAGCTCCAGAGAGCAGTTGTTAGACATTAATGCCAATTTGATAATAAAGACTGAGAATTTTTCATAAATATATGTGAAATAAAAATTCACGTTTATATTCATATATACATATATTCCTTATATATCTACATCTATTTGACTATACATCTTTATATCTCTCTATCTTTCCATCTATGTATCTAAGCATTCATTCTCTTTGTAAGTGACATGGATCTTACATCTGCTGCCTGTGTCCATCATTTCAATATATTCCATCTCTTTCCAAGGCAAAAATATATCAGATTCTGCAGAACTATTAAGAAGATTGGCATTTCCCCTTAACTTTTCCTAAAACATTACTGAAAAAGGGGAAGAGGGAACCTACTGTTGCATATTTTTTAAATAACTAGTGTAAAGATCTCTTCCTATCCACAAAGTGATATTATTTGATCTCCACAAAAGGAAAGGATAGCTTGCCATTGGTATCTAATGTAATTACAGCCTTAAAATATGGTGAACCACTTTAGAGAATAGAAAATCTCATTTACGAAATTCAGAATTTTGTTATGAGAACTGTGTATCTTAACTGGTATACTGTAAGTATTATGAAACCTTTTGAACTGGGATATCTTATGAGCCTTGGGGATAAGTATACTTAGGTTATTTTATTTTAGTTTTTTTTTTAATATATTTTTTGATGAGGCAATTGGGATTAAGTGATTTGCTCAGGGTCACACAGCTAGGAAATGTTAAGTATCTGAGGTCAGATTTGAAACTCAGGTCCTCCTGACTTTAGGGCTGATGCTCTATCCACTATGCCATCCTAGGGTATTTTAAAACATAGATTAATCTCTTATTAATATCTTTACTTTCAATCCCACTTCAGGACAAGGTTATCTTTTAGTATATACTTTAGAACCTTCCTTCTTTTCATTGAAACTAAGGACCAGAAAGTATGCCAGGAAATGTTAAAACAAAGGTGAATTTATGAGTGAATGGGTTTTAATGATGGCTGACCACAGTTGTCACTATTACAGGTACTCCCCTGGGTTCTCTTGTGACTCGAGTATATGCTCATGACAGAGATTCAGGTCCTGCTCTTGTCTTCCGTTTCACTAAGAAGAGTAATCCTGGAAATAAATTCACTATTGACCACAATACTGGAGCGGTGATACTGGCAAAGCCATTGGATTTTGAAGAAGGGCATGAATATGAGCTAGTAGTTGAGGTTTCTGATTCTGTACACCATGTGGAAGCAGTGCTCAAGGTCTATGTTATGGATGTCAACGACAATCCCCCACTATTTCCTCAAGATTTCCATCAGGTAATGAGATTGCAATTCTATGCCCCAAGCTTAGGAACATAGGGAGTAGTCCAAGGGTTTCTATAGTTGTGGGATGGCTTAGGCAGTGACATTTAGTGACATTTTTCTTAACATTTTAATATAAATATCTTAATATTTAATATTCTGTAAGACAGAAGATGTGATTAATCTGACTACTGCTGGAGTTGAATATTTCATTTAATTTCTTTTTCATGAAATGCCCACATCAACCTCATTGCACATGTCTAGGGTGCTTCCAGCATTATGAGAGATTATTTTTGATATTACACATTTTTTAGTAAAATGCCATTTGCCAGGATACTAAAAGGTTTTTTTTGCTTCATTTCAATATGAAGACTTCAGTTTTTTTTTAGTTTTTTATTTTTTTTTTTTTGGTAAATTGAGGACAGTTGTGTCATCTGCTATTCATTCAGGCTTTGCATCCTTAAAATGCTGGAGTAAAGAGAATCTTTTTCTTTTCTGAGCATTTTTTTGTGAATGTCCTAAATAGTTTATTGCAGGAGCAACTAATTATTTATCTACTAGATGAGCCACACAGTGATGTTTGATTTTTTTTTCAAACATTTTCAGGACTAGGGACAATGGCAGACAGCAATTTAATACTTCAGAATGACCTGATAATTCTTGCATGTCATAAATGTACAGTGCAAGTATAAAGATAGCATGGGAAAAAGTCTTAATATTTTGAGAAGTTTTAGTGCTTTGTGGGAGATAGGCAGAGAAAGAGACAGAGAGAGACAAAGGCAGAGACAGAGAGAGGCAGAGACAGTGAGAAAGAGAGACACACAGAAATAGAGACACAGAGAGAGACAGACAGAGAAGAGACAGAGACAAAGACACAGAGACACAGAGACAGAGACAGACAGAGATAGTGAGAATGAGAGACACCCAGAGAAACAAAGAGAGACAGAGACAGAGACAGAGAGAGAGGCAGACACAGAGAGAGACGGAAACAGAGAGAGAGACAGAGAGAGACAGAGAGAGAGAGAGACAGAGAGAGAGAGACAGAGAGAGAGTCAGAGAGAGAGACAGAGACAGAGAGAGAGAGACAGAGAGAGAGACAGAGAGAGAGAGAGACAGAGAGAGAGAGACAGAGACAGGGAGAAATTGAGATTAAATCTTCTCTAACCTATAGAGGTATTTTGGAAAGAAAATAGGTCATGAAATCTCAGAAATATGGAATTAATCAGCACAGTTCACCCTGAATCCTGTAACTTTTCTGAATTTATCTTTTAATATCTCAGCTCTGCAAAGTTATTTCAGCTTAAGGAAATCAGGAGAAGCAGCATGTCCAAAGAAAGGCACAGGATTATGTTTCCTCAACAAAAACACTCTAGTTATCATTTATTTGCCCAGGAAAATATCTTTAGCCCTAAAGCAAATTATGTCCTCTTAATCTCTTGTTTCTCTTTTGGATACAGGTTACAGTGCCTGAAACGACACCTGCAGGATCCTCCATCTTGGCTGTGTCAGCCACAGATCAGGACACAGGAATTAATGGGAGGATTTCCTACAAAATCCTTTCTTCTGCTGAAGGATTTTCAGTTGACCCTCAGACTGGTGAGTAGTTTTCAGGGCCTGCAAAATTCATCAGCTTCAGTCCCAGAGTGGGAAATGGGAAATCTTTTTTTCCAAATGTGGCTTGGCTGGCATTCACTGATGTAAAGCCATGAGACTCCCGTTAATCTGGAAGTCCAAATTTAGTGCTGTCTTTCCTCTCTTACACCTTAGCTATACCTGGAAAGAAATAAAGAATCAGTAACTAGATCCTAAGAGCACAAAGCTCACAGTACCCAAGACAGTAACACTGTTTGTTCATAAAACCAAGTACAATTCCAGCAAACATCCTAGAACTCAAACTCATGTTGATTCATGACTCAAACTCCAGCAAAATTCAACCCATGTTGAGCTATGCAATTTCCCACACGTATACATACACACATATAAACACACACACATAATTGAATGGTCCTTGTTTGTGAAAACCCAAATAATTTTAAACTATTTTACTTTTGATTTATTAATGAAACTCTAATGGAAAAAATTTCATTTTTTAGCCTAAATACATTTTCCATGTATCTATAACATTAATATACATGACATTTTCTGAATATTTATCTATTTCTAGCCACAATGAGATACAGAAAACATATTTTACTGATATAAGAAATAATCAAATGAATGAATTTTTATATCAACCCAAATGGATGGGTTTTAGGAAAGAGACAATCATATCCTTTGAAGAATTCTTTTCTACACCACTTTCTTATATTACATGTTCCTATAGCCTTTACAAAGTATTTCCATGAGGTCTGTTTTATATGCAAATATGACATGAGACATTTTGCAAGCTATGTGAGATGACTTTTAATTGCCTCTAAACTAACCTGTCCCATAATTTTGTCTTTAAACTAACCATACAAAATTTCAGACAAAGAAGTTTTTTTTTCTTTTTCAATTTTTTTGAAAAAAAAATTCACACAGCTAATAAGTATCTAAGAATAGATTTGAATGAGTCTTAGTGCCTGTGTGCTTGGTGCTCTATCCACTGTGCCAATATTCATCCATCCATCCATCCATCCATCCACTTAAACACATACACACATATACAAAAACATATATATTTAGATTTTACATGCAAAAATCCATATATAATGAATATAACTTATGTGTTTTGAAAAAATCTAGTAACAATTGAGCCACAATGTGTCTTATGTTTTATGAGTGTAAAATGGTGAACATAATAGCATCTAACATGGTGCTGCAATGCAATTATTTTTCAGCAAATATTTGTATTGAATAAATATTGAAATATCTCAAATCTAAATGCACAGAAATCATGGTGATGGCTCTTATTTTTCAGGCTCCATATTTACAATCCAACCTGTGATGCTTATGGACAAAACATCAACAATTCAACTTCTTGTGGAAGCTAAAGATGGTGGAACCCCTGGTTTGACAGCCCTTACTTTGGTGGAAGTAGAAATTCAAGATGTGAATAACCATGCCCCTCAGTTCACCATGGAGTACTATAATATCACTGTGAGTGAAGATGCAGCCATTGGGACCACCTTACTCACATTTTCAGCAATTGACCATGACTGGACCCATGAAAATACATATGTCGAGTATTCTATCATCAGTGGTAATTTGCAGAACACTTTCTATGTGGAAATGCATGTCATTTCCTCACGATCCCCTTACAAGCGCATTGGTCATCTTGTGCTGAACCATCCTTTAGACAGAGAAACTGTGTCCTCTTATGAACTCATCATTATAGCTTCTGACCATGGCCATCCCCCATTGAACTCCACAGCCACTATTTTAATTGATGTGCTTGATGTCAATGATAATACGCCCATCTTCAACTCTCCAGAGTACCATGTCCATGTCAAGGAAAGTCTACCTGTGGGTAGTCAGATTATTGTGGTTTCAGCAAAAGACCAAGACAGTGGAACCAATTCTGAAATCATCTACACCATCATCTCAGGAAATGAAAGAGGACATTTTCAAATAGATGGGGAAACTGGAGCAATAGATTTGATTAAACCCTTGGATTATGAGGATACATTAATGTTCACTTTAACTGTCCAAGCTTCAAATAGAGGAACAAATAATTTTGCTTTTTCAGTGGTATTTATCAGTGTCCTTGATGACAATGACTATGCCCCCCAGTTCATGTTCTCAAGTTTAAACTGTGTTGTCCCGGAAAATTTGCCCAATTTCTCTGTCATGTGTACAGCACATGCCTTGGATTTTGATGCTGGTCCTTATGGACAACTAACATATTCAATTCTGTCATCCTGTTTGATGAATGATGGAATCCCTCAGGATCATGACCTATTTTTTATTGACCCATTAACAGGAGATATCTATACCAAGCAAGTCTTAGACTACGAAAGTGAAAATAAACACTGCTTTATTGTTCAGGCAGAAGATAAAGGTGAGACCAAAGCGACTTTGACGGTCCAAGTGGATGTTGAAGGAATTGATGAATACGAACCCATATTCACACAAGACCAGTACTTCTTTAGCCTTCCAGATATTCATCACACAAGACAAGTTATTGGCAAAGTAGAAGCATCTGATGCTGATGCTGGAGTTGATGGACTTGTGCTTTATACCCTTGCAACTTCATCAACATTCTTATCCATTAATAAAACGAGTGGAAATGTCTATTGGGTTGGAGACCCTCCCTTTCTGGGAAACAGCATCAGGAAAGATGACATCATTGAAATGAAAGTAATAGCACACAGTCCCAAAATGGACTCTAAGTTCTCCTCTTGCACCATCTTTGTAAATATATCCTCTTTCCCTCAGGGAGGGCACTATGCACTGTCTGCTAACAGCCTTTCAATCAGCCTCACAGCCTCCACTGTCATATTCATGCTCTTCATCCTAAGTCTCATTGCCCTGATTTTAAGATATAAACAAAAAGACACAGTGAAATCCTGTGGGGAAAAGAAAGTATCCTCATTATCACCTAGTAATCTGAGCCTGAGTAGTGATCCCAGCATCCTCAAGGACTCCCAGAAAGCTCCAGATGTGGGCAATGGCGTTCTTCCCATGGGCTCCATGTCTGAATGGTTGAATTTAGTAGATATGAGAGAGAAAAAGGATCTGGTGAATCCATGCAGGCATTCAGACTCAAGTGGCCACTGCTCAGTGGATGGAGATACTGCTGAGGATGAGGAGATCAAGAGGATCAATGAACACCCCTGCCGAAAAGGCTCTGGCTCAGTTCTGAGTGACCGAGGGTCTCGGGTACCAGATTCCGGAATACCCCGAGACTCGGACCAACTTTCCTGCTTGTCTGGGGAAACAGATGTGGTGATCACCGCTGAAACCTTAGAGAGCAGTTTCCCCTTTGAGAGTGTAGGAGAAAGGTGTGATGCCATTTATGCTCAGAATAAAATGCTATCCCCGACACTCCACAAAATTGGAATGAAAGAGAAAACCCTCGTGGAAGATAGCAGAAGAGATTATATCTTTGTTTCAAATGATCAGGACTCAAGATATGGATCTCTTGTAACTTTAGAGGCTCCCACCAGGGATCCAAGAAACAACTATGACTGGGATTACCTTCTCAACTGGGAGCCCCAGTTTCAGCCTCTTTCTTCTGTCTTCAATGACATCGCAAAGCTCAAAGATGAACATTTGCAGGTGCCTGGCTTGCCACAGGGGAAGAAATCTTTTGTTTTCCCACCGCCTTTGATCACATCAGTGGCACAGCCTGGCATAAAAGCAGTGCCACCACGAATGCCAACCCTCCCACCAGGGAAAGCATTCAAGAAATACCCACGTTCTCCCCTTCACCAGCATCTTCCTTACCCCCCGGCAGCCATGACCCCCAGTTTTTCTCCTTCTCTCTCCCTGCTGACCATGCAGTCTCCAGCTATGTCTCCCCTGTTGCCAGATGCTGGATTGTTAGGAACATGCTTAGTCAGGACAGCCCATGGTTCCAGGGCAGAAGAAGAAGTCCGGCTGTGAAACTTTGACATTGAGCCCCAGGATATTTTTGGTCAAGAAGGAGTGTGCTCAAATAAACCAACCAACCAACCAACCACTTTTTTAACCAAACACCTCAGGGGTGATTTTTTTTTTCATAGCTGAAAGAATAGGACCCATTTCAATCTGAGTTTATACAGCTCCACATCTTAACCTCTAAACTAGATTTATTGAGAAACTGCCTGATTCCTGACTCTTGTCTTCACCTGCCTATAGTCACACCTGAATAAACTTGGCAGTCTGTATGGAAATGAGTTCAGAAGGTGAAATGACTTGATGGACATGAGTGACCCGCAAGCAATTTTAAAGTGTTCTATGGTGCATTGTAATCTTAGTAAGAGGTCTAATTTCTTTAAGACACATAAGGCAAGAGCATATCAGAATTGCCTTTGGTTAAGGTGACCACAGAGATTGAACAGCTTGGGTAAATGGACTATCTGTGGCTCTTCACATCATGATAATTGGTACCTAAAAATCCACTTCTGGATTTCCTTCCTTTTCCACCCTTCAAGCCAACCTATTCCATTTGTAGATGCTAATAATTATTGTAGAAGTGACAGACACCATAATCTCTAGAGAGATGAATGGGAAAAAAAAAGAATGGAATTAGCCATCAGTCTATGCCAAAAAAGAAGAGTGTTTCCCAGTTGTTTTTGTCTGATTAAATGAACTGAGCATGTCCATTCTTGGTATGGGTCCAACAGTGATGCTAGCCTAAACCACTGGGTTAAACCTCTCATGTGATAAACTTCCTTGGACTTCTTTCCAAAGAGATCAGAGTACATTTTTCCTTTTTTTTTCTTTTCTTACTTCTTCTTATGACAGGACACATGTATAGATGTGAAACTTTGAAGATTAATTTATAGAAACTCATTTTATTATTTTTTTCTAGACACTGCAGTTAATTGTGGTAAACAGAGAACAAATAATTTATGCACTGTGTTAACAGTGGCAAATTTATGTAGATAAAAACAAACTAGATTGGTGGAATTAGTTATTCATATAATTTCCTAGTTAGAATGATTTAATGGTATTTTTTAAAATTAAGATTTTTGTATAAATTTTTTCTACTAAAAGTTTGAAATGAGCTACAAAAGCATACATTCTGTCTTCTCATGGTATAATCTAATTACCATTTGCTTAATTAGTTTGTATTCAGTGGTGCAATCAGTACTTTGACTTTGTATAGGTGGATCATAGACATAGCAAATGGTGTTGGATTATTGGCATATTCTGCCCTTGGATTATCTTGTTATATTATATAGTATATTATACAATTTCATGGAATCAAGCAGAATCAAGCAGAAAACTTAGAATTCTTTACAGTTGAAGGCGAAAGTCTTTGAAATCCCTTAATTCAACACCCTCCTTTTACAGATGTGGAAAATGGAGACCCCAGGGGAACTATATGGAACAATGCTAGGTCCAAGAGCAATAACACAAGCACTATCCTCAAATGAGCTTACTGAAACAATTTAGTTGAGAATGAGATATCTAAAATCTTGGGACACTACGTTTTATAATGGGAGAAATTCTAAGTTAGATCTTGTCAGGAAAAGTCATAAAACTTTGGACTACCACAAACCAGTTCTGGGAAAGTCACCATTGGAGGAAGATGCATGGCAGTACTGAACCAGAGAATAATTACCTTCCAGGTGTGATTAATCAGGTCATTTTGTAGTTTCCTATTTGAATGGATTACTTATGATAACTAGATACTAAAATCAGTTGGAGCAAAGGTCTAGTCCCCTCTGCCTAGTTACAGTTCCACCCACAAAAGGGAATCACCTACCCAAATTTAATTCTAGAACTTGGAGTAAAACTCACAATTCCTAGTTCAGTACTCTTTTCCCTGTACTACCTAGTATTCCTTTGTCCCTTCACTTCCAGGAATAAGCATTCTTCTAAGAATATCATCCCTTTAGCTCTCTACTTTTCTAGGGTGGTTGCCTTTGGCATAAAGATCTTTTTCTTGATGTTGGTGATCCAATGGTGGAAGAATGAATCTTTTAGACATCATGCCAGTAGTTCACAGAATCACAAAATATAATTTACAGGACACATGAGGAGACTCCCTACCATGAATTTTGTCTTGTCTCTATATCTTATCATGGGGTCACAAAGGGTTGGACATGACTAAATGATTGGGCAAAACTATGTGTTATTATTTCATTCATGTTCATGGGAGCACTACTCAGTAGACGAGGCTACATCTGTGACTTCTGATCTTTGTTCCACTAACTCACTAAAATAGCTAACTATTCTGTGCCCATTTTCCTTCTCTACAAAATGGTACAATAATCCTCACAACATCATTGTGAGGTTGGTGCTACAAGTATTTTTGTCGCCATTTTGCAGATAATGAAATGAACTCAGAGAAATAAGGTGATGTTTAAAGTAACATGGCTAATAAATGTCAGAGTTAGACTTCTAACTTAGGTTTCACTCAATTCAAAATGCAGTACCCAAGTCTCACAACATACTGCCTCTCCATAGTTGGTACTGTCCAAAGGGTACCTACTTCTGTTTACTAGAAAACACTACTAAGAATGTGATGATTTGCAGGTGCAACATACAGTGAATTATGTATATTTTGAGCAACAATATATTCCATGCAGGTATTAGCAGATAAAGTTAACAGAATGATTAATTATTAAAAGATCCATGGACACCATTATTATTGACCCAATATTGCTTCAAGACACACCTTTAAATTTGATCTGCTTTAACAATACTTTCTTAAATCTAAACATTAACAAGAAAATAAATCAAATTCTAATTTATAGTATTTCTTGATTTCTGATCTGTAAATGATGACAATAAGGTCTCCCCACTGGATTTAATCTGGCTTTAGCATACCCCTATTCTAAATCCACAAATAATAGAGATATAAGTAGGAGACATACTTCCTAAGGGAGAGAATAACAAAATGTGATGTTACCAAAAGACAACATGGAGGTCTGTGAACTTGACTGGGGCAGAATTATGTCTTTATTCTCACTCATCCCTAACTGAAATTTAGTATCTCTTAATTATAAATTTTTTAAAAAATTAAAAATTGGTGTCTAAACATCATTAATCTGCCAGAGGGGTTCATGACATAAAAGAATAAATTCCTCTGGAACTAATCCCATTCCAGCTATAATAGTCCTAATTGATCCAAGGGACAGTTAGTCCTGCTTACGGAAGACTGAATTTCAAGTATCCCTGACACACGGAGTTATTAAAAATCTCTGGGGAAGGAGATTCTACCACAACCTTTGTTAAATTTGCAGTATCTAATCTCTCCTTGATTCCTTTCAAAGTTTCACTGAAACATACCAAAACAGTAGGGGAAAATGTTTGTGTCTAAATTCATTATTATGGAAGTTCTCTTTGTTTGTAGCTATAAGGAAAGCATCATTTGCTCTTTGTCATGCTGATAGCATCAATATTTCTTTTCCTCATGTCTGTACACAGTTTGTTTTCCCTAACTCTTCCACAAATTGTATGCTTGCTCATCTAAGTGTGTTCTTTTGTGATTTATTACTCATGCTGGATATGAGTCTGCATTTTTTTCTAGATATTTTGTAAGAGCTAAAGATGTTCATTGTTTTGAGTCACTTGTTACCAGTTCCAGTGGAGATTTTTTTTAATTGATAGCTTTACTAATGCCCTATCAAATACCAAGAGCCACACTGGCCAACATGCTGCTGCTTCAAGTGTGGTTGAGGTTAAAAATGTGAATATGTGAGTTAAGTGTCTGCAATAAATCATGTGTCAGCCTTTTCAACTGGGGTCCTTTTCTTTTCCTAAGTAAACAATATAATTTGTACAGTTTTCCTTCAAGTTTAATATTAACTTGCCTCATCTGTTCTGGGTTACTTTGCTGATCTGCACACCGGTTTTAGCACTTTGGAGGGGGTACAGAACTTGTTAGTGGAAAATCATATTAAGCCCCAAATTCATAAGCTATAAAATAAAAGACAGTTGTCTCTGGTGGAATTTTGGCTGCCTGAAGTTCTGGACTTGCTTGCTGGCAGCCTGAGAAATCCTAGTGTAAATCAGGACCAAATGGATATCAAAATTCCATATCCTAGCAGTCATCAGCAACCTGGCATCCAAGCAGATTCCTGGACAAAGAAAGAAGAAGAAGAAAACTCAATCTCTTTACCTTTAGGGATTTGGTAATTTAGCAGTTATTAAAACTATTTTAAAATTTACCATAAAACACTAGCTACCTACATGTATACATATTTAATCTGTAATAGATTTTTAGTTGAAGATAGGATTGTTCCTAAGAATGTTTCTCCTTAGTTTTAGAATTTTATTTACTCTGCATTCCAGGGACATTTCTATTGGTGAAGTATCATTTGTTAATTTAAAGATTTCTTGTTTCCATTCAAGCACAGTTCTTTGTCATTGCTTTTTTTTTTCTTGCAATTGATTACACATTTACATGAAGTGAAAAGGGGTATAATATCTACAAGACTCTTACCCCTTCCTTCTTATTATTTTCTTCTTACTCACTTTTCACTACCTCACCCCCACCCCCACAAAAACACAAAGTTATATGGTTGTATGAGCATTCTTGTCTTCCTAGCCAAATGGAATAAATCTACCGAAATGTTTCCGATAAGTATGAAAGTGTAAGCTGGTCTGTTTGTCTTAAATGAAATTATAAATGGAACACTTTTTTTCTTTTTATTTCTTTGCTTTTCCTTTCCTTTTTTTTTTTCTTTTTCCCCCAATGGGAAGACTGAGAACCATTTGATTGCTAAAGCTTTTTACATGCAACCAGCTCTCTATCCCCACGCCATGGTCAACCTTGAATGTTTGCTCTCCACTCCAAAGTTAAAGGAGTAAAGGCAAAAGGACCCATGGAAGAAATGGAAGGATCTGTTGAAGGATTGAAGATTTAAATGAACAGGTTAATCTAGAGAAAGAAAACTTGCAAGGAGGGAGAAAACATTCAAATGCCATTAATGGACATATGACTTTGCTGAACCAGCATTTCCCTTCAGGTTCCTATTTTAGGTTTAGTCAGATAACCTCCATATATTCCAGTTCCCCTTATCTCACTTTTCTCTTTTCTTCCTAGCAAATCATCTCTTAACACTAGTCCAGAACTTTTAAAAATATAATTTAAACTTTGATCACAGTAGACTTTGACCATAAAGAAAAGGAAAAAAAAAAGAATTATTCTTTTAACTCTTTGTTTTTTGAAACTGGTTATTGTCCTTTGTGCTAGAAGAGGACCAAAATGACTTCATTATATCAGGGTCAAAGTGCAGTGTGTCCAACTGTGGCTGATCAGATCAATACAATTGACTCGGAAGGCTCTACCACAGGTGCACATGAACATTTGTAATGAGATGTCTCTAAATTTGCACATCTCACATTTCTTTTGAGCTACTGCAATTCTGTTTTGCTCATAGAGCACACCTTTGAGGCAGGCACTTCATGCTGGGCTGTCCTGTGCCAGCATCTCCCATGTCACACAATTAATTCCAAAGTTCTTCAAAGAGACATTTCTGGAACTAATAGCAAATTATAATCATTCATGTTCCTCTTCTTTTCACTTGTTCCTGTGCTCTCTCTTCTCTCCACAAATTGGAAAGTTTTTAACAAAATAAAAATACAATAAAACACAGATATTATTCATATGTTCTTATGTCAATATGCAACCTGCAGTCATCCTTAAATATGGTTCAGTGGCCCTCTCTTCTGTCTGAGTTTGAAACAATTACGTTATACCATGCTGATTCCCAGGGAAAGAGAATAGCAAGAAATTAAGTTTCTGAGAAAGTACATTTCTGACTATACATGATATCAGCATTGAGGTTGCCTAGATAACTCTAACCAGTCAATTCAAATACATAAAATGAGAAGTGAGCAATAAAAGTATTTAAAAGTAGTTATAAAAATGTCATATATGTGTATGTATGTATATACACAGGCATGTGTGTGTGTAAATACAGATGTGATTTATATTTATTTTTACAAATATATGTACATGTGTGCATATACACACATATATATGTGTATATATATATATATAAACATATATATACATTATATGCATTCACACAGTTATCCCTTCCACATCAGGGAGTTACATGGTATCTCCACGACCTACAAAATTCATATAAAATGTTCTGACCTCTTTGTACCAGAGAAGTCTGAATTATTATAGACTTTTAATATTTAAATAAATAAGATAATATAAATAATAAAAATATTTGATATCATGTAATGTATTGTATAACAAAATATTTTATGCATTTCTAAATTTCTAAATCTTTTCTGTCATCTTCCAGTTTTTACATGTTATTGATGCCTTCTGCAAAACTTTCCTCCCACTTTTTCATTTAATTTCTTATGCTGATCTCTAATATATCAAAACTGTGATTAGAAAAGTCACAATGTAGAAAGGATATGTCTGTGTGTGTGTTTAATGTGTGTACATTTTTCATGGTCCTTGCACATTATTGGTTTTCAGTAAATATTCATTTGAATTCATGTCTTAATATTGATATGATTTATATAGACTGCCTGAGAATTTGTCTATTAGGACTAGGAATATAGCATGATCTTGGAAGGATTTGGGCTAAAATGTTTGGGAAGGCAGCAAATAATGGTAGACATCACACCCTTTTGATAACAGATCAACATGTGTCTATTTCAGAAATAATTAATACTCCTTACTGCCCTGAACTTTTCACATTTTACCTAATACGGTTGCTAAATGTAGATAGAGAAATGAATAATGGAGATAGATTGGGAAGTGGAGTAGAGCTATACAAGGAATAGATGTATATGAGCACACTTCTGATGAGTTAGCACTATTTTGGTTGCAGAATTTGTCATTAGATAGCAAACTCTCAGAACAATAGGCGGGACTCAAATTTACTTGAAGCTTGAGGAATTTTAGAATGAACAAGTATATACATACGTGAATGAATGCAGGATGAGTTTTCATGGGTGTGAATTTGTGTGATACAGAAGCCAAGTGAATAAAAAAGAGTAGTAATTCTAACATAGGTCTATTCAACCAATAAGAAAATATTAAAAATAAGAGTTGGAAAGCACTTCAGGAGTCACTGTTTACAATTTCCACCCCATGGATCAACAATAACTGATTGGAAGGGCAGGAATCCCATTTACAATACCCCCTAACAAGTAGTCTTCCATGCTTTACCTAAAATATAGAAAACCTATTCTCTGATGAAATAGTCTATTCCATTCAGGGGCAGCTCAAATTTATAGAAAAGTCTTTCTTTTGGGAAGCAAAATTTGTACCCTTACAGGAAGTCAATTTCTATTCATTGATTTTAGCTTCACTCTCTAGACCTATGCAGAATATATAATAGAAAGACTTCTAAGAAGAAAATATTCAATGTAAATAAACCAAAGTAATGAATCTGCCCTTTTCAGGGTCAATTGTGGCTAAATTTCTAAAGCCAAAGACTTCAGTCATCTATCTTGACTTTTTTTTTCTGTGTGACATTTGATATTTGTAATATTACTGGCTTCCTTTTCTTTTCATCTCTTTCTTGTTTCTCTCCATGCCTATCTAGCTGCTGCTTCTCAGTTTAATTCTACTGTATGCTTCTTGGTCTTCACTGGTTTGATTTCTTCTTCTTTTCTAAATGAGTGTCCCCTTCAGGCTCTGTCCTCAATCTTTTTTCCCCTTCTAGCTTCCCTTTTCCATTTGGTCAAATTCTTCAAGGTTTTCTGGGTTTTTTTGTCCTTTGGTCCTGTCACATCATATTTATACCATGTTTATTTTTGTACATATCTTATTATATCCTCATGTGAGTAAACATTATTCAAAAGCAACCCAAGACTGAAGGAGCATAGGAATTACAAATCAGGATTTGTATTCTGGGAAACTATGTATGCTTCTCTAGTTATATTGATATTTTGATGATCTGCTCTAAATTAAATTAATTAAATTAATTTAACACTGAAAATATAGATGCTTGAAAATGACAGACATTGAAGTCCATGAAAAATAGTCCAAATATACTTCCATTACTCCAAGTGTCAGAATCTTCTCTTGGCTTTAATCAGTTTCTTGATCCAATCTGTGTGACAATTCAGAAATGTTGCAAACATAAACTCACATGTGTGTCTAGAGTGAGGCAATGGAAAGAACACTGAATTTGAAGATAGAACACCTTCTTTCAAATTCAGACTAGTATATTATGGGCATAGAAGTTACTTCATATTTAGATCTCAGGTTCCTCATGTATAAGATGGATTTCTGAGACCCCTTCCTGCACTAAATCTATGATCCTACAGTACAGATAGTTTTAAGAAAATCTTAAAATCTACCGGAAAAACTGTGCCTCATAGATTCCTATGCTCAGTGATTCCAATCTGCAATACCAATATGGATAATTGTGTCACTTCTGCCTTCTCCTTTATTAATTATAAGGCACATTTTATGATTTCTAGCCATTATATAATCAGAAAATTCAAGAACTGGAACTCTGGTACTTGAATTTATATAAAATTTGGCCGACTACTGAAGCAGACAATAGTTGGATGTAGTGCCTGCAGGCGTCTTAGAAAAAGTTGGCACATTTACAATCAGAGTATTCCAATGATCTTTCACAAATCTGAGAATGATCAGAAAAGACAGAAAAGAATATTTAGATTGGACTCTATGTTGCTGACACCACATAATTCTCATTAGTTTATTCTTAGCTCTAAGTTTTTTTTGGATGCCCTGGATACTGAGCAGCCAGGTCATACTGATACATATGTTGATATCATACATCCATTCATACATACTTATATACAAAGTAATAAATACATGACATTTAGGGGTAATAATTTTAATATCAAGCAATTAATATCAGATGAAATTTAAGACAGATTTATATGTGAATGGAATAGAGAGGAAAAACCATTATGTTCTAGATTCTGTTAGAAATTATCCTTCATATATCATCTTCAAGTAAAGATATATGTAGTATTTACTTAATATTTGATTATATCAGATTTCACTAAAAGCGCATTTTTAAAAGTATGGCATTGGTTACTGTCATATATAGAATCTTATTCAGGAAATGTTTTAAGTGATTCTTATCAGAACCTTTAAAAACTTTCTAAAACTGAGCTGCCCCAGGTGAAGACTAAGTGGTTATTTACCTATGAAATTATCAAAAGTTCTGACATTAGGCTCAGAAGACAATATAAATAGCATCCTTGAAGGGCTGTTGTAACACTCTGATTGAGGCAATATAGGTGGATTAGAGATTAGAGGGAATTCTTTTCTACCCATAAAAATTCAACAATTTCATCATTTAATTGATAAGAGAAAGGTTATTTTTTTAATAGAAATGACTTTACTTATATATTTAAGATTAAGATTAAAGCATTCTAGGTATGAGTTTTAATCAGTGAATATTGGAATAAAACTGCTATATGAGAGTAGCTACTAGGTATCCTGCACAGATTCTATCATATACTGGGATGGGCAGCACCCTTATCATGGTCCATTACTACAAATACCTTAGTTAGACTAAGGAACATTGAGATGGATTGCGAAGTGAACAAGAGGAAGAAAGCCAGTATGCAAATAGGAAATTGTATAGTGTGACTCCATGGCATGTGTTGACACAAACAATTCTTTGTCTAAACATCAATATTATTCCTGTGGTACTTTACAGCTACAAATCACAAGATATCAAAAGCTCCAAAGAGCTAGAGGTGATCAAATTGATGGACCTTTCATGATGTCTTGTACTAACAAGAGTGATTTGTTCACCAAAAAAGGAGTGCAAAACATTATGAAGTACATATGGGATCAGAAAAGGAGATGGACATGAAAGATGATTGGAGGGCAGAGCCAAGATGATGGAGAGTAGACAGGTCTTTGTCTGAACTCTTCCTGGCTTCCCTCAGATCAACACCAGATCAAGCCTCTGAATGGATTTTGGAGTGACAGAATCCACAAATATTTGAAATATAACAAATTTCCAGCAGAAGATATTTGGGAAGAACTTCAGCAAAGGTCTGTCTCAACCGGAGAGGAGAGGCGACTCAGCACAGGCACAGTGCAGAGATCCAGGGTAGAGATGCTTCCATGCTCCAGGGGAATCTACTGAAAGGCTCTTAGCCAAAATGCAACAGTTGGCTACTCTGTTCTGATTCAGAAGAGAGTGGGTTAGCAGACAAGCTGTGAGACCTCCAATACAACTACATAAGGTAAATAGTGAGCCCCTGAACCCCAGCATAACACATATACCCACCCAGTGTAGGAAGGAAGTTGGAAGCACTGGCCCCAGGGCAGTATGAAGCTGCTATCCCTTGTAGAGGAAGCTTGAGACAACTCTCCCCCCTTTACACAAAGAGCAGACTTCAACCTTTAAAAATGAGCAAAAAAGCAAAAAGATAGCTTTTATAGAGACAGAGAAGAACAGACCTAAAACCCTGAGAACACTAAAGATAAACCATCTCCAGGTAAAGCCTCAAAGGGTGATATGAGTTGGTCTCCAACTCAAAGGGCTCACTGGGAAGAATTCTAAAAAAGATCTTAAAAGAAGAAAAATGGGAAATTGAAATGAGAGCTTTGTGTGAGAGTTTGGAAAAGGAAACAAATTATCTGAAAAAAACCTAAAATAGATTTGGGAAAATGGAAAAAGAATACAACTCCTTAAAAAACAGAGTTGGCATAATTGAAAAAGCAAACAACTCCTTGAAAAACAGAATTGGCAAAATGGAAAAAGAGAGCAACTTCCTAAAAATAGAATTGGTAAAATGGGGGAAAAATTCAATGGACAAAACAACTCATTTAAAAGTTCAATTGGCCAAATGCAGAAGGAGGTAAAAAAGTTAACTGAAGAAAGTAATTCTTCTAAATTGAACAAATAAGAATTGAATAAATGGAACAAATGAATGACTTAATGATATATTAAGAATTAGTTAAATAAAACAAAATAAAATGAAAAAAAATAGAAGAAAATGTAAAATACCTCATCAGAAAAACAACTAATTTGGAAAATAGATCCAAGAGAGATAATATAAGAATTATTGGACTATTTAAAAAGCACAATGAAAAACAGAGCCTAAATAATATCTTTCAATAAATTATCAAGGAAAACTTCCCTTATGTTCCAGAATCAGACAACAAAATAGCCATTGAAAGAATCCACCCATCACTTCCTGAAAGAGATTCCAAAATGAAAACTCTAAGGAATATCATAGTTAAATTTCAGAATTATCAGATCAAGGAGAAAATACTGCAAGCAGCCAGAAAGAAACAATTCAAATATCAAGGAACAACAATCAGGATTATCTAGGACCAAGAAGCTTCTACTTTAAAGGATCAAAGAATCTGATCCTTATATATATTATATCTATGTAATAGATATAATATATGTAATAGAATATATAATATTCTAGAGGGCAAAGCAGCTTGGACTGCAGCCAAGAATCAACTATCCAGCAAAATTAGGCATTACTTTTCAGGGAAAAAGAGATATTCAACAAAATAGGAGAATTTCATTTGTTTCTGATGAAAAGACCAGAGCTGAACAGAAAATTTGGTCTTCAAATATAGAACTCAAGGGAAGCATAAAAAACTAAAATGGAAAGAAAAAAATAACTTTCTTTTAAAAGTTAAAAAGCTTACATCCCTATAAGGAAAGATGATATGTTTAACGCTTGAGAAGTATATCTTTGTTAGGGATATACTTAATGTAGGTATTATTTGACTTTATCATGATGATATAAAAAAGAAATTGGGATGGAAAAGGGATTGTACTGGATGAAAAGGAAAGAGGAGATAAAATGGAGTAAA
Organism: Myrmecobius fasciatus; assembly: GCA_023553655.1. Taxonomy (NCBI): domain Eukaryota; kingdom Metazoa; phylum Chordata; class Mammalia; order Dasyuromorphia; family Myrmecobiidae; genus Myrmecobius; species Myrmecobius fasciatus. The sequence continues at coordinate 10,578 of JAJPUD010000449.1, read as the reverse complement.
TTGTATTATGTGAAAGAGGCAAAAAAGCCCTATTACAATTGACGGAAAGAAGATAGAGGGAAGAGCATTGTATGAATTTTACTCACTGGATTTGGCTCAAAGAGAAGATATCAGACATATTTAGTTTGCTAGAGAAACTTATCTTACCCTATAGGGAAGTAGGAGGGGAAAGAGGAAAGGAAGGTGGTAATCAGAAGCAAATCACTGGGGAGGATGGAAAAGAGGAAAGGAAAGAGAAAAGCAAAACTTAAGGAAAATAAGATGACAGGAAATACAGTTAGTAATTTTAACTGTGAATGTTAATGGGATATATTCTTCCATAAAACAGAAATGTATAGCAGACTGGATTAAAAGCCAGAGTCCTACAATATGTTGTTTACAAGAAACACATTTAAAGGATATTGATACATTCAGAGTAAAGGTAAAAGGCTGGAGGAGAATCTATTATGCTTCAGCTGAAGTAAAAAAAAAAAAAAAAAGCAGGGGTAGTGATCCTGATCTCAGATCAAGTAAAAGCAAAAACAGATCCAATTGAAAGAGATAAAAAAGGAAAGTACATATTGCTAAAGGGTACCATAGATAATGAAGTAATATTAATAATAAACATATATAAACCAAATGGTATAGCATTTAAATTCCTAGAGAAGAAGTTAAGAGAACTGCAAGAAGAAATAAACGGCAAAACTAAACTAGTGAGGGATCTCAACCTTGCTCTATTAGAACTATAAATTGAACCACAAATTAAATAAGGAAGAAGTTAAAGAGGTAAATAAAACTTTAGAAAAGTTTGAGAAAGCTGAATGCAGACAGAAAGAAGTATACTTTTTTTTCCCTCAGCAGTACATGGAACCTACACAAAAATTGATCATACATTAGGGACTAAAACCCTCACAAGCAAACACAGACAGGCAGAAATAATAAATGCATCTTTTTCAGATCAATAAAATTTGCATGTAATGAAGGGCCAGGGGAAAATAGACCAAAAATTAATTGGAAACTAAATAATCTAATCCTAAAGAATGAGTGGGTGAAGCAATAAATCATAGATATTTCTATGTTTATTGATAATTTCATCCAAGAGAATGACAATAATGAGACAATATAACAAAATTTATGGGATGCAACTAAAGCAATCCTTAGGAGAAATTTTATATCCATAGATGCTTACATGCATGAAACAGAGAAAGAGAAAATCAATGAATTGGGTATACAACTAAAAAAGTAGAAAAAGGACAAATTAAAACTCCCCAATTAAATACCAAATTTGAAATTCTGAAAATAAAAGGGGAGATTAATAAAACTGAAAGTAAGAGAATTATTGAAGTAATAAACAAAAATAAAATTTAGTTTTATGAAAAACCAACAAATAGATAAACCTTTAGTTAATTTGATTAGAAAAAAGGAAAGAAAAAAATCAAATTGCTAGTATCAAAAATGAAAAGAGTAAAATTTCCACCAATGAAGAGGAAATTAGAGTAATAATTAGGAGATATTTTTTCCCAAGTCTATGCTGATACATCTGATAATCTAAGTGAAGTGGATGAATACTTAGAAAAATATAGATTCCCCAGCTTAACAGAGGAGGAAATAAATTAAATAATCCCATTTTAGAAAAAGAATTTGAACAAGCTATTAATCTGTTTCCTAAGAAAAAATCTCGGGGCAGCTAGGTGGCGCAGTGGATAGAGCACCAGCCCTGAAATCAGGAGGAGCTGAGTTCAAATCTGGTCTCAGACACTTAATATTCTCTAGCTGTGTGACTCTGGGCAAGTCACTTAACCCCAATTGCCTCAGCAAAAAGCAAAAAAAAAAAAAAAATCTCCAGGGCCAGATGGATTTACAAGTGAATTCCATCAAAAATCTAAAGAACAATTAATTTTAATATTATGCAAATTATCTAGAAAAACAGAGAAAGAAGGCATCCTACCAAATTCCTTTTGTGACATATATGGGGCTGATAACTAAACCAGATAGGGTCAAAATAGAAAATTATAGACCAATTTCCTTAATGAATAATGATGCAAAAATCTTAAATAAAACATTAACAAGGAGATTAAAACAAGTTATCACCAGGATAATAAACCGCCACCAAGTAGGCTTTATACCAGGAATGCAGAGTTGGTTTAATTTAGGAAAATTATTAGCATAATTGAATACATCAGTAATTAAACTAATAGAAATCATATGATTATCTCAATAGATGCAGAAAAAAATTTGACAAAATCCAACACTTCTTTTAAAAATACTAGAGAGCATAAAAAATTAAAGGTGTTTTCTTAAAATGATCAATAGCAACTATTTAAAACCATGAGTAATCATCATATGTAATGGGAATAAATTGGAATCATTCCCAATAAGATCAGGAGTGAAACAAAATTGCCCATTATCACCATTACTTTATAATATTGAATTACAAATATTAACTTTAGCAATAATAGAAGAAATAATAAAAGAATTAGAGTAGGTAATGAGAAAACTAAATTATCACTCTTTGCAGATGATATGATTGTATACTTAGAGAATCCTGAAGAATCAACTTAAAAACTTTTAGAAACAATTCACGACTTTAGCAAAGAAAGAGAAAATCAATGAATTGGGTATGCAACTAAAAAAGTAGAAAAAGGACAAATTAAAACTCCCCAATTAAATTAAATTAAATTAAAAAACAAAATAAATCCACACAAATCATCAGCATTTCTATGCTACCAGCAATGTCTAGCAGCAAGAGATACAAAGAGAAATTCCATCTAAAATAACTGTTGATAATATAAAATATTTGGGACTCTACCTGCCAAGATAAAGTCAGGAACTATATGAACACAATTACAAAACACTTTCCACACAAATAAAGTTAGATCTAATCAATTGGAAGAATATTAAGTACTTTTGGGTATGCTGAGCTAATATAATAAAATGACAACTCTACCTAAATTAATCTACTTATTCAGTGCCATATCAATCAAACTCCCAAGAAATTACTTTATAGAACTGAAAAAAATGCTAACAAAGTTCATCTGGAAGAGCAAAAGGTCAAGAATTTCTGGGATAAGAATTCACTATTTGACAAACATTGCTGGGAAAATTGTAAAACTTTTTGACAGAAATTAGGCATTGACCCACAATTACCACCTTATATCAAGAGAAGGTAGAAATGAATTCATGATTTAGACATAAAGAGTGATTCTATAAGCAAATTAGAAGAACAAAAGATAGTCAACCTGTCAGATCTGTGGAGAAAGCCAAAGAAGAAGTAGAGTACATTATGGAATGCAAAATGGATAATTTTGATTATATTAAGTTAAAAAGTTTTTGTACAAACAAAACTAATGCAGACAAGATTAGAAGGGAAGCAGGTAATTTTATAGACTATATTGTGCTCTTTATAAAGTCACCTTTAGTTATGACTACATCCCATTTCTCATCTTCACACCTTTGCTTATAGTAAGCTACTCCTCATATCTGGACTTCTCTCTCTCTTCATTTTTGCCTCTTAGAATGCTTACCTTCTTTCAAGGTTCTATTTAAGTGCCCTCTCCTTCAGGAAGCCTAACTCTTTTTTTCCCAAGAGCTAATTCCCCTCCTCCACTGAAAATAGTTTGGAGCTATATTATGTTTTTAGTGTTTATTTCCTTAATTTTATACACGTTTCCTTTCTATTGCAAATTTCTTGAGGCAGACTGTTTTTGCCATGAGATCATATAGCTAGACTTGAGAAGAGTGCCTAGAGGATATCAAGTTCTATTCCTTTAATTTACAAATGAAGAAAATGACTCAGAAAGATTAAATGGCCCAAGCCTCAGTAACAGAGACTTGAACTCAAATCCTCTGACTCCAAATACATCTCTCTTTTCATCACCTATCACAGTACATGGCACAAAGTAGATATTTTATAAATGTTGAAAAATGAATGAAAGAGAAGAGGAGGAGAAGGAAATAACTATCTCATGTCGACAATGTGCTGAGCACTATACTAAGCACTTTACAATCATGATCTCATATGAGTGAATGCATGAATGAATGCATGATTGCTCTCTTTTCTGGTGTCATTCTGAATTATGCTTTTTATTTTGAAAAATCATTTTTTTCTGTATTATAATGAAGTACATAGTTAAAATAGGCAAAAGATTTATCTTCTTTTCAATAAAATCTGATTAATCTCTTTGGATGAGATGTAGTTCATGGTCTGATAATTTCTTAAACTAATCTCTCATGTATTTCATTGGTCATGCCATTAACTGCCAGAGTGATTGACCTCCTTCATAGAACTGAACTTTTTTGTTTATGGAAAAGAAAGTTTGGTTTTATATTAGGAAGATGTTAAGAGCTTTATAATTTTGGTAATTGGATCTCCACGGCCTATAAACTTGGCTTTATGATTTTATATTTTCTAGTTTCTTAATTTCCTTCTCTGTCTTTTCTAATCTGTCATTCAGGGTCTATTTTCAGCTGATATAGAAAAAAGTGATATTTTCCTATTATAAACTGAGGCTGAGTTATAAATCATCAGAAGAAAGAAGATTGAATTTTAAATTGAATTCAACAAGTTTTCATTAAATGCTTATTATGTGTAAGTTACTAGATAAGATGCTGGGGTGAATGATTTCTGAATCCTAGAATTTCTGAGTCAGAAAAAAATCTCAACAGATATCTAATCTGGCCCTAATTAGAAAAGAATTCCTCCTTCTAACAATGTAATCACTGGTCATCCAGCTGCTTAAAGACCTCCATGGAAAGGGGAGTATTTTACTTCCAAGGCTACCCATTCCATTTTGAGATCCAAATTGTTAGGAAGTTGTTTTATTTTTCCCCCTTCTCCTGACATCAAATCTAAATGTCTCCTTTTCCAATATAGAAAGGTCAAAAAAATGAATGTAGATCTGACCATAGTCCTTGGAAGGTCACTCCTCAATTTACTATTTGACTCATTTTTATTTTGTTTTTATTCTTCTACATTCTAAAGAAATCCAGCAGCATGCTTGGAAAGTTTATTTCTAGTTAAAAATCTTGTAATCTTTTTTTTAATCAACTAATAAACTAAAGGCCCTACCCCAAAAGATTGACTATCTTTTCTCAATAGTAATTACTGTTTATTTTTCTATATTTAAATAAATATTAAAAATTACTGAATATATATATATATAATTTATTGACAAAAATAATTACTAAGTGAAATGTTTCAAACCAGTTCTAATTGTTCAGTGAAGAAAGCCATATACACCCAGAGAGAGGGATATGAAATGTGGACCACAACATAACATTTTCATGCTCTCTATGGATGTTTGCTTGCATTGTGTTTCCTTTCTCTGTTTTTTTCTTGTAGATATGATTTCTCTTGCACAACAATGATGTGTGGAAATATGTATACATATATTCAATTTGTCAAGTATTTTAACATGTAGTGGATTTCCTGCCATCTAAGGGAGGGGGTGGGGACTGGGGGGGGAAATTTGTAACAGAAAGCTTTGTAAGGGTTAACGTTGAAGAGTTACCCATACATATGTTTTGCAAATAAAAAGTTTTAATAAATAAAAAAATAATTACTGAGGATAATGATATACATAAGGAAACAGCAAAAATCTTGCTACAGTTTAAAGCTTAATAACTTCAGACATAAAAATTCTCCACTGCAAAAATATTTGAGAGTTTAGTTAATTAGCATTTTAAAATTTTGAAATGTTTCATATTAAAATTCAACATAGCCACCATCCTGTGCTGACTTTCATTCTAGTCAATTGTAGAACTTTGTAAAAACTTTGATAAACTGCTATTCAGTGACTGAAAGGATTGGATTTCTAATTTTAACTTTAAAATCATCCAAAGACTGAGTTTTTGACATGCACAAAATTGATTTTGTTGTGATCCCATAAGAAATAGTCTAATGGAAAAAAATTAAGTAGCTGAAATAATCAAACAAGGATCTCCACTAATAATCCACTATCTGAGAAATTGTCATACATGCAATAACTAATGATAGCCCCATTTCATTAAAGTTAAAACTGTATTAAAGCTAAATAAATACACTAAATAGAAGAAAACCAAACTAAATAAATAATTTATTTAGAAATTTAAATCATCAAATTTCAAAGGATGCTTTCTGGGCAATGAAACTTAAAAACTATATTATGATTTTTGGGACACCATGTATAACTATGATTTTATATTATGACATCACACCAGTTATCTCAAACTTCAATTTATTAATAATTGACTCACATAACTTAAGTGGAAACAATCTTGCACGATTCAATTACTCTAAATAATTATTAAAATCCTTTAGACTCTATATTTCTCTTCAATAAAAATAGTTAAATTCTGTAAATAAGTTAGATTGGTCATATTTCTTTGTCTTTAATAATTATAGGGCATAGCATTTACAAAATTTAATTCTATTTGACCACTTTTCACAAACTTCATAAAATTCTCTTTACAGTTTCTATATGTCAATTACTAACATTTATGTCAAAGAAAAACTTTCACATTATCTCCTATCTGTCTTCTCCACATATTCCTAATAGATCACAGATAAAACAGTATTTTTCTTTCTTCCTCACTCCATATGGAGAAGCACTTCAAAAACCAGATATATCTCAAATGACTTTTAAACTTCAGACATAAACTGCTTTCTCAATATTCCATCTAGCTACTGATTCCTAAAGCTATGGTAACTATCTATAAATATTGGAAGCAGAGATTACAATAATCATTTACCTGCTGTGTCTGGTTCTTCCACATGAGGGAAAGAGTGTAATGCTTTTTTCCACTTTATGTCCCTTCACTATTTCAAGTCTATTATCATAGCTTCCTTCAATCTATTTTTCTTCAGGTTTAACATCCCCCAATCCTTAAATTGATCTTCATTTGGCATAGACTCAAGGATCTTCATTATTGTAGTTATCCTTCTTTGAATATTCTCCAATTTGTTAATAGTCTCCCTAAAGTGTAGTGCCCAGAATTGAACACTATATCCCTGAATAGTATAACTAAGCAGAGCACAATAACACAATCAACTCCTAATTTCTGGACATGATGGCTGTCATTGCCTAAGATCATATTAGCTTTTGCAGCTTCCATATCATGCAATGACTTTTCTTTTTATTCTAATTTTAATTAATTTCATCATCATTTCTTGTCTGAAGACTTGACAGAGAAACTCTTAACAGAAAGTCTTACATGATAAGTATTTAAAGCTTAGGTCCATGTGCTTCTTTTTATGAAATTAAAGTGACCTAAATTTAAAAGTTGAAGTTTTTAAATATGACACAAATATTTAAATATATATGTTGTTCCTTGCAGAACCACTGAACAAATAATAAAAACTTCCTCCTTCAATCTAGGGTTTTTTTTTTAATTGTTTTTCAATTAACCAACAAGCACCAATTCAGCTCTAAGCATCAAGCTCTGTGCTAGACCACAAGAATACAAAAATTAATTCCTGCCCTTAAGAACTTTTCATTATTATTACTAATTTTTTTAGCCTCACGTTTTTTCAAATATATCACTCATGACCTCCTAGATTCTTCTCTTGTTTAACCAGCATTCATTCCAGTGCCCCATCAGGTATGAAATGGAGTAAGAGGGATCTCTCTCCAAGGTACTACAGTTTGGGGATATGGATTAGTGGGTTTTTAACAGTGGCAATTCTTTTCTCCTGCACCAAAATTGACTGTTGTCATTATTATAAATTCAATTGGCTTTTAGTGTCTTTCAATTTGCCTTATTGCAGTTATCATGTCTAATATACTGGTTCTGCTTACTTTGCTGTCTCTCAATTCAAATAAGTCTTTCCATGTTTTTTTGAATTTCTCCTGTTGATTGTTTCTTATAGAATAATACAGAACATTCCATTCATGTGACATCATTTGTTCAGTCAGTCCCCTCAAAATGGGTACCCACTTTCTGGTTTTATTTTTCTACCACAAATTGCATGTGCCAAATATTTTAGCATATATACGTGAGTTGTTTTTTTTTTGTTTGTTTGTTTGTTTTTGCTCTCTGTGGTATACATTCCAGGAAAGGGATCACTCGGTCAAAGAGTATAAACAGTTGAATGACTTCTTTCATTATTGCAAATTGCTTTTCTAAATCACTTTTAAGCACAAAAAACTATGCCTTCAGTACAACCCTTCATCCCCCATCATGATGGCCAATTTAATGGCATGGGGAATCAAAACAATGCCACATAGGTATATTTCACTTTCCACAGCACTTGACTTTATTCTAAAGCCAAAATCAATTCTAACTTAGGCAAACCATAGCCTTGTCTGTCTTCCAAATAGGAGTTTTACCCTTTTATGGACAATGAGCAAGACTCCTTATGTATTCAAGCAAGTAACATGAACTTTTTTTTGAATCCCAAAGAAAACTTTAATCAACATCTCCCACCAATGATGTTTTTTTTTTTTCTCTTCAGACTACAGCAGACTAACTGTAATTGTGTAACAGTACAATATCTCTAATTTTCACTGGGGTAAACCACAGAAACTGAAAATTGTCAGGAAAAAATGTACAGGTTTCTTTGAGCAAAAGGAGCTCTTGATTTCTCTGGTGAGTGTGATATGGCATCCTGTAATTGGTCAGTGACCCTAGAAAGTGCTTAGTGAGTGTGGGGAGGGGGAGCATTTCACTTTAGTAATCAAGTGTGGTTTTGATTGTACTCTTATTTGCATTTGTATAAAGCAGAGACCTTGACTTCTCCATCGCATATGCTTTCACTTATGGGTTCACAGGATCGTAGATTTAAAGCTGTAAGGCATCTCAGAGGGCATCCAGACCACCTCCTTCAATTTTTGGAATGAGGAAATTGAAGCCCAAAGTGATGTGCATTCCCCGAAAGCCCATAAGTAGCACAATCATTATTTAAGCTTCTTTAAAAAATGGTTTTTGAAGTAGCATTAATTTCTCTGTCCCAGTAGGTGTGAAAGAGAATAAGGGGGAACTCTCTCCAAGGTACTACAGATTGAGTATACATATAAGCAAGTCTTTAACAGTGGTAATTCAGTATCTTAGAAACAGACTTCTTCCATGTTACTAAAGATTTTCTTGGTCTTCCTGGAAATTTCAGTTCTTTTAAATTTTATAACATAATTAAACAGTCATTCCCAAAGCCTCTTTGGAATTTAATGTAAGAAAAGGCTTTTTAGAAAATCAGAGCTGTCCAAAAAGGGAAGACATTGTTCAAAGGAAGTAGTGACTCTCCTGCAGTAGAAATCTTAAGTGGAAGCTAGGTGACTATCTGTTACAGATATAGAAGAGATTGCTGAACGTTTTCTCCATTCTCTACAAATAACCACTAATGCCTTTCCTTGGATTTAACTCCCTTATAATTTTCGTGTGCATGTGTATGTGTGTATGTATGTGTCTATGTGTGTGTATGTGTATGTGTGTGTGTGTATCTCCTACACATCAATATCTGTATTTCCTTGTTGGTCTTTTCCTCTACTAGAATATAAACTTCTTGAGAATAGGGATTGCTTCATTTAAAAAAATATTTTCTCAGCATCTAGTACAACCTACATAATAGGTATTTAAGAAAAATGTCGATCAATTGATTTCTCAGCTAAACTTTAGACCAGATGACCTCTGAGGTCCCTTCTAACTTAAAGATTCAGAGACTTTGTAAATTGTACTACCTTGATTCTGGGCTTTCAATGTACAATTGGACTATAAATGATTTAATTTTAAATCTGTAGTTTATATATAGTACTTTAAGGTTAACAAAGTATTTTACTTTTTTATTTAAAAAATTATTATGAAGCTTTTTATTTTCAGAACATATGCCTAAATAGTTTTCAACATTTACCTTTGCAAAATCTTATGTTCCAAAAATTTTTCTCCCTCTCTTCCCTCCCCCTCCCCTAGATGGCAAGTAATTCAATATATGTTAAACTTGTGGAATTCTTCTATATATATTTTCACAATTATCATGCTCCACAAGAAAAATTAGATCAAAAAGGGAAAAAATGAGAAAGAAAAGAAAATGAAAGCAAACAACAGGAACAATGAAAACAAAAAAGTGAAAATACTATGTTATGATCCACACTCAGTCCCCACAGTTCTCTCTCTGAGTTCTGATGGCTCTCTTCATCACAAGATCATTGGAACTGGGCTGAATCCCTTGCTGTTGAAAAAAGCCACATCCGTCAGAATTAATTATCATATAATCTTGCTGTTGCTGTGCACCATGTTCTCTTGCTCTACTCACTTCATTCAGCATCGGTTCACATAAGTTTCTCCAAGCCTCTCTTCAATCAGTCTGCAAATCATTTCTTATAGAACAATAATATTCTATAACATTCATAAACTACAACTTATTCAGCCATTCAGTTTTTAGTTCCTTCCCACAACAAAAGGGTTGCTAAAAGCATTTTTGCACATGTAGGTCTTTTTTCCCTTTTTTATGATCTCTTTGAGATACAGTCCCAAGTAGAGGCACTGCTGTATCAAAAGGTATGAACAATTTAATAGCCCTTTGGGCATTGTTCCATATTGCTCTCCAAAATGATTGGATCAGTTTACAACTCCACCAATAATGCATTAGTGTCCCAGTTTTCCCACATCTCCTCCAACATTCAACATTAT